>WAAE01015821.1:160154-258704 GCA_013400495.1 Nicator chloris | reverse complement strand
TATATATATATGTATATCCCTTCACTGCTGTGTATGAAAACTGCTTCAGTTACATTTTTACTGCAGCAAAAAGGAAATTAAATCATGTATCTACCACAACATAATCTTTAAGACAGGGGCACTATTCATCACAGCTGAAACCCAACTTGTGGGTATCTCATTTTTCACTCGGCATTGAGACAGGTGACAGTTTGCACATTTCTGGCCAAATGGCATGTTTAAATGTTTTAAGAACTGTTGACCTGTCCCAGTGTGGAAGATGAAATGCTGAAAAACTCTCAAGAATTGCTAATAGTATGTACAGACTTTCACCTTAGCTTCAGTTCATAGTCTTCCAAGTCAGGAGCACCTGATGGTTTGTACCATCAGTACAAACTGACAGTTTTTTGACAGTTTTTTCTGTGCCTCTGATATACAGCTGGGAAGAAGGGATTGATGAAAGTTGCTGTTGTTAACACAAACTCAGCAATATCATGTTGGCTTTGCAGACTTCTCTAGGAGTGGAATAAACTGAGATACCGAAGTCCTGCTCTTGTCAATAGTTTGATCACTCGAGACCACAGCAGCTTTCATAAAAGCTATGAAAAATGTCCAGAAAAATGTCCATCACACCCATCTGGATGTGCCAGGAGGAGAATTTGCATGGGGATTTGTATATTAGTTAGAGTAGCAAAAGCAGTGCCACTCTAGCTTATTGTATTCCAACCCTTACTAAATATGTCCTAGCAGAATGAGATTCCCTTTTCCATCATTTTCTTACCCGCTGTTACCATTTCATCAGAAGTAACAGGAGATCTGCATGACTAATACAGGAAGTAAGTCAGCACACAGAGCCAAAACAAGGATCACCAAGACCCTCAGGGTAAAACCATCACTAGAGCCCTGATGGAAAACCATCAGAATCCCTTAGAAAGCCTCTTAACATTATTTGACTCAAAATTCTGTGAGAGAAGACTGCTGTATTTAGTACCTTTTTGGTATCCACATGCCTAAAGCCCTCATAGTGTTCACTGAGGTGTGTAAACACTACTGTGACCAGCTTAACACAATCTTCACAACGTGATTTGGCCAGTGTTGCATATTAAGTTAGTGACACAAGTAGACAGAGAAATCAAGAGTCCTGGGTCCTATTCGTTAAATCCTCTTTCCATGAAGACTTAGTGGGTATAATTTGAGCTGTGTAATTAATATTTTGCATCAGATCAGCCATGTGATACACTGATAGTGGCTAACCTTTCCAGTCAAGAGAAGGAATTTCATGCCAAACATGATGGGTCTGTGTTCATTTTTCTTGGATGAGCATTCAGAGAAACGGAGAAAGCAGTATTTGTTAGTTAGATGGGACTCAGTCAAGTTTTACAAGCAAGCTGTTGCTAAAGACACTCAGTGGTCTTTTTAAAAGTGCAAATATTCTTTCACCATCGTGTCAGACCAAGTGCTCAAGGCAGAAGTGCTTAGGGAACGGTCCAGATCTGGAGAGTTCAGGACAGCAAAAGCTTTCATTACAGTGAGAGCCATTGAAAATGAGATCAGTGAATGTGTTGCTGACAGTGACTGCAATGAATGTCCTCATGCACAGGGCAGGACATAAATGCTGGGCAGTATTTGGTGCATAATGTTACACCTCCGTGAAACAGCAGGATTTAATTTCCCTGGTGGAACTGAGAAAGAAGTCATTATTTCTTTATCTTACAAATATGTGTTGGGTCTCTGCATTCTTCTGCTGTTGACAAAGGTCTCAGATATTTTGGCTTAACTACAACTAAAGCGTGAGAACAACAAAAGACAAGCACTAATTAGTATTCTTTTGACTGCTGTTCTGAAGGAATGGAGCTGTATTCTCAGCTGCTTCTTAAGCTCCAATGGAGATTAGAAGAAGGCAATGACCATGAGGGAGGACCGAAAAAAGCGAGATAGAAACATGGCAAATCCAGCCAATTTCTCCACAATGCAAATTTATGCAAAATAAACCTTGAAGAGAGACCTGCATTGAACCTACTCCATCTTTGCAGTTTTCCTCCATGGCTTTTGCACAGGCTTTCACTCTTTGCTGGGAAAAAAGCTGTTATCCGGTTCCTCTTACTGGGCTGGTTTGTGGAGCAGCAAGTCCCATTGCAAAGTGGCACAAGGAACATGGATGGCATATCGTGCTGGGCAAGATACCTGTGGGATTAGCAACTGGCTGCAAGAGCACATTGTGCTGAATAAGTCAGTTAGACATACTTAAATATGTAATGCAGACCTACATCTATAATTTGTAAAAGTGAAGTTCAGACTCACATCTGCCTGTGGCTGCTTTAGCTTGTGTGGCTGGCACTGACACAACTGCTGAGGATAACCACAGCAAGGTGCCTGATCTTGGCACTGGGGGGCAGCTCACACAAACTGTGGAATTACAGCCTTTTTCCTGGGGTTTTTTTGTTAAAGGGACTTAGCAATCAAAGTTCACATGCCCATTGCAGGTGGAAACAGACAGGTTTTTTTTGTCCAGGTTGTTTCTCTTAAAAGAAGTTGGATGGACAGGAGAGACTTTGGACTCTCCAGTAACAAAGAAAATTTTTCCTTGGTGATAGAGGTTAGAACAGCTGTAAAGCTTTTTCAGCTTCTGCTGAAATATGGAACAAATTACAACATCTGTCAACAGGCTGAAGACTGCTGAATGCAATAGATTCTACTGTAATTAAATGAAGTCCAGCTAAGGCCTAGGAAAGATGTAAAGTCCATTTACTCTGGCTGTGCTACCTCTGACCATTTGTTCTTTTACTTTATTTCTAAACCAAAAAATACTCATTTGTCATGTGCAGGATGACTTTTTCTCTGCTAGTCTGCCATTTTGAAGAGGAACATCAGAAAGTATAACACCTTTTAAATGCATTTTTTTTTCATTTACCTTAAAAGAAATACAAAACCCTTAAAAGAAATCAAAAAGTCCATGCCTACAAATAGTGTCATCTGGAATAAAATCGAAACCATATTCAGTCATCTCAAATTTTTACAAACATATATTGTCCTTGACAATGTTCTTTCCCGTATGTTCCTTCCCTAATTCCCTGAACAAATAAACCAACCGACCAACTAGTGGGTTGAGACTTTATTATCGTTATTATTAGCAGAGCTGACTCAAGAAAAATGTACATGAGTTTGACTCCATCAACACCTACATTTTACTGAAATATCGCAGGACATTAGTGAGGTTTTGTGTTTAGCAGACACTCTACTTGCAAGGCATGAAAAGGCCAAAGGCATACATTGCCCTTACTTTGTTCTTTTGGTCATATCTAAATCCTTTGAAATCCTTTTTCTAAGTCGTTCCCAGGGAAGAATTAAAGGCTTGGCTACTTGGTGACTGCTTTTATTTTTGTAAATTCTTTGGTGGATCGCCTCTTTTGACAGCTTTGGATTTTACTTACAGTTGTTGAAAGGCATCAGGATTCGCTCTGGTGTAGGGGATGTGTGGTGGGTGGTCCATCACTCTTGGCTGACTGGCAGACTGACAGTAATATTGCTCTGCAGTAGCTGTCACAGACCTGTTTAGGATATCATCACTCTTGTGGGTCAGCCCCTCCCAGTCCCAATATCACCCTAAATATGTCCTTGATACAGAAGACTCAGAATAGTTTGAGGACATTAAAGAGCAAACTGCCTGAAGAGACTGAATAGCATACAAATTATTAACGAAATTACTTATTTGGCACTACTGGCATTATTTTTTGGATAATGCATTCAGGAGGAAGTAAATCAGTAATGGGATTTAAGATGCACAAAAGGAGATTTCAGTATTATGAGTTACATTCACAGAGGTGATACCAAATTTCCATAGATGTTACAGGGAGGATTTTTGTGCGAAGCACAAATAGCATACTCGGATTTTTAACTCTCTTGAGCACGGGGTTGGTGCAGTATCTGTTGAAGATGGCATTAGTGCTTTGCATTCCTTGCATCATTCACCCTGTTTCTGTTGGGAAGCAAGTAAGTTTCCCCACTGTGTAGGAAATAACAGGACTTCATTAGTCCTTTGATGGCTGCTTGAAGAAGCTGATAATGGTATAGCACCTGAAATTATAAATCTCATTCCTCACCGAATTTCCAGATTGTTTTATTGAAGCGAACAGTACCAAAGTGAAATCTTCAAACTAGTATGCCCACATGTTCAGTAGTGCTGAAGAATGAACTATTTGTATTTCCTTAAAAACCCTGTGATGTGATATGGCGCCAGTTGCAATGGGGTGATTTCAAAGTTTCCATTTTTTAAATTGCAGTATCTACCCATGCAGAATTGAATACAACTGTCTTCCCACTGACTAATGGAGCAGGGGGAAATTCTTGCCTGATATCATTTTACCATAGGCTAATTTCAGGTTAAGAAGATAAAGCAGACTTACTTTATGAGAGTAGTCCAGTGGTTGGTTTTGAAGAGGCTCTTGTGGCAGTCCCAGAGCTTTTGTGAAGAGAGCCTGATTGACCATTTTGGTTTACACTGAA
Source organism: Nicator chloris (assembly GCA_013400495.1). NCBI lineage: Eukaryota > Metazoa > Chordata > Aves > Passeriformes > Pycnonotidae > Nicator > Nicator chloris. The sequence continues at coordinate 254,222 of WAAE01015821.1, read as the reverse complement.
GCGTTTAGGAACAGGTTTGGTTATGCCATTGTTGGCATCAGTTTTACTGGGCTAGAATAGGAGTGCTCACATGGTCATTACTGCTTTTGCTTAATTGAAAGGAACTGAAAACATACCTTTTCATTAGACCAGTATTAATCTACAGTTTTGTTTAGGACAAGGAATAATAATAGGCATTGAATATTAGCACTGATGTAACCATGATCCAAATAGATGCATTTGTTTATAAACACACAAAACCTTTAATTGAAATGGCTCTGCCATTTTCCCTTTTATTTACCATAAAATGAGGGAAAACTCATGAGGTAGCTACCACGCGCTAATTTATACACAGCAGCTTTTCAGGGTTGATCAAGCATCTGAAATTACCTGTGTGCTTGAGTCAGGTGGAAGTTTCCCTTGAATATTGTCTGACAAATTTCTTAGTGCTCAAGTTTTCAAACAGAGGAAAAGAGTGTTAAAAAGCTAAAAGTGTTTTATGAGATGCTTTGAGGAAACCTTACACATAACTTTGCTTGAATTTGGTATGCTGGAGTTGCTTTTTAAATTTTGTTGGTTTTGTGTTTGGTTCAATTCTGGTAGCTGTAACCTCCTGTCTTAGTGGTGCCCTCTGTTTCTCACAGGGAGTAGTGGCCAAAGGTGAGTTCACTGGGCATCTTGCTGTTTCCTGATAACTTATCTGAAATGCCAGGGATATATTCCAGGATTTAATCTTTGTCCTTTATGACTGTGATTAGTTTTCTGGATTTATCTCCTAATTTGTCATGCTACCAATTTCTGTTTCTTAAAATAATCATTCTGTTGCAATGCTTCTAATTTCAGTGATTATTACAGCTCATCTGTGTAGAAAAGTAGTGGCAAAATTCCAAACTAAGGAGTCTTCAATTTAAAGTGCCAGAGTTAGTATAGAACAGCATATTCCTGGTCAGTGTTACTGAGCAGAAAGCCTCTCCATTTTGGCCTCCAGATCATAAATGTCCACTGCTTGTCTGGCAACTGTGGTTTCTTTTAATCCAGTTCTAATAGCATGGCATTTTTCTCTTGAAAAGGGAGGAGAAAGCAGCTTGCTGGAGACATGGCATAGAGCTTTTTTAGCCCAACAGAGAGTTTTTATACCCTGTAACACCAAAGGAGACACAGAACTGTTACGTCGTAGATAGCCCAGATGCTTCAGCAAGTGAAAAAATAGCTTGACAATGTTAAATGCAAGCGAGGGGTGGGCGAATTACAATTTCTCAGGGCTCTTGAGTGAGTTCTACTAATACCCATGTATTTTAAAATATATTTCTTTAGAAATAGTCATCTTTGCAACTTAGGCAGAGGGCAAGTACCATTTTTCTTGTGAAACAACATTCTGACTTTTGGTGAAATATTGAAGAAGCCGTGTAGCTACACAAATCAATGTCCACGGTAATGCAGTAGGTCGGTTTGGACTTAGGTTTTCCCCCCCCCTAGATTAAACAGTGTTAAAAACCTGTAAAACTCTGGTGTTTTTTTCTCTGGCAACTCAAATTAAAACGCATAGATGAAACTGAATTGAAGCTGAAGTAGAACTTGCACTGAAGGACAAGGTTTCATTCCATAACTTAAAAAAAGCAGCCCAGAAGAGTCAGCCATACAGTTTTGCGTAACAATGTGATTATTACCACATTAGATTGCTCCAGGACGCTTTATTAGCGTCTGAATTTTGGAGTGCCTGTCATTTATTTCCTTCAGTTAATGGCAAAGCTTAAGAGACAAAGTTAGCTTTCCTGTTGCTCTTCCCACCATCCTACTATTTGGTGTAGTTTTGACCTGCAACAACCTATTATAGTTCTTTAAGGACATTTAGGAATTCTTCTTTCAAGTTTTGTTGTTTGCATTTCCCCTCGAATGTCAAGTATAACCTTGTGAGGATAGTTTGACATTTCTGCAGCTGCACTCCATCCCAGTATGTTTTGCTCATGACCAGATTTAGTAAATTTCCTATGTTCTTTATCCAGAAAGAGAATTGATTTATTGGACATAATTAGTTTGTTTTAAATCGTGGCTGCTTATCACTCTTACCTTTGTCATCACAGAGGTTGTTTGTAGTTTTTGTTATCTAAATATTTGTGGCATTCCTTCAGTAATTTTACATGCCAGCATTTACAGCTGCTCTCCATTAAGATGAGCATAACTGCTCTGCAGCTACTTTTTCATCATTTAAGAAAAATTGGCTTGTGATTTGGAAGGGGGCTCAACTCATTTGGCATCCTAGCCAGTGTGTCGTGTAGCGCTTTGGATACTCCGGAGTGTTAGCAAGGATATGCCTGTGGGATGACAGGCTGGATCAAGCAGACAAAGGAGGGCTGTGTTTCTACTGCTTTCTGTCCTGCTAATCATAAGTGCACCAAAGAAATGTGGGATCTCATGGATGGTGGGATGTACGTTGTCTGCATAACTAAAACATAAAGTTGAGCTGATTCAGGCTCTCTGACTGTACAGCTGTCTGCTCATTATCAGTACGGAGTAAAGAATGCCCAGCAAATGCAGCCAGTTCTGTGAATCTCAGCTTTATTGCAAAGGTAGATAAATCTGGGAGAGGTATTGTAAAAGATTAGCAGTGGAGTGTATTGCAGTTATAGGTAGTCACCAGGGTTCATGATTGTGAGCTGCATTTTACAAACCTTTCCTCCCAATGACAGAAATAAATTGAAAGGTGACAGGAAGGTGATGGGTGAAGAATTGATGGATGCAACTGTCCTCTCTCGGCTTCTTTAAAAAAGGGGAAAGCACTGTTTTGTATTATTGTCATGCACAAAGCCAGTACCTTTCCTGAGGACCATGGAAAAGGTAGCACAGAATTCAGCTTTGTATTTGCAGTTCTGGAGATTGGGGGTCAGTCACTGCTTCATTAGTTCATGTGTAGGAGTGATAATTCAGGGCAGAAAGAAGATTAGCTACTATTAATTACTGTAAATCCCTAACAGCATCTTCTGTGGTGGAATTAATAAGCAATTAGTTGCTGCTGGAAGCTACTGAGATTTCAAATATATAAAAAAGTAACGATGAGTCAGAACTGTATCACATTAGCTTTGCGTGAATGTTGAGATTGAGGATGACCATGAAATGGTGACAGCAACAAAATCCCACCAGCCATCTAGACAACTGCCATTTCAGACTGGTGTTTGTAAGAAGTATTTTTAATTCTCCTTAATTCCTATTCAGGACCAGTACTGAAGGGATGAGTTTATATTCAAGGGCGTGTTTCTTGCTGTCTGCTGGAACGGTTTTGCTGAATGTCTTATTTGGGCTAATGTAATTAAGCTTCTATCTGAGCCAAGCCTGTACCTGTGTGAGTGTGCTGCAGTGCTCCTGGGCACGCTGTCCTTGCTCTCCCTGCACACAGATGGCAGGGCAGGGCTGGGGCTGCATCCCCAAGCAGCTTTATGCGGCACGAGCGGGGCTCTACAAGCAGCAGTTGATGCCGAGGGTCTGCTGATTACAAAATGCTTTTGACAAGAAACTTGAAAATGTTAACGTGGTGTAACGCTCTGAAAGCAGATACTCTATCTTAGGTGCATATTCAAAATTTCAGGCTTGAGGAGGGAAGGCTGAAGGGGATCTTTCTACTCTCTCAGATATCGAAGGGGAGGGAATGGATAAGACAGGAGCAGAGTCATCTTAGGGTTGCATAGTAACAGGACAAAAGGCAGAAGTCACAAGTAGCAAAAAGGGAATATACAATTAAATTTCATGGAAAAAAGTTTCAGAACAGATTGGCCAGAGAGGTTGTGGAGCTCTGCTGACAAAGCCCTGAGCAACCTAAACTGATGTTGATGGCACTGGGAGAATATGAGAGACCCTTCTGACCTAAACTGTGGTCTATAGTCCTAGACTACCTTCTTGCATGGGGTGCTTCATGAAGAGGTTATTTCAGACTGGATTTGTTGGTTAGCATTGTAAGGTTTTAGTTTCAGCAGAGAGAAATCCACTGCAGGCAGATTGTGTTGCTCTGTGATGCTGTAAGCAGGGGCAGGCAGAGGATTCACTACCAAAGCATATCTTTTCATTTTTAAAGGGACTTTTATTTTTTTTAAACTCTCCCTTATGCATTTTGTCAGGAACATCCAGCATGAACTAGATAAGTAACTCTTACACAGGCTCAGATCTATTGTTTAAAATGAATCACAGGTGAAAAACTGCTGTTGCAAAACTACTCTGTGTAACGGTCTGGAGCAGATTGGAAAAGCTCCAACTTGCTTTTCATGCTCGTATTTTCATGGTCTCTGGTGCTGTGATAGATTTTTGGTTTCTGAGATTTGAGTTTAGCTTTTAGATTTACTTGAACTACTGGAACAATGAATATGTTTGTGTGGTGAGGCTTGCAGCTGAGTATGGCAGATAAAAGGCTTATCTCCCTTCTAGTGCATTGTTCAACATTCTTTAAAGTTGCTTCTAATTTCAAATGGAAACAATACAGAGAGGATTATCTTTGTCTTAACAAATGCAACAAAACGGTACAAATTACATGCAAAGGTGTCTAGGCTAAAACTCTTACTTGTACCTCTGAGGTGCATGCAGTGTATGGATGTTGACACACAGTTCAATTTTCTTTATTCTGCCCCAAATATCTGCTTCTTAGACTTAATTTCATCTTTGTCTCCTTTGCTGTTTTCATTATCATCTTCCTTTTTCCTTTGCACATACCATTTCTTATACCCTGTCCCCAGCTATGTCCTTACCTGCCTATGCTGCAGGTCTCTCCTCCCTTCCCTTCCTTATCTCTTTTTTGTTACCTTTTTTCTGATATCTTCTCTGCCATCCTCAGCATAAGTCATGCACAATCCCACTCTCATTTCTATCCTTAGTTATTATTGTACAATTGTGTATTCTCTTCTTTATTTAATTTCAAGCATGGACGGATGTGCTTTTGCTTTTGCAGAAAAGTCCCCAGCAGCTCACTGAAATAGCTCTTTGCCAGCAGTAATGATCACTCCCACCCCAGGCCTTCTACCTCCGGGGCAGCACTGAAACAGGAACAGGCTCATAACTGGGTGCAGGTCCTGGGCATCTGCAGAGATTTAGGAGTCTTTGGAGCAATCTGTGAAGTTTGTGTTGTTGGGTTTCCCTGAGCATGCCCTTGCCACTCAGCAAAGTGCTGTGCTGATGCCTCTGCAGGCTTTCTCTTGTGCCTGTCAAGGGTGCCCTGTTCCAGGGGTCCTTTCCAAAGCAGATTTCTCTTTCTTGTCACCTGCAATTAGTGTGATAGGAAAAGGTGTTTCTTCAGTCTTCTGTCTGCCACTAATTGATTCTGGTCAATGGCAGCCTCTTGAAAGTTTCATTGCCAAGCTTCATTTTTGCACATTAACTTAGTTCTGCAAATCACTGCTTCCCCTGCCCCCTCCTCCCCCCAGTTTTTCATTATCTGTTACTTTTGGCTTGGGGCAGTTCTCTACATGACAGATCAGCAGTAGACCTTAAGTGAGTTATGGCTTTGACTCCTGAACCTGGTGCTTAGAAATATGGAAGCAGAGAGGCACAATGTGTTCAGCTCCTGGTTTTTTGGCTGGTGTTACAGCCATGGTGTGGGCTGAGTCAGTGTCAGGTCCAGAGCCAACACAGTGATATTGAAAGGTGCTGGAATCCTGTCCTCAACAGTGCTTGCAAAGATGCTCATCATCTTTGTCAGTTATATGGCTTTGTATGCTAGAAAACCTTCTAGCTTTTCACTTGAATTTCACATATTAAACGGAGAAATTGAAGAAATGTTTTATTTCCCAAGTTGCCTTTCTTTTTTACAGTAAAATCAATGATAGAGTGAACACAATCTACCTGTATTTTTCCTCTGCTGTCTGCCAGTGATGCATCAAGTTACAGGGGACAAATTTAAGAGCAGCTCATGGTGGCATCTGGCCAACTCAGTGAGAGAGGCTGCCTGCAGAATTCTGTTGCTAATGAAATGGCCCATTTCATTGATAGATATTGATCAGCATTGGTGTGGCTTTCTGGGGCTTATTGCACAAGGGTCGTAGGGAAGGAAACAAGCTGTACACTATGGTGGATCGACCTTGGTGTCCACCAAAGCCATTCTATTGCTTCCCCTCCTCAGCTGACAGGGAAGAAAATGTAACAAAAGGCTCGTGGGTCGAGATGAGGAGTGAGAGAGGTCACTCAGCAATTATTGTCATGGGCAAAACTGACTCGACTAGAGGAAAAATTAATTCAACTGATTACCAAACAAATCAGAGTATGGTAATGAGAGATAAATCTTAAAAATACCTTCTCCCCATCTGTCTGTTCTTCACTCTTGATTTTTCTACCTCCTTCCACCCAGCAGTGCAGGGTGACAGAATGGGGATTGTGGTCAGTTCCTTATGTTGTCTCTACACTCCTTCCTTCTCAAGGGGAGGACTCCTCACATCCTTCCTCTGTTCCAACATGGGGTCCCTCCCATGGGAGGGAGTCCTCCATGAGCTTCTCCGATGTCAGTCCTTCCCATGGGCTGCAGCTCCTCGTGAACTGCTCCAACTTTGGTCTCTCACAAGGGGTGCAGTGCTTCAGGAACAGGCTTCTCCAGCCTGTGGATCCTGTGGGTTCCCCATGGTGTCCCCTTGGTGTCACAAGTCACCTGCAAACCTGCTCCAGCATGGGCTCCTCTCTGCATCATGCCATGAATCCTTTCAGGAGCCTGTTCCAACATGGTCTTCCCATGGAGTCACAGCCTCCTTTGGGCATCCACTTGCTCTGGCATGGGATCCGCCATGGGCTGGAGGTGGATCTCTGTTCCCCCATGGACTTCCATGGGCTGCAAGGGACTTCACCATGGCCTGCAGGGGAAACTGCTCTGGTGTTTGGAGCACCTCCTGCCCCTTCTTCTGCACAGACCTTGGGGTCTGCAGGGCTGTTGTTCTCCCTTATTCTCATTCCTCTTTGTCAGCTGCAATTGTGCAGATTTTTTCCCCTTTCTTAACTGTGTGATCCCAGAGGTGCAGCCACTGTCTTGGAGCTGGCTGGCATTGACTCAACCAGACACAGGGGAAGCTTCTCACAGAAGACACCCCTGTAGCCCACTGCTACCAAAACACAGCCATGCAAGCCCAGTACACACATGTGCACCCAGTACACCTTGGGCTTGCATCTTGGGCTTGTGCAGACTTTGCTGTAAGGGCTGAAGCAGCAACTCTCACAACTGAGAAGTTGTGAGACAGGGAGGAGCCAAATGCAGGTCTGTTACGACGGGCAGTGACAGCTCCTAATGTTCATATCCAGTCAAGTGCTGAGGACAAGGAGAAAAGTGGTGACAGAGAGGAAGGTGCAGGGCAAGCAAGTGGCCCTCGCGTCCTATAAAGGAAGGAGCTGAGGGAAAGCAGAGGCACCGAGTGTCTCAATACTGTTATGTCTGTATTGTTATAAGTAACTGCCGGGAATGCTGTGTTTCTGTGCTTAGAATCAGTAGAATGGAAGCTCACTGTACTGTAGGACTGCAGTACATGCCATCACCCTGGAAACATTTCTTTGAGAAGTCCTTTGTCCCTGTATCTATGGTGTCTTGCCCATGAGATACAAGTTCAAGGTCATAACAGTTGTTCCAGTCCTGTGCCTGATGCAGGAGATGAGCCTTGTAGAAATTGTTCCTTGTTTGTAGAAAAGCAACTAAAAAGTGTATTGACAGTGTGTATGCAGCACATTGAGTGTCTTCCTAGACAAGGGACTGGGCATCTTCATCCTCAAATGAGTCTCAAACTGCAGAAGCTACAGATAAAGAGAGTTGAAAGAGTTACTCATTTATTACAGAATTCAGCAAATTATTGGGTAAAATAGAACAAGGCCACACTATATTCAGGATGTTGAATCCAATTTATACAGCTGATCAAAAGCAAGGGAAATAGGACCTCACTGTAGCACCTAACTAATAAATCTATTCTGAGAGAAAGAGCAGGAGCCACAGGAGTTTTGTTGCTGAGAGTCACTGGGTTTTGTACATGAAAATTAGTGGGATCCTGCTCACGCTGCTATTGAGTGACAAAAATCTGTCTTTCATGTAGGTAAAATAAGGCCGTGCTTTGTAGTATTTCTGTGTAATGATGGGCTCCCTGCTTCTCTTCGCTCTGCTGTGTTTGAGCTAGTTATAATTAGCAGTGACACACATTTGGCAGGCAGCAGTGGGCAGGTGGCCATGCCACTTAGCAGAACTGGAGCTTAGGAAGCAGTGAGTGCTGGCCTAGCCCTTCTCTGCCAGCTCAGGTGTAGCAGCTGACCCTGCCGAAACCCTCGCTCCCTCAGCATCTGATTTTCGTGTGTGAATTGTACTGGTGAGCCAGGCTTTGCATCTTTTTTTATAGCATTTGACAATGGCTTTCCAATCACATTCAGCACATCTCTCTATTTGAGCAAAATGAGGTTTTGGGAAGAAAATAGCTGTGTCGTGACGTACAGAGGAGTTTATCACCTGGTCTAGTACTGTTTTCACGATGTCCATTATTAACTCCGTTACTTCGTGTTGCCATGCATTTTTATTAAAGGGCAGTAGGGAACATTATCGTTTATTAAATCCAGTACTAGTCAAATTTGAATAAACTTCAGTTAATTATAAGTTCACTTGGAAGCCTGATGTGATGTTAAACAGAATTACACAATTCCCCTTCCTCTGTTGATATTGTTAAGTGTTTTTCCTACTAGTCTGGTTTTCCTGAAGAACAGCGTCTCGTTCTTCTATTGTTTTAACCTTCCAAAGTAGCTCCCTTGTATTTTCGGAGTAGTGATTCAAAATAAAGGCTAAAATTTCAGGAGTTATTTCAAATGCCTGAGGCAGTCTCTGTCTATCTTCCTGAGCGAGCACTAAATGTTAAATTATAATAATAAATGTTAAAGGGAAAAATGTCACAAAAGAACTAATTTGGTCACAAATTGAGACATCTCATGTTACACTGAACTGCAAACTGGTTTCACTTGGATCTCCTCGTCAGCGTTGCCAAACGTAAATGTCGAAATACCAAAAGTCTGGTTGCACAAGGTGTGTAATGTCTTGAAAATAAGTTTAGAGCTTTGTTTCATTTACATTTTCTATCATAATTTTGATTTCTTGGCCATTGGCTTTAGTCCAGTTGTGTTCCAGGTAGCTTTCAACAAATACGATGGCTCAATGTTAACTCAGGTTTCAGTGAAAAGCTGAATTTTTTTTGTGCTACTCCAGTACCTGGGGCTTTTTAAAAATCTAGCTTGTCCAAGATAGGAATTTTTATTTCTGTAACTTCAGCCAGAAGTTGAACATTATAATTTTTTTGCTCTGTGAGCACTTAAATGAACTTACAGAGGCCATAGGGGAAACATATTCCTTTCTATGTGCTAGTGTTAAGTTCTCGCTTTCCTAAGCACACTTTTTTTAAAAATTCTTAATGCTGTTTTGAGGGAAGTGGGGTTTCTTTGTTTTGGTTTTGGGCCTTTTGTATAGGACAGTTATGACCTGCAAATTTTACTTTTCCAAAAATGTTTTGGTTTTTTTAATCTGGTCATTTCATGATGTCCAGATAAATGACATTTATAACTCTTCCCTTGACCACTGCCATAGTCACTCCACCACAGAAGGCCACTAGGCTGGTCGGGCAGGACTTGCCCTTAATAGCTGTGCTGGCTGTCTCAAATCACTCCCTGCCCTCCTTGTGCCTTAGCAGAGCTTCTCAGGGGATCTGTTCCAGGATCTTCCCAGGCACGAAGGTCAGGCTGACAGGTCACTAGTTCCCAGGTTCCTCCTTTCTACCCATTTGAAATCTAGATAAGGTGTTTCCCTTTCTCCAGTCACTAGGGACTTTACCCGATTGCCATGACTTCTCAGGTACCATGGAGAGTGGCTTGGCAACTACAGCCAGTTCCCTAGGACTCTGGGATACAACTCCTCAGGTTCCATAGAATTATGTCTATTCAGGTTGTTCTAGTGAGAACAAACAATCTCCTCTTACAGTAGGAAGGACTTTGTTCCCCCACTCCCTGTCTTGTGGACTTTTAACTGTAGGGAACTGTATAGAAAACTGATGGAAAATGTTCTCATACAGAACATCAGGAACTCTTATTGCCACATGTAAAATGGAAACTAACCTGTATTCACCCATTGGCTTTGGTTGCATCTAGGAAAATGCCTTTTACGGTTATGGCACAAGCCACAATCATTCTGAACAAAATCCTCTGGAAAGGCTGTATAGAAAAATTCCCCACACAGTTTCATAAACATGCATAACAAAACTCACCTTCTGAACTTGTGCTTTGCTTTTTATGTCTTGTGATGGCTTTGCTCTTTTGTCAAAGTAGCCAGTGCACAGTGCAGCAAATGTGACCATATGTTATATTGTTGGGTTCTAATAAGGTTCTCCTTGAGATGGAGTACTTTAAGCAGCAATAAAGAATGATGGGAAGCAAGTGCACTAAATAAATAAATGGGGTTGTAACAAAATTGTCATGCCACATCCATATGTGTGTATCTATGTGAATTCAAAGGAAAGAAATAAGTAAACATGACATGCTAGCATCCAAAGCTTGTGCCAGATGTCTGTTCTTGGCGTGAAGTCCTACGTGAATAGGAGTTTAATTAAAAGTCGATTCTGATCTACTTAGCTTGATCTCATGCTCAGTAGAGAGCTCATCAAGCAAAGACTACATCTGTGAAAGCAGGAAAACCTCTGTTGTGTTGTCTTCCCTGTGTGGTTCCCAGTATTTAATTCCCACTGCACTTAATGAAGTAGAGGAAAACAATAGGCCAGATTTTAGTTTTCTCCAATTCCTACTGGTATCCAAGGAATTCTCTGTGCTGCAGAATGTAAATTCTCTAATCCCTAGAAATGAGAAGTTAGGAAGCCCTTACTGAAGCAGTGAAGGAGCTGTTGCATCCCTGATGCCACACATTCAGCCTTTTTGGATAGAAAAGAAAATTTCAGGGCTGATCTACAGGCTGGTGTTGCAAACGGGGCAAATCAAAATGCCAGTGTGCTACCATACAAATGAGAATGATGGTGAGGTCTGCTCTTCACATCTGCTCATGGTTCACATTATCAGTGCTTTGTGATCACTGCTATTCTTTCCTCTAGAGAGAGACTCCAAAAATCAGATTAGAGCTGTCAAAAGTGAATGGGAGTGATGATGAATTTGGAAGTCTTCCAGGAAGAGCAATCTGTATGGACCACACTGTATATGCGATTTATTGTAGTGTGATGTTTATATCTTAGATTTCATAGGATCATAGAATGGTTTGGGTTGGAAGGGACATAACAAACATCTAATTCCAACCCCTCTGCCGTGGACAAAGACTTTTCACTAGGCCAGGTTGCTCAAAGCGTGATCAGTTCTACGTCAAGGACACAGAACTTCCAGCTGGTGCAGAAATAATTACAGTATATAGTGAAATGGAAAATTCTTATCTTTAATTTCACAGAGGAGGTAACAATGAGTTATTGGAGAGTTTCTGCTCCTTGGTCTGACTGCTGTCGAGCTAGAAAGAAGACATGGATTGCGTGTTCTGGTTTTCCTCTTTGAAGCACTCAAATTCTTCAGGGCAACTTTGAAACAAAACTAAGAGGGCAGTAGGTATTTGAGAGCAATTTAATGTTGAGTAGATGTAGTCTAGGTCAAGATACACAAGCATCTGATTCTGTTCACAGGTCAGATGGATAGACACCTAGTTTGTGGTACTTAAAATTACAAGGTTGGATAATGGAAATGAGAGAAATTTTCATGGTTTTCAGTGGCATCACCTAAAACAATGCTCTCCAAAGTAGATAGGCAAATACTAAATTGGTTAAAAAAATTGCAAGATCAATATTACCACTATGAAATACAGCAACATCCACTGGAGTCAGTTCCCATTAAAAGGCAAAGTTACTTTTCTTTGCTATTGGGACCTGAGCTCCCAGAGCCAGGAAGTTACTTTAGGGAAGGCTGTACTGGTGTGGGAGGGCTTCTTTCAATCACCTAAAATGACCTCCTTAGGCAGTCCTGCTTCCTATGGTGAAAGTGCCAGAATAAAGATGCCTAAATTAGATGCAGGGGTGTATTTCAAACAATGCTCATTCAGAAATCCTGCCTGGTTTGTTCAATGTGCCATTTGTTACAGCAAATATGCAGCATGGCAGGAAACAGCTTGCTGTGCATTTCTTCCCTGCTTAAATGGCTTGTTGAGCTGATAATTAATAAACAACAGGACATTAGGTTTATTGTAACTTTTCTGGATGGATGGTTAATCACTGGAGGTAGAAAGTACAAGAAATGTCTTATCTATTAAGGTTTTTCACATCTGTAGGAACTGCAGCCACTGATGTATGGAGTAGTACACTCCCTAAGAACGTGTGATATGCATGTGAATTATTACTGTGTGAAAAGCCTACCTGGGGTTCTTAAGGTATTCTCATTTTCTTCAACTGAACACCAGGTACGATAGTTTAGTGCGATCTTAAAATCACAAGAGAAATTTGGGCTCACTGGCAGTCACATGTGGTTTCTGCGGATGCATCTCCGCTGACATTCACTTAAACGTAAATAACGATTCAGGACTATGCAGATTAAAGTATTGCTGCTAAATCCTTAAAAACTAAAAGCTTCTAAAATATCCTCAAAGTTTCCTTTACTAATTCTGCTCCAATCCCTTTCTGTTAGGACGTGACGCTCCGGGAAGGCTGTGTCTCCTGCACTTACGCCAAGTGCACAGCGTAGGCAGCAGTACAAGGCAGGCTTGTGTTGGGCAGGACAGGAGGCTGGCATGCAATGCACATCCAGTGGGCTGGGTCCTGCCACTAACAGCTGGGTGCTGGGGAGGGCTGCAGGGCACGGTGCTGCTGCGTATGTGTCCTCCAGGAAGACGACGGGGAGCAGGTGCTGCTGACTTACAAGCTGATGGGAGTGCGGATGCTCATCACAAGCAGCTGGCTATGAGTAACAGTGCTGCACAGGAAGCTTTTCTGTGCCTGTGGCTGTCTTAGCAGTTACTGTTCTTCTTTTCTCTTAAGGTCAGCTCTTCTGTTAAGGCGATCAAAGTGCGTCTTCCAGACAGGAATGAGAAAAGCTGGGGGCGACGAGCGCATTGATCGCGCAGGCGCCTCCCGCTTGTGGATGGCAGCACCGGGCCTGTGCTTTGACAGTGGACTGCATCAGTGATTCCCTAATGTGCTGATGAACCCACCTGCTCATCAGAGCTCGCTTCAGTGTGCACAGAGGTGACTGCTCATACAGACAGTCCGTGCAGTGGGGCTGCCTCGTGTTCTGGAACTGAAGTGAAGCTGGGAGTCTGCCCCGTTCCTCTGTTTTTGTCACTGCACTGCAGCTTGTGGGAGCAAGTTCTAAGTGTTGTCCCCACAAAAATGACTGAAAATACAGTCCTAGAGTCTAAAGGTGTGTAAATACAAAAGACCTGGTAAATCTACAACACTCTATGCCCATTGTAACATTTCTTTTCGCTGCTAGAGACATGTAAAAGAACTTGAAGGATTTTCAGTCCTTTATGAGCAATACTCACTCCCAGGCTTCTGCTGGGGCATGGATTAGAAAGGCCACAGCTGCATGTTGAAGGCCTTTCTCAGTTCATGCTTACCTAATGTGCAGCGTTGTGAGCATCACCAAGCAGTAATGAAATTTTTGCATTTGAACTGTTTAGTTCTTTGAAGAGGCACTTTTTAGTTCATCTTTAAAAGCTTGAGGACATTTCTTCATGGCAGTCTGCTAATGCAAGGACGCTGCTAACAGGTTGCTTCTAAAAGCTTGTCACATTTATTTATCTACTTGATGGAAGTGAGCTCTGCAAAAGCTTCTCTGCTGGGGCTGCAGTGTAGGAGGAGTCAGTAAGGAACAGGAGTGAAAGAGCTGCATGGTCAATCAGATAGGACAGTTGCAACACTTCATTCTCTCTGCTTTGGCAAGCACCAGCTGCTTGGCTTCTTGGAGACACCTTCAGAGCAATGGCAGATGCTTTGGCCTGGATGCAAACAGCAAAGTTTGTAGCAGTTAGGAGGTAACAGCCTGGAATTCCCTTCCTCCTGATAGGCAGCGGGCACTCTTCCACTTCAAATGGAAATTATTGGCCAGTGTCCTGTGCTGGCCTTGTCCTAATCCAGCAAATTCTTTCTTGGAATCCAGAGCAGGACAGGAAGTGCTTCTCTTGTCTCAGGGAGGTATAGAGTCTCAAAAAATTTTTCTTGCATAATATGGGTTAAAACCAGTCAAAAAGCAGTTAGTTTTCCTGACCTGTTAGACAGGGTCCAAGGAAGTGTGTTTGCCTTGGATTTAAATTTAATTTAGATTTGAATTTTTTTAATGGAAAAATAAAATTTTAGCTTGCATTTCAAAACAAACATTTGTGGACAGGGGTCTTTTATCTTTTTACTCTTTTATCCTGATGTAGGAAATGGTAAAAGGTTTTATTTTATTGGGATCTTTTTGTTAATGAGAGACCACACACAGAAGGTTTGTATAAATTTGGCTCTCCCTGTCTAGAGTTGCAGCCTCAGTGTGAGAGCATATTTTGGGTGAGGAAAGTTCTCAGCTCATTACTAGTAACTAAATACTTTGTGTAGAATACCAGGACATTTCAGTGATCTCGTACTGCAACCCATTTGCCCATGTTAAGTTTGAGTGTTTCATCCTGTAGGTTCATTCAGCATCACATTCTTCAAAGGGAGAGAAGAAGTTCAGTCAGGATCGCAAAGAATTAGCAGTCCTGGATGGAGACAGTAGACTGCAAAACCAGCAGGTGACCTGCAGTTCTCCTCCAATTGCAGTTCTTCAGCAATCTTTGCCTTTTTAACCATTGGCAACCAATTCAGTGGGTTACTCTTGGTTATATTCAGTCTGTACCAAAATGAACCAATTCAAGTAGGTCTGTAGAAGACATATGATGAGACATTGGTCCAGTTATAGGTATACAGTGTAATATAAAAATATCTGTTTATAATTGGTTTCTTACTATCTCATCTTTGGAAATGATACGTGTGGCTGGTGAGTGTTTCCACTCTGTGCCTCCAGCTCTGACTCAAATAGCTGGATGAATTCTTACCTGCTTAAGGCATTAAACAATTATCTGAGGAGGAAGGATTTCAGCAGGGCTGAAGCTCATTGCCCTCTCTCCAATCCTCACATCTTGTTATCCTCACTTTGCTAATTTTCTGGCAGACAGATGTGTTCTTCTGTTGCTGTCTGCATACAAATATTTAATTAAAACAGGAAGTGGTAATGCTTCTCAGAGGCAGCTGTTGTCCCCATCTCCAAATGCCGTCTCAGTTTAATAATAGCTTCAAAATGCCGACAACCAGGCGGTGACCTGGTCAGTAAGTCCATGCTGGCATCTGGTGCCTGTGCAAGGAAAGACCAGGAGCAGTGTCTGTCCATCAGTGTGCATTTGGCAGCGTGGCTGGCTGCCTCAGGTCACACAGCAGCAGCCAGAGCTGTGCCTGCTGGAGAGCAGGATGTTCATGGAGGAGTCAGGCTGTCAGAGAAACAAAGAACTTGGGGATGCTGCAAAGCTGGCCAGACTTTTAAAAGCAGAGGAGCTGTGATCACTCAGCAGTGAATACAGGGGACGAAATCAGTCTGATGGTTCTGCTACAGCCCTCAGCTGCCCTCCAGGCCCCACTGATGAATCATCACACTCAACAGCATCATGGTGCTAACTGGCATCAAAGTGTAGTTCTCCTTTACCAAAAAGCAGCACACTGAAAACTGTCACTAAAGTTTTTTTTTGATGCAGCAGAAGCACTTCAGGTGTATGAGGGCAACAGCACTATGCTGACTGCTGCCTTTCTCGTTAGAATGTCTTGGCAAAGGTTATTGAACAGCTTCCTTGGCTTGTTCTTCCCGCAAGCATGCAGGCGGGGTATTCAGAAGCAGGATATTTAAAAAACCCCACACATGGTATATTTTTTTAGTAATGAGAACCATTTCTCTGAGTCGTAATCAAAACTTGATATATATATATATATGGAAAAGTTTTGTATAATAATCACAGAAAAGACTGAAAATATAATGACGCAGAGAGGAAAAACCGTGAGGGGGAAAAAATTCCTTCAGCACTTCTTCCTGCTTTGATCTTGGATTTTTTGATGTTGAGAAATGTCTTAGTTAAAAGCAGGAATTCTCTGGAAAATGTATATATACACTAATTCATGAACTAGCTAGCAGGTGAACAAGAGCCATAGCTGGAGAATGAGTTGCCAGTTCGCTGTATAACCTGTAGGTTTTACCAGAATACAGTGTTCCTGACATTGACGCAAAAGAATGATAGTCCTTCTCAGGGCAATATGTTCCATGCTGCAGATTTAATAAAAAAAATAAAACTGAAAGGAAAAAGAAAATTGAGAGAGAGAGAAAAACTCACACTCACTAAGAACTAAGAGGCAAGGATGTGGAAATCAGTTTCATAATTCCTGTTTGTCATTTTCATACATAGTTTTGACGGAAAAGTAATTGAAGTTATTTCTCTTGGATTGGCATCTATTAAAATCCCCTTGAACATGAAATGAATGTGGTTAATATAATGAAAAGATCTCTTTTATTGTGTTTCTCACCTTACCACTTCACCCTACTGCTGAGTGCTTGAAAATATTTTTTTTTCTTAAGCTAGTAATGAATACGCAAAGCATTTGTTACAGTTCTTCCTTGAAAATAGAAAGAATAAGAGAACAAGACTATTTCACTTTTCAGGTTTGCTGGGCATGTTTTAAAATCAGTAAACATGGTCAAATGTTCTCTTACAGCAGAGTGGTTTAGCTGTTCAGGTTTAGAAGAAAATCTCCACTTGCAGGTGTGTGTGTACATGTGCATACGCTTGAGTGAATCTGGTATTATGACAGATTAGATGCAGCATCTGATTTGGAGTCCACTAATGAGAAAGCAGCTCCATCTTATTCTTTCATTCTTTCTTATTCCATCTTATTATTTCTGTTTGTGATGAGCTCTCATTCCTGTAATACCTATTAGTATTAGGTAGACTTTTCCTTTAAGAACTGGAGAGCATCCCTGGCTTATTCCCTGCAAAAAGAGCTGGTAGTTGGTAATGAGCTTTCGCACAAGCTCATGGGGAAAAAAAGAAAGAAAAGTTCTTGATCCAGCTGCTTCCTTTTCTTTCTGCTCCTTTATCTGATTGAAATTCATAATACAGTTTTGCCTAGAGAATGCACCTCTCTCACTTTTGCTCCCACCATTTCTTCAGTAGTTCATTTGTAATGGTGTTAATGAAAGTCCCAGTTTAAACAGGTGAACTAAATTAATAAAAACCTCAACATTGCAAGTGCATAATGATCACTACAGTACCTTGCTCCTCAAACAAGAAAATCTATTATTCTATTTACACAATAGATTTTTAAGAAATCAGCTTCAAGACAAGTAACCCTTTGATTTGATGCCTGAAAAAGAAAAAAATTCCAGTACTGTTTTTCTGTATTTGCTGCCATACTTAACAATTTCCATTCTATAAAAGCTGTACTCTTATATATGGCTCTAAAGTGTCTGTGAAAATTAAGCATCAGGACAATCCTGCCTCCAGCAAATATTTTAATAAAAGTGCCTCAAGAGAATGAGAACATCTGGGATGTTTCATCCTTTTATAATCCCTTCAAATCCATGTAATTTCTCTTCAGTGAGGCAACTTAACTACCAGCGTTCTATGAAGTTTGACATTCCAGTCACAGAATTGACTGGTTGGATCCATTTATTATAAACAGAATTCTCCAGATTTGCTTCAGACTTTCTGTCTGACGTGGTAAATCACAATTTTGGAAATTAAATGCTAAGATTCAGCTTTTTAGCTGAACTTTACTTAAAAGGCAGTTTTCCTGCAGAGCCTGCATTAAATTATATGAGTTTGGTCAAAGAAACATATGCAGTAAGCATTGATTGCAGAGATCCACTCTTTATTGAAGCAAATAATCTTATCTAGGTTTGATTAAAAATACGTTGAAGCTGTGTTCTTAGAAGTTATGGAAGTCTGAGCACTATGTTTCAATTCTTGGGCTGTTTATTCAAAATATAATAGTGGGATTTAAACAAGCTAAACAGGACGTTTCTCTGCATAAGTGCATATCACGTATCACCTCCTAGAAGATGGATAGGATAAACAGGTTGTATTTTGTCATATTTACACATCCTCACTGAAAAAGAACTTCTCTGAAATGATTTTGTGAAAAAGCTTCAGCTGTTTCTGTAAGAAAAATTGGCCAATCACACACAAAAAAGCAGAAGATGATGATGATGATGATCATCATGATTGTTGTTGTTGTAAAGTGTGACAGTAGGTGGCTTAGGGGGATTTCCAATAGCACAGAAGAGCTTGACAGTACCTTTGGGTATCTAAGACCTTCAGAAAGTCTGGCCCGTACTGGGTCCTTTAGTGCTGAGCTCTTACAACTCTGCCAGTTTTACTTTCAAAGAATGGTTGCATAGTTTGGGTTGGAAGGGACCTTAAAAAGCCATTTAGTTTCAACCCCTGTGCCATGGGCAGGAACTCCTCCCAGTACAGCAGGCTGCTCAGAGCTCCAGGGATGGGGGCATCCCCAGCTTCTCTGGGCAACCTGTTCCAGTGCCTCATCATCCTCAGAGGGAAGGATTTCTATCTGCTATCTAATCTGCACCTGCCCTCTTTCAATTTAAAGCCGTTCCCCCTTATCCTGTCAGTCTCCATCTGCCTCTGTCAATAGTCTCCTTCCCTGTGGGCTCCCTTCAGCTACTGGAAGGCCACAATTAGGTCACCCCAAAGCCTTCTCTTCTCCAGGCTGAACACCCCCAGTTCTCCCAGCCTTTCCTTGTGCGAGACGTGCTCTACTACATTGTAGTACCTACATTGTAGATACTCTGTAAGTGGTAGGAGGAAGATGAAGAACACCAATTTTAGATTCACCTTGTGTTCCAAACTTTTTAACTACTTTTAAAAAACATATTTCTGCATGTTTTCTGAGAAAATAGAAACTGAAAACTAGTTAGGGCAAAACTTCTTCATTTTCATTATCAAAATAAAAAATACTTGCATTTCTTGATAGAAAAACACTTTGCACAGGGCATGAATTCACTTAGATACTTCTATCACATTATTTACTGCATTATTATAGAACTTGACATCCACAACTACAGCTCTTATTCCATTCCTACATTCGTATAAAATCATCACCTTTTAACTTATTAAACTTTACAGCATGATTGGCTAATGCAGTATTTCTTATAGAAATTACTTCAATGGGTTACTAAAAAAAATCAGGTATTCAATAAATTCACAGTGGTTCTTACTGAATTTTAAACAAATTTGTTTAAAAGGCAAAACGCATTAAAACATCATTTACGTGGTAAAAATTAATTCAAAATTAATTCCTTTGTCTCCATGCAATCATGGATGCAACTGTTAAAAGGAAAAGTTCTTTGAATGTTGGACTGTATCTTTCTTCTGGCCAACTGTGCCCAGCTCTCGAGTCCAACCCTTCCTTGTCCTGCAGCGTTTACATCAGCAAGTGCTGGTGTCCACTGGTTTTGCTCCATTGGCATCTCTGATCCTAAGTCTGAACTCTTCCTCCTCTGAGTCTCCTTCCGCTGCTCTGTGTAAGTCTTCCTCTCTATTACACCTTGTGCCTGCACCTCCTCTTTCTCCTTTATAAGATCCTTCACATCTACCATGGAAGCAAATTCCAGTAAGATTCTCTTGTCTGTAAGATTCTGCTGATGGATGTACGTACTATGCATTGTTCATTTGGATGCTCTTTCTACACCCACGTCATGCTTAGTTTCACACACACAATTGCTCAATTAGGTACAGAGTCTGACGGATTTTTACAGGGATATTGTTGAGATAAGGAGCAGGCCCTCAGGGAAGCTGTTGCAAGTCTCCTGACGGGGAGTACTTGCACCAGAATTACTGACAGGTCATCCTGACAGAGGAGCATTTTATATTCCCCAAGTCTTTTATTGCAGCGTATGTGGGGTCTGTAAAGTGCTTTGATGTTGGAGCTGTATTTAAGTGCTGGGCATTTATTGTCTCGAATCTTTTGGGCTAAGAGTTGTGAACATGGGGAGGCTGGTTTTTGTTAAGCTTTCTGTTTTATCTTCTTCACACGTGGTCTCCTGCTGCACGGACTTGGCTTAAAATTATAAAATGCAGAATTAAGTATTAAAGAGGATTTTGGAAAGGTCAGTGGGTGACTGCTGAACAATCTGGACTTACCATGTAAAATCACATGGGGGAAAATATCCTTCTAATGTGAAAGTGAAGGACTCCTCTTCCTTACCCTGCTCTGGCATGCCATGTGCCAGCCTGAGGACTCTGCCTCCCAAGGTGGGGGCTGAACTAATGTATACCTGGATTCACCAAACTAACAGAAAGTACCTCTTTTTCTCAGAAACAGAAAATACAGTTTCCATTTTGACTGTTACAGTATTACTGTCATGTGAATTCATGGGAAACAATCTTGGCTAGAAGTTCCCTTGTATACAATTTCATTATAATTCCTGAAAAAAACCCTTTTCCTTTGCTATGAGCCATCTTTTAGTTCTGTGTTTCCAGGGCTGTTTGTGTCAATGTGTTTCTGTGTTCAGCAAAACCTCAAAAGCTTGGAGCTGCTCATTTAAGAGAGTCTGATGGTGATTGCTCCTGCCACCTCTGAGATCTTTTAGAGTGGAAAGAAGATTGCAAAGATCAAAGGGTAAAAATTAGGTTTTAATGGCAATTCCAAGAGCACGTTGGAGAAGTAGATCTGAGGCACTCTGGTTTTTTTAGCTGGATTGTGTGTTTTGCATACAGAATGAAGGGAAGGCTGGGTTTACAATACTGTGTGTGGTTGGATTTTCAAGGCTGTCCAGTCTTCTCCACTGCTATTTCCTAATCAGTGACTGATTCATCCAATAAAGAAAATTCCAAAGAGGCTGCAGATATTGGTTCTTGAAGACTTTCTTTAGGTACTTTTTTTCTGAATAAGAAGTACCTCAAGCACCTGAAACATACTAAGGCAAAGCCCCGTGTACAGGTGGGTTGATGCCTAAATGGCCAGGAGAGTCAAGGACTGAGACTTGGAACACATCTCACTGACTCAGTGAGTCCTGCTTAAGTATCCTGGGACAGCCTTCCCTTTTGCCATATGAAGAAAAGTTACCAGAGCTTTTAGAAATCTGGTGTCGTTCAAATGTACTCCAGTGGGATGAGCTCAAGGAGAGCTATGAGCAGTTTTCCCACCTACTAGTTAAAGACAGGAACTGCATAAGAACTGAGAGGCAGAATAACTTCGAGAGAATATGTTTAACCTAAATATTTCTATACATTTGAACCATGCTGAAATAAGACTGCATACTCTTAGTTTTTTCCAGCAGTGATATTAGAAAACTGAAGAATCAGTGATTTCTAACTGATATTAGAAATTAAGAATAACATTAACATTTCTGTATTATAATAATTCTTAAAAAAATTGAATTGATGTGTTAGTATGGTTAGGAGCACCTCACATTTCTTGCTACAAGACCATTAATTGATTATTTGCTTTTTGGATTTCTTTTTAGTTTTTATTTCTCTTTTCCCTCTGGCCAATTCCTAGAAGAA
Source organism: Nicator chloris (assembly GCA_013400495.1). NCBI lineage: Eukaryota > Metazoa > Chordata > Aves > Passeriformes > Pycnonotidae > Nicator > Nicator chloris. Next base: position 232,726 of record WAAE01015821.1, on the reverse strand, counting down.
ACCACTCAGACAAAACACTTCAGGCATCTCCAGGTGTGGGGCTGAAGTACATGCAGCCAGGTTGGCAGGTTTCTTTGAGAGGCTAGAGGCAAGATTTGACATTTAGTTGGAGATGAGGAAAAGGAGAAGGGAAATATGGGGAGCACTTCTGATCTGTGCCCCAGAGGTGAAGAACAATTGCCTCTGTCAGCATTTGGCTTTTTTGTCATGTGGGAATTGACCACTCTTTTCTTACTCAGAAATTCCTGCTGAAGTTAACAAGGACAGTTGTGTTCTTTTGATATGTAAATGTTGTTTAAGTTATTTACAGAGTCTGATCTGAAACTGTGTCAGGATGCAGGACAAAGCCTTAATTCTGGTTTATGCTGTGACTTCTTTGCATCCTTCTGTCTTGCTTGTAAGTGCTTGCAGGTCATGCACTGTGGTCTGGGCAGAGATGCAGCCTGGAGCAGACACCACTGCACTTCCCTGAGAGCTGAACTGGACTGTCACAGTGACTCTGGCTTTGTCCTGTTCTCTCTCTGGTTTTGGGAAAGAAGAAATCTTTGCCTGGGAGGCACATATTACTGGTCTGCTCACATCCTGTGCTTGGTGGTCCACCTTGTTCATGAGAGTGAGAATTAATGGTAAAAGAGCATGCAGCAGAGCTTGGCATGCTTTGGAGAAGAGCAGGGGGATGGTGAAAGGGTGAGATGATCTCCATTCACAGAACGATTCTGAAGACAGGGAAGTTTGTAGCTGAAAAGTAGCCAAATGCTGCCGTGAGAAAGTTGAGTAGAGGGAGAAATTACAGCAAAATTGCTTCAAGTGAAATTTGCAGATTCAGAGCAGACACAAGTGCCACCTTTTGTTTTCTAAATGCTTTTCATGAAAGTTAGGAGATCCAACACTTCCCAGAAGTCTGGTAGTTATTTGTTAAACAAATTAATTTGACAGAAGTATTTTGATCTATGCAAAATTGTGTCTTCTTCTTTTCACCAAAGTAGACAAAAAGTTGTTTATTTTCCTGTCCTCTACTCCAACTGTTTTACTAGAGAGATACATAATTTTAATACTCAAGTATCACTATTTACTAAAATATCGAATGCACTCCTTTTCTCAGATGGAATGATGTGGGGGATAGTTTGCAGGGTGGGGCAGGAGGGGATTGTGAGAGAAGGTCCTGTCATGTGTTCATAAATCTGAAGTCCCAAAATAATTGTTGCAAGCAAATACTGTATTTTCAAGATGAGGTAGGCATCAATATTTCCCCTACTTTCAAGCCAAGCCCCCCCCAGTTATTGACTGCTCAGCTCCCAGCTGAGTTGCTGGGAGTGGTTGTCACTGTACAACAGGGAGCATCATACCCTGGCAACCCAGACACATTTCCTTTAAAATTGGTAGCAAAATCCCCACTATTTTGTCAGTACCAGATTTAAATGTCTGAATCTTCTTTTGTCAGGTAAACTCATTTTCTACAAAGACCAAAGGATTTAAATCTGAGCCATATTATGTCATATGAAATTTTTAGTAGGAGCTTATCCTAGATATGTTAAACCTTCCATTTACTGCAGTCAGCCTTGTTTCTTTCACAGACACTTTCATAGCCTTAAAAAGCACCATCAAGGTGTTGTTTTTAAGAAACTTTCTCCAAGCTGTGAGGCTGTCTCACAAAAAGCTAATTTGGGTGAGCTGCATGCTGAATTTTACACAGCCTGCTTTCAATACGCTTTCTGCTCTGTGCTGGCCTGAAGATCTGTCACCCGAGTCCAAAAATGAGTCCAAGTTCTGTCACATCAACTCTCTGCGGGAAGTTGCTGTTCTCAGCTATTGAGCTGCTTCAACTTGTGTGGTGGCTGTTGTGTCTTTCATCCCATAAACAGTTCAATGCCAACCTTTTATTCTGGGTCATGCTGAAAAACAAAGCAAACAAAGGAAAAAATCTAAAGGAGCCCAAAGTTATTTTTACTTGATATCAGCATGACGGTGCTTCCTGGGGGACATTACTAGTGGCTCCCCTTGGTGTAAGGGACAGAGGCCCTGGTTAGAGGGAGAGCTGTTGTGTTTAATTATGTAAGTAATTAAGCTCTGGTCCATGCATTTAGGAGAGGTTATGCTTGAGTGGTGCAAAGTAACCTGAAGATGCCAAATTTCTCAAGGACTAGTGGCTGCTTAAAGAATGTCTGGAGTTGGTCTGGGATTCCTTTGAAGGACCACGTTTCAAAGAGGGTAAAACCATGAAGGGATTTCTGCCAGAACCTAGCTGATGCTTGGTTCTGTGTTCTCACTTCACATGATTGGGACCATACCTATGCAGAGAGCACCTTTGCAAGTACAGGAATGCCCACAGGCTGTACCACCAGGATACCTCACATATATCCATGCCTTGTACTGGTTGCCTGAAACTCTTCCTTGGGTTGAAACAGCATATAATGTCATGAATACACTTGTAACTTTTACCAGCACAACTATGTAAAGCAGGAATTGAACCTTTTTATACTGTTACCTGTGTGCCGCTTAGTCATAAGGGACACAGAGATTTGCTAGGGCATTTGATGCCATCTTTCTGCTTTATGCTGGAAACAAATGCTGTCCCAATCACAACAATCACAGTTAAAGCCCTTTCCTAGTAGCAGCAAGATGATTCTGTTGTTTCTCAGACATCTTTTCTAATGACCCTGATGGTGACACTATCATGAAGCTCTGTGCACATCACTGTGTGAGCTAATGATGCATTAAACATTAAATTTCATTAACCTGATAATGCAAATTTGATGTCATGATGCTGTTTCTAAAAAAAAAAAAAAAAAAAAGCACCTGTGTTTATTTCCATAAAACCTCTGTTGCACTTGGCAACGTTAGACAAATTTGCTCAAAAGTGTCCCAAAATACCTGTCCTTATAAACCTGGTTTGTCAAAAATTGTTACTCCTGAGGAGAGAGCAAGTGAGCATGGTTTCTTCTCCTAACTTCATTTGAATCTGCTTTGGTCACTTTAAGGTTACAGTGGGTTTCTGAGCAGCAAAATATGCCAATAGATGTGTGCATCCTCTTGTTGTCCAGTGTTTTTTTTTTGACCTCAACATTTGAAGAATTTTGTGATTCCAGTTGCTTTACAAACGGCAAAGGAAAACAAAGGGATAGGGAGAAGTAGCAAATCAGTAGGGGAACTGGGAGTAGATTTTGGCTCTTGTGCCTGATGTCAGTCAGCAGTAATTCACATTCATTCCTCCCTGTGATGTGCTTTGCCACAGCCCTGCTGTGACACCAGATTCTTTGGAGTTAGTGAATGGAGCTCAGTAAGCACAGAATGATGAGCAAGAAGTGGTCGCGAAGCAGAAACACAGTAGTGTTACAAGATCCTTTCAGTGCATTGGTGTTTGTGCTTCTTCAGCTGCCAGTAGTCTTCTGTGGCAACAGTACCTGAAAAGTCCCCTGTATTGTGTACAAAAGGGATTGCCATGAACTAGTCGTGTCTCAATTTGTTTGACCTATGCCAGGTTTAGAAAGGTCAAGTCCTTGTTAAAAAAGTCCTGATCACTCACTAATGCGAAGATGTCTCCTTTTCACTGGGATAAGCATTTCTGCTCTGTCTCTCACTGAAGCTGTCTCCTGCAGTGCAGTCAAACACACAAGATTTGTCTCGTACTTCTTTTTTAAGTAACAGTATTGCTGATGAAAGGTTGTGAGATGAGTACAGGAGAAGCTAGGAGATAGAGTCAGCATTTACTTGCTTTGACAGTCTAGAAGAATTGTCAAAATGTATCTTGTGAGATGCAATAGCTCTTTTGGTTCCATCTCCCTTTTTTTCCCTCCAGGATTGTCTTAGTGTGTCTGTTGGGCATAGGTTAGAGGTCCTTTATGATGCTCTTGTTTTTATTTGTGTGGGTTTTTTCTTCCTCTGAAAATCTGCCCTCACCTTTACTGCCCACTGCTCAGGTAACGTGAAGGAGTGAGAGGTTCTTCCCTTGGTCTGGGCTCTTGATGTCTCCTGGGGAATGCTAAAGACAATCTGGAAGCATCTGGAAGGATGTAGTTTCTGCCAGTTGTGGGCCATACTGGAAAGTCTGATTCACTTCAGGCATTTACTGGATAGAAACCAAATGCAGTCTGTGGAGCAGGGTGAGGGCCTCTCTCTTCCATTTTGCCACAGGAGAGTGTGAGGTTACAGAAAATGCTGGGGTGTTTATGTAGTGACTCTAACTGAGCCATGGAGCAGCTTCCAAAGGAGCCAAAGAGCTGAGCCCAGCATTGGGGGCAGCTCCAGAGGGAGCCTCCAGCTGAAGCTTCCTGGGAGAAGCAGCATGTTTCCTTTTGGGAATCTAATCCAATATAACTACTACCCCATCAAAAGAATATGTATTGTTGCTACAACATGATGTGCAGGTGCTACAATGAACGTGGCTACTAACAAAAAAGTAAGAAAGACCTGCCGTAGACCCAGATGTCACGTCTTAGAATGCTAAGTCTTCAGCATGAATCTGAAAAAATAAAAATAAGGAGTGCTTTAGGATTTTTTGTCTTGCTTGCACTTTGCACTTTCTGCATCTTCCCAATTTCTGTGGTGTCACACAAAGGATGTATGATTTTATCTCAGTGCAGGCACAGTGGTGTAACCAACTGCACAGGTCTGCCTGCAGTAACCTTCCTGTACTCGTGTTACAAGAGTAAGTGCTGACCCATCAACTCTCTTGAAACTGAGACCATGGCAGTGCTGTGCTTGGCCAAGGACGCGCAGTTTATGACAGTTTTAATCACTGAAGTTAATTACATCAAGACCTTGTATTACATGTAGTACTTTGACAAATTTGTACTGGGTTTGAGATGACACAAATTACCTCCATGACAGTTCAAAAATTATTCCAAATTAATGTATAGTCTGATTAGATCTCCATTAATCAAAGACAGTGGTTATTTTGTTGAAAATGTTACCATTTACTTAAGACTTTTTGCAGAATTTTTCTACCATCGTGCAAGTTCTGCAGGAGTAATTTAATTATTCATTCAATTCAGCTTTATGTACTGCTGCCTTCATCAAAGAAGTTGGCTACTGACAACACTTGTATTTAATGTTCTGTTAAGCCTGATTGAGATACAAGATTAAGTTCACTTAAATCTCCAAGAGGAAGGCAATAAAATTTTTATGCATTAATGAGATGGCAGCTATAATTAGGCTGCTGGTCAACCTGTGCCAAGCCTACAACTCCTCACTGTAGACTATCTCAATTCTTCAGACTGAAACAAAACTGGTATTATTAGCTCTGAAAGAAGGCTCAAAAGACTGGACCTCTTTTCATCTGGTAAAGGCCACCCTAGTTAGTCCTAACTTGATAGGTAATAACACATTGATAATTTTGGGGGGGTCTCTTTTGCCACCTTTGGTATCCATTCTGCACGTGTGGGATGCATGTGTGCACCAAAGGCACGAGGCAAGCTGAGCTGGCTGTTGTCCCTGCTGAGGCACACTCAAGTGCTTGTGTTGACATACAAACTTTCTTTACTTTCCTGACTAAAAATAACCAATTCAGATTTGAAAAAAATATATTGTTATTGAATCTTTCTTGCAGTCTACTTTTCTAAAAAAAAGTGGTTTTTAAACAAGAGTACTTGAGTGTTTTAGTCTGTCATAACGTACTTGTTTAAGATCATTTGTCTTCGAAGGTAGCATACAGTGCCCAGTCTTTGCCCGTATTCTAAGTGGACTGTTAGATCAGTATTGATGAGCTGAGGAAGCCTCTTATGGCTTCTTTTTTAATGAAGAGTTAATTTTGTTTTTCAAATCTGTGAATTTGATTCTTGCTTCCCATCTTTTCCATTGGTGTTTCCCTACTCGGGTTCTCAGTCCATCTGTGACATCCCTTCCTGTTTACTGGAGATCAACGTGATCACTTAAAAACTTTAGTTCTTCATATTTTTTGTCTAGAGTGATGCCAGTGCATTTGAGTCACCCTTCTGCTCTCGTCCTTCTTTGTACTTCTATTTATTGTGTTTAAGGCCTCCAGTACCAGATCAAAGTGGAGATACAAACGATGCCACAGCTTCTCAAGTATTCTACCAAACAATTATAACATCTGTTGTAGTTTGGGTTAGGATTTAAAACAAATTAAGCTACATCACTCTTTGCAGAATGAAAGAATAGTTTATTGTTATATTTATTATGTAAGCCATAGAAGCTACAGGGACTTCAGCAAAAGGGAAGGTAGAGATGTCAGTAAATTGGTAATCACCTTGGTCCATCTGCCAGGGTAATTTTTCTGCCTTGGTAATTGAAATGTATTCAGATGTGATTGAGAGGTCATCAACGATGCAAGTCAAAGACTTAAGCACAGTTTCTGATCAAAACATTTAGTATTGTCTTCAACTTTTAGGAACAGCTGAAGGACTCTGCCAAATGGTAAATTTCACTTATTTAATCAGGCTTCTTTGTTAGGACAAACTTTGACTGCAGCTGAGCTCTTCACTTGAGGCCAGTACTCACTGAAGGACAGACGAAGGTCTTTTTTCCATAGTTATCTTGCAGTTCTGCAGAAAAGTGAACACTGAGGCAAATCCCAACGCAAAGAAATTCTTCAAAGGGGAAGAAGGACTTACCAAGAGCAGTTTTGACCCTTATGATGAATACAGTGTGAGCAGATGAGAGTGCTAAAGCTTGTGTTGGAAAATTTGATCCGAAACCCAGAACTTTCAAAATCTATCCTGGATGTGCCAGTATCTGCTCAAAAGACTTTTGAAAGGAATTAATAAGGTGATATGTGGTGGCTGGACAACCAGATTGTGCATTTAAGATTTTCAAACAGGGAGAAGAACCAGTAAAACAAATTGATACTTTTCTTTTTAAATGTCCATTTCCTGTGCAAAAATCAGCTGCATTCAATGACCATGCAGAACATTTGAGAAGCTCTTCCATTTCGTCCAGAATATTTACTTCAGCATGAGGCATTGATTTTTAGTAATAATTCATGTAGAATCAGTAGAAGAGCCAACTGAAAATAAAGGAGAAGGGAAGAAAATGAACCCTCTGTCCTCTCTGTTATGTATGCTAATTATTGCCAAAGAAATTGGCATTACTCTCCTTGTCAAGATCGGGAATGATACCGCCTTCAGGAGAAAAACAGCCTATTTCAGCAGGGTGAGTCATATACCCTGTCCCCTTGCCCCCACCCTGGCAAAACAAAAAGGCAATCTTTTGGTTCTTCTCCAGCCAGTTAGGGTAAACGATGGACACTCTGCATTCTATCCTTCTTCCACACTGGCTTCGCCCATGCCCAGCCAGCCTCTGTAGCCACCGTGCTCTCTTGATTGGGCATCTTGGTATTTTAGTTTAAAAATGGGGATGTGGGGAAGTGTTGTTTAGACATGTAGTGATTGTAAGCAAAGATACTTGATCGCGGTCTGGGCCTGCTTGAGATGCAGCATTCATTAATTAGCCAGAGTTTAACTGTAAAATGACTAATCCACGTAGCCACACCATTGCACATGAACTGTGGTCTGAAATCAGATGAGATCCAGTTCTGTTCTGGTGGATCCTCTGAGCTGATGCGACGATGCCTGCATCAATTAACTATTCTGGTTGTGCGGCTGATCCCGTGAAGGCAGCGCGCACCACACACGCTGGGGAGAGATTTGCAGAGATGATTGTTTAGCAGAGACTGTACATATGGAAATTTGTTCTCATTTCTTCCTTTGTGCTATCCCATTTACAAATGGAAATGACTGCTTCGTAGCCAGTTCTCATTATATTTCTCTCCCAGGAGATGGGAAATTAGCACTTGGAGAAATCCTAGGGTGGTTGGGAGTGAAGCCCAGTCTCTGCCATCAAGGCTGCCCCACCAGGAGGGGGAAGCTGGGAGTCAGTCAGGCTGGCAGGATCCTGCCCTCTCCAACATGTCTTGGCCAGGGACAGAAGAAGAGGAAACTAGTTGAACAGTGCAAATTCATGTATACAAATGGATCCCTCCAGAGAGGTGTAGGCATACACTGGGTTTGAGCAAGATGTGTGTATTGGCATTACTAACAGTCATGTTAAAGATTTGCAGCACTGCTTTTATTACACTGCATAGCAGAGCCCGGGTGGGACAGAGGGTGTAACAGCCAGGCATCAGATCTTGCTCCTTGCTCGTTTTAGTGGGCCAGAGAAGCACGTGGAAAGATTATATCTCACTGCACTTTGTTAAATAAGGAATTTAAACATAGGCAAAAACTTTCTGGCAAGGCATAGTAATTCTATAACTTTGTTATATTTTTATGTAATGGAAAGGTGGTGAGGGTTGCTTTTTTTTTCCTTCTAGCCAAGGGAATATGCTGGTAAAGATATAACAATTTAAAAAGATGGGGTTTTATGAGATCTTTTTGTAGTTGCAGACTTGTTTCTGTATATGCTTTGCTACAGCAGTGCAGCCATCTTACCTGAAAGGAACATTGTGAGTGGTCCCCTGCAGCAGCTGCCCAGGAAGCTTGCTTAAAACAGGGAAGCAAGGAGAAGAGCTAGGCTGTTAAAAGATTTAAAACTTTCCATGTACATTTCTCTAAGCCAGTTGCAAGGCAAAGAAGGGTTGTGTCCCTCTGTCTGCTTGGGTTGACAGAGTGATTTTGATCTCCATGACCACACTGGTAGGTTGCTTATTCAGATTTGTGCTGATCAGCCTTCCTCCTCTTGGGAGGCTGCTTACTGGCCTGAGACCAGATCCTAGAAAAGCAGAGCAGGGCTTAGGAAATGAGATCCCTGTCCTTGGAAGTGCTAGCAGATTTTGCATATTGATATAGCTGCCTGGGTATTTCTAATCTGTGTTTTCTGACACAGGTGATGAATGGTTTACCAACTTTTGCTTCAGATGACCTCTGAGCCTCACCCAGGGAGGCTTGCATTTTCAGATACTCTCTGGACTCTGTGTTGCCCAGTTCACACAGAAAGCAGAGAATAAAGTATTCCCTCCCCAAACTCAGTAGATGTACTCTTGCAATCCAGAATGCATTTTCTGAGAGGATACAAAGAAATTGTCTAATTTTGTCCTTGAAGTCAATTAAATATCGACATAATCCAAGGAATTTTAAATTAGTTTTTTCCTTTGTTTCAAGTGGCCTTGATGATGGACTAACACAGACTTGTTTCCCTCCCAAAATTAGAGTGAATTTACTCTTATCCACAAACTATCTGTAATTGAACTATTTTACTGATAATTCTTCTGTTTAGTTGCTATGATTTTATGGGGTGCAGCAGGCTCAGGTCAGCTTGTGCAAGTGAGAAGTGAAACAATTGTTCTATCAAAAAGTAGTCAGCTGAGGCAATCTTGTATGGGCCTTTTGCTCCAGATAACTTGTGTGCAACAATTCCATTTCATGGGATATGCCACCAGTGGGATGGAGATCATTTGTCGTCAAGGTTTTCTGTCGGCTCATGGCCACCTTCAGGCACCACTGTCTTTCCAGGGCTGCCCCCCTAAATCTTCATCAGCCCTTTTCTTTGCCCACTGTGAAAACAAGACACAAGCAGAAGGGGAGTAACTTCATACAGCCTGAGACCAGCAGTTCAAAGTGCCTTAATCCTGCATCGATTGCTACGGCTCGGTAAACGACTGCAAGATTGCCTGGTTACCTTCTCTGTGCACTTCCATCCCTCAGGACATTTGTATTTCTGATAAGTGAGAGCTGAGCTCAGTGACCTCGCTTGTAGTGCCAGCTTTACACCGATATAGCAATTATCAAAATGCAGTGCTCATGTAAATTAACACTGTGCTCTCAGCCCTTCTCTTACTGCATTAAGCTCTAGTAGTTAATATAATTTTTATCCATGGAGCATTTCAGCTACAAAAACTCTGCGATAAGGAGTTATAGTTTGTCTGTTGCTAGCGTAGCTGGTTGTAAATACTTGTTAAATTTGTCACGCTGTCTGCTTTCTTCCTAATTCTTAATGCTGTGAAGACACAAGACAGCACCATGGAATAGCTGCAATGGTCTTGGAATATGAGTGGCTTTGAGGATGAAAAGGGAAAATGGCAGATTAAAAAATGGGTTGCAGGTAGGAAGGGGATTGTGAATAATTAATCTTTAAATCATTCTTCATATCTAAAAATTAATTATTTTACAGTCATTTAAGCATCTTATATTCATGACCATTTCAGGGTACCTTAGCCAGAAATAACATTGAGGAAATAAATTATAGTGCTTCAGCTTTTTACCCAAATGTTTGCTTGCTGGTGATTGATGGCACATGTCTGAATCCCTGGTTTAAATCCCCTTCTTTTGTGAGTATATAGCCCTGATTTCTCAAGAGCTCCCTAGCACTAAAAGGCAAGAGAAGGAGCTTCATTGTATGTGAAAAGCCTGACACACAAGCCCAAATCCAAGAACCCCAGTTAGACTGTTACAGAAATCTTCCTGAAATTCGAAGCTCTAGTGGAGGGGAAGTTAATTCACCTTTCTGCTCAGCATGTCTTTCTGTATATAGCATGGGCATCTCCCTGCTCTGTGACAGGCAGATGCTCGCCTCAGGATCCTGCCAGGCAGCAGCAACGTTCCCAACTCTGCCTTTGGGATGGTCATGTTCTCCTGGGGAGTTAACTCTTCATTGTCCTGTTTCATCTTAAAACTCTAACCAAAGGAGGCTCTTGGCTCTGATGTTTCCATTGGATATATAACACTCAGCAGATCATTACAACTGAAAAATGCCCTAAAACCTTTGCAAGTCTCATCTTTATGTACTTGTTCACACCACATTTAAGGAAGTTGTGTCGGGAATACTTGAGTAGACATTTAATGATAAACAAAGTGCTGTCCTAAGCCAGATATATTACTCTAAAATATTTTCTTTGCAGAACACTTTGTAGAGGTAGCTCTTTTGCCTTGCTTCTGGGTAAAGATGGGTCTTTGTTTACAATAATGCTTTTAGAAGCTTTTGTCTCTGTTCTAGAAAGAAATGAGCATTAAGATTTCATATTTTGTGGGCTTTGATTTCATATTAGCTGTGTGTAGCTCTCAATTTAAGACATGGGAAGAGAGTGAACGTTGCTTATGATTTACAGATTCACTCCTTCATAATCTGAAAACTAAAGCTGGTTGGTTGGATTTTTTTCCTTTCCCATTAGCAATTTTGGCAGGAAGGTTCCAACAGGCAGTTTTCATCAGTCGTCCTTACTGTTAATTCAAATTCAGCAGTAGCATGAATATGATTCTTTTGATTTTAGTTGAATTACTCCAGAGTCAACTTGATATGCATGAGACCACAATGACTGCCTAAAAATCAGACTTTTTTCCACTGACTAGCTCTGCTGGGAAAACTAGTAGAGGGTAAAAATTTATTTTAAAACATGAAGCAGGAGACATAACTCCTGTGAATTTTTTTGTGCTTTTTACAGGGTTAGAAGTAAAAATGCTTAAGGTAGGATAATACCACAAAGAACACACCAAGAAATTTAAAGTTATCATGCTTATATTAGGTGATACATACTGGGGAAATAATGCTTCTAGTCTACATTGTGCAGCATCTGGAGAGCTGGTAGCGGTGCTGGTTAGTTAGCATTAAATGAGGTTCCAGGTCCAAAAATAGAGAATCCATGCAGGCATATCCTGTATGGATACCTGCATCCACAGAGCATTTACCAGCAAATAGCAGAGCATGGTGATTGTGAGGTTTTTTGTTTTGTTTTTGGTTTGTTTTTTTTCTTTAATATACATACTTAGTGCAATAAAAATAGTTTTGGCATTATCACTGAATTGTGTTGGGGGATGCTTTATAAAAGCTAAAGGATAGGCCAATCTTTTGAGCTCCACCTATGAATTTGTTTATTTGCAGCTTATCTAATTAACAGGGAAAAGTGTGGTCAGCAACCTTAGCCCTGACACAGGTTAAATTGGTATCTCGTTGCTTAAGGAAGTCTTGGTCAGCACAGAACTTTCTTCAGTGCCATCAAGCATAAAAGTAAAATTATTTTAGCTATGGTAAAGCCTGGTTCCATGCACAGTAAGAACACAGGAAAGCAGAACTTTTGTGACCTCTGTCTACTAAATCCAACCTATTTGTATTAGATGAAAACACTAAGAGACTTTGGCTTTTTGCTTTCAGTAATGCTGGTTGGAGTGATTTGTGGTCATCCTGTGTTGCAGCTGATGGTCTTGTACTGTTCTCTCTCCATTTTCAGTTTTTCACAGCAGTGATAAGTACTCAGAAAGCCACGGATGTAAGCATTCTTCTGGATGGTATGATTTACAATTCACATAAGTAGATTCCTGTGTTACACATTTGTTAGTGCCTTTTGCTGGAAACTGCTTCATGTCTACTTTTGTGACATGAAGAGTCACCTTTTGTGGTTACTGCCAGTGTACCTGGCTGAGGTTCAGGTCTAGACCTGGAGCTGAGAATTTTGTCCTTCTCAGACATGTTTCCACATGCTACATGAGACAGATCTGAGTTATCCTTACAGCACTTTCCTGGGTTTCCTTTGAGAACTACCTATTGTACAGCAATATTTTTTATTAATATTTGGACCTTCTCCACACCCACCAGCTCAAGTGTCTTCAGTGCCTGGAAATCTCTAGGAATAGGTCAGGTCAGCCTTACCTGATCTCCCAAGCTGGTTCCCGTTGGTTGAGCTGCTCTACTCCCACGCTGCACAGTGGATGGAGGGCAAATATGTGGGAGCTGTTAGCTGGGGCCTCATAATGGGACAAGGTGGCATCTTGAATTTACAGGCCCTGTGACTGTGTGCTTCTCTACATGGGGTGAGAGGATGGAGATGCCCAGCTGGGACCTAGAGGGCTGTGTGTTTGCTGACAGAATTTATTCTGTCCTTTGACACATGTGCAATGTGGAGGCTGAAAGTAGCAGCAAAAAAAACCTGCTCTGAATCAGGTTAGGGCTTTGCTACAACACAGCTGAAAACAGGTAGAGTTTTCTTTTCCAAATAGATGAAGACTAATTGGGTATCAAACTGCACCATGTTTGTAACACATGCTGTGTCACATTCCCTGCTGTAATGGTCAGACAGGTCAACCTGGAAGTGACAAAAAGACATGAAATTAAAATCAAAAAACACTGAGTTTATCTAGCCCAGCATTTGGAGGTGCTTCAAATGTTGGGCTAGATAATAGGTTTCTTTCAACAGATCTGTAGTTTGGAATGTGGGGATTTTTTTCTGAAAAAGTGGTATTTTTACTGATCCTCTGTTAGTAATTGTAGGTAAGAGATGCCTTGGCCTCAAATGCTGGTTTGATGTGGCATTTTATTATGCTTGACAGACTGGTGACTGTTCCCCCTCCTTCCCACCATTGTGTCTCTTTAATTCCACTTTACAGAGGAATTGCTTCAGTGTCTTTGTCACATATGAACTTTTGTTTAAGAATAAATTTTCCTGAGTGCTAAGCCTTACAGCAACTTAGGTACTTCCAAATCAAAGTCAGAGTAGATGTATGCTCCTGCAGCCAAGCTTTTCAGGGAGATTAGTTCCTCTGACTTCAATTGATTTAATAACTGCTCTGCACTTGAAGACTTCTGTGGACTGTGCAGCCAAGGCACATCTAAAAATAACATTTAGGTCCAAGAGCCACTAAGGCAATTTTGGAAAATGCAAAACACAACTACAGCCCCTTTCTCTTACATCTCACAGGTTAGAAGGAACAAAGGACTGTTTCCTAGAATTTTGGTGGTGGTGTGAAACCTGGGTATGCCCAAAACATTGCTGGTATGATTCTTTTTCTTTACTGTGGGTGATGAGGAAATTTGAAAGAGCTTCCTTCTTGATACATGATTAAACATTGGTTCAAATTATTTGAACTGAGATAATAAGGATGTAACTGGTCTTCTGAGAGCTGTGACCCAGACTTACTTTTCAGTTGAAAGCTTAGTTTTACCCCACTCCTGTCAAAATCCAGAGCATGCTAGAAACATGACCTTTTCTAGTCATTTGCAAAGTATCCAGAAATACTTTGGAAAGAGAGATAGGAAGTTGAAAGGAAAGAGTGACTCCAAAAGCTGTTCCTCTTGCAGCAAGTTTGTATCAATTCTCTCTGGATCACTAATGAAAACAAGTCTCCTGCTCATTAGGCTGAAAGCTGAATACATAACAACCCAAAATGTGGTTTGAACCAGCAAGACTCCTGGAAAGTCCATGAGCTGTGTTGGACAGAGCAGTGCCTCAGGCCTTGCTGGGACTGAAGACTTCTCTGGGAGGAGGTTGTGTGATAGATGGATCAAGTGCTGCTGCTACCCCTTCTCAAAATTTGCACTCCTCCTCACAAAGGAGCTTGTGTTTCACGTTTTGTGGAGCAGCATATCTCACCATGAGCAGACAATTTGGTTGTGATTCTCACCCAGTGTTCCTTTGTTAAAAGTGATATCCAGCTGTCTTGAAAGAACTTTGTGCAGGTAAAGCTCACAAATACTGCTGGATTTTCAAGGAGCATATGAATTAGTCCTCGTATCTGCAAACAGCATATGTTAATGAACACAAATTCATCTTTCTGTGAAGAAAATTATGGCAATCTGTGTAGTCCCATGAAACTCAGCCTTCAAGACCAAAATCAAATTACTGAAACCTGACAAGAAACTGTTACATTTAAGGTGGTATGTGACATGGTTTTGAACAGACAGACTTAACTCAGCCATTTCCTAACAGCCTACTGCTTGGTCTGAAACCAATAATGTTTTGAAGAGTACATCCTATGTATGACTTTATAGTGAGATACTGATCTAGAATGCAGGCATGTATGCTTCCAAGCAGAGTTTGGAGACTGGCGCAGCACAGGTGAGGGTGCAGTGGTTTAGGGGGACAAGGTAAAGCTGAGGAGTCACCAAAAGGGAAGAGCCCCCTGAATGGTGTCTGAGAGTAGGAGCAGAATGAGAGGCAGCAAAAGGCTTGAGGTATGAACATACCTTAAGGTGCTGGCCAAGGGTGAAAGGGGGCAATTTCCTTGGAACTGTGGATCCAAGGCCATCAGTACTGTTTGGTTGCTTGGGTTTACAAGGAGAAACTGTGGAAGCCAGAAAAGGCTTCTGTAACTTTGCCTTGCAAGAGAGCAGCTCGTGCTGCTGTTTGATTATGGAGGTCACCTACAAGGAAAACACATGCTGGGCAGAATTTGAAATTGCACCCTTGCTGAATTAGCATTGCTCTATGTGTCCTTCCCTACATCATCACCTTCTGGAGACCAAGTTCTCCAGAGTTTTCAACAACTTTATTGCATACCCGGTCCTGAAATGGAAGAGATGAGTGAAAACATTTTAAAGGTCCCCTGCTTGCATCAGGCTGTCCTTGTGCTGCTTCTCAAGTGTGGATGCACCTGTGCAAATCTGCCTTGAGTGGGCTGGAGCTAATCTGGGATTGCCAAGGAGCAGAACAGGATGCCTTTGCTTCACTCACATGCATTTCCCCACGCCCACCAGCACTGCACGTGGTTCCAGTATGGCAAGAAAGGGCAAGGCCCCCTTACCCCTGCTGGGAGCTGCCTCCTTCTTGTGCAGCAGGAAATGCTTTGGGATTTGTGCAGCATCTCCTAGAAGAATGGTAGCAAGATTAATTTTTTTAAAATCCCCTTTTCCTTTGCCCATACTGGGGCTGCTTTGTCTTCCTCTTTCATTCTCACCTTCATTAGATCAGGAGGAGATGATGTGCTGAATGCCACTCTGGACACTGTACAGGACAGACTTCCTGCATTCCAGGATGATTATAGTGGCTAAAAACCCTGTGAACCCAGGTTGTGGGCACAATGAAGGAATATTAGCAGAAATCTAAGACATCTAGAAAATATTTCCAGTGCATAACTGTGTATTCTGACAAGATCTCTAATATGCTGGTTGGGGAGAGCAAGCAAGTCAGATGCTGTTGGCACATTTTCTGTGTGCCAGAGCTTTACAGTATTTAAAAATGCAAGACGTGTAACTAGCAAATTTCCAAAGTGTCCCTAAAACAAGAACAATTCTACACTCAGTCCTTTTTTAATTTTCTGGCTCTGTCTCTATAAAGCAGCCACCACAATATTGCTGCCAGAAGAGGTATGTTTTTATTACATCTATTGACATACTTTCACATGCAATTTTAGCAGAGACAAAGCACAGCTGGGCCTTAGCTTGCTATCGAAGGTGAAACCCAATCTGCAGTAGGCTAATTTCACTGAAGTAAAATAAGACTTTTATGGTTAAAAAGCCCTCTGGAGACACCTCAGCAAATTCGTTTTGTGAAACAAATAATTAAACAAAAGTATAATTTCGCTTCAGGGTGTTGTGAAGACAAGGGATTAATATTTGTAAATGTCTCCATGAAAATCAGTCAGGTTACAGGACTGTATTTCACCACAAAGCAAGGCCAGAATAATTAGAGGTTCATTAAACAAACACAGCTAGTCATAGCAGGGGGATGCAACTTTTTCTGAACCTGTTCCAGGATGAAGTGTGACACTGCCCAGCTCTTGGAGCACAGAAGAAGGGTCCCAGCACATGGCATCCCCAGACGTGCAGGACTGAGTCTGGGGAGTGAGTTCTGCTGAGGGCAGGGTATTGACCTAAGGCTCAGCTGGACGTGAGCACAGTTAAACTGTCCCCTGACTGGAATTAGCTTGGAGCCTGGACAAAAGCAGCCTGCAAAGCACCTTGTAAATGCACCTTCAGAAAGAGCTCTTCCTGGAGTATCGTGTTGTGCAGAGGTTATGGCTGCTCTCCATCCCTTCTTCCAGGCCAAAGGGGAAACTCATGTCTGCCAGTAGGTTCCTTTAGCCTGGGGTTTTCCCCAAAGGGGCAGCTTTTCTTTCAGAAGCAGATGTTGGTAGTTCATGGACAGCATGCAGAAAACCATTTATGCACATGATCAAAATTTTTATGTGAACAATGGCAACAAAAGAAGCCATTAATAAAACCTTCAAACATCTTCCTCTCTGTCCCCTTCCCCCAGATAACACACACTAAAAAACATCAGTGCCTAACATTGAGGATTCCAACCTGTAAGATCTAAATTTCATAAATTCTAGAGAAAGAAGGAGACAGAGGTGTCAGGAAAGGTATCAAGAAATGTAAAATTATTTACTTGATTACAGACTTTTGAAATTATTTACAACTCTACTGGAAAGCAATAGACCTTTTGGCTTGTGACCTCCTGTTTTCTGCTGTTTGCTGTGATAAGTTTGAGTGAAAAGGTGGCAGCTTTTGCTAAAAAGAATTTGAAATAATAATGAAACATCATTTTCCCAGCAAAGGTTTTATATATTGGAAGAATTTTTATTGTT
Organism: Nicator chloris; assembly: GCA_013400495.1. Classification (NCBI taxonomy): domain Eukaryota; kingdom Metazoa; phylum Chordata; class Aves; order Passeriformes; family Pycnonotidae; genus Nicator; species Nicator chloris. Next base: position 215,543 of record WAAE01015821.1, on the reverse strand, counting down.
AAGAAGTAACCTGGGCATCAGGCAAATCAGGCAGAGAGGTCTGTCTGTCCTTCACTGACACACATTAGCTGTTAGTGGGCTGTAGAGGGTTACATCAGGCTTTATACCCAGCTGCAGGAAATCCAAAACAACCTTAATCAGAGAGTACCCCAGACTCCTTTTGCAGAACAGGTAACTGGACTTGTTCAGATTTTTAATAATCTTCATTGTGGCTATGCATCCCTTTGTGCCTAGGAGGCACCACAGCCAGCTCAAAGCATCAGGGTTCTTTGGGGGAATCTGCTTGATAGACAAACCCACTGCAAAGGAGAGGATCGAAACAGACCTTTGTAATTCGACAGGAAAAAATCTGGTCCAATTCCCTGAAAACAAGAAAGACAAGGAGAGAGTTGCAACTCTCTCTGGCAGAGAGGGTCAGGCAACCCTGGAGCTTAGACAATTTTACTTTTCAAATTTTGTGGGTAGACTCTACTTACTCATGAGACTGAATTGTTAATAAAATTAATTAGAAGCATAAGTTGGTCATCCCAAGAATATTTCTACTTGCAGCAGTCATTAATTATTCTGACTAGGATTGTCTGTCTTTTCTATTTATAGGCTGGCCATGGGCCACACTGACTGTTCTCGGGTTCCTGTACTGCTATTCTCATGTTGGAATTGAATGGGAGCAGAAGTGTGCTGCACATCAGGAATGATGCAAACAATTGTTCTTAAGGCAGGTTGATGGTTTTTCTACACTGGATATTCTATCTGCACAAGGGTGGGCCAGACCAAGTCTTCAGTCCACGTATTAAACCAAAAGCTCATTTAATTGATTCTGGATTGCAAATGCAGGAATGGTACTGCAGAAACGCTGATGGGCTGTGGCTGGGGGTGGGGAGCAATTATGAAGCATTTTGAATTGTGTTATTTTTGTAAAACAGCATCTTTATGACTCTGTGTGGATTAGAAGCATGCATCTCAGAACAGGTATTTTATGTATGTTGAGGGTTGTTTTCATGTTTTGCTGCCTATTTTGAGATACTGAGAAAAAAAAAAATTCTACCTTGGAGAATTCAAAAAGCCCAATTTCTCACAGATGGTGTCCAGGGGCATGTAGGGCTGTGCCCTGCACTTACACTACTCCAGGAAGGGCATGATGCTCATCAGTTCTTCTTGATTGCTTTCTGATACAAGCTAGAACATTTTGTATTCTCACTGACTGGAGTAGTTCTGCCTTCAGCTACTTTTCCACCTACTGTAGCAAAGCTTGCTTTTTCTTTTTAATGTCTTCTTTTAAAATTTTGCCTCTAAAAACCACCTTTTTGGTAACCTTAGAAATGATTTTGTTTCTTTAAAAAGAGAGAGTAGGGAGGAAGGTCTTTTCTTAAGGAGCAGCTTTCCTTTTTAATCAAATATGCTCTTAAAGCTCCTTGGGCTTTAAGTGCTCTCTGCCTTGTCTTAGAGCTAAAGCATTAAGTACTATCTTTATTTTGGGGCTAATACCACCTTCAGACTGCTCAGTCTGCCTCTTGTATTGTTCTGTTACTAAATGAGACATCCCCAGTCTAGGTGAAAGGTAAATCTGTTCAGTCTGCTTCATTCTCTGGTGTCCAAGCAATCAGCTCCTGCAATATGCCAGATATTGCAGATACTGCAATGAATATTGCAGATACCCTGGGAGGAACTTTTTAAGACCTTTAGAAAAAACCACAATGGTCCAATACAGTGACACCAAATGAGCTGGAGCTCCATGTCCTTTGGCCACAGCCGGATGTGTTACAGCAGCATCTTTGCCCAAAGATTGTGCTGTCCAGAGCTGGGAAGGTCACGCCTGCAGGTGTCCAGGTTGCAGGAATGCTTTGGCACATGCTGTTTTCTAAGGGGAGACCCTTCCCCTGTCTGATACTACGGGTGTCTCCTACACTGTTGTGTTTTAAACTGATACTGAAGAGCAGCCAGAAGACCTTTAGTCTTTCTAAAGTTAGACATTCCCCCAGGCATGGTCAAAAGGCCCCACATTCTGGAGTAGACTTCTTCCAAAAGCAGCTTCCTCCACCCAAAGCATGTCAAAACTTGTTCCGTGCCCCTGGCAGACGTTTCAGCCTGTTGGGAATTAGTATCCTACTGTCCATCACTCCTGCAGCTTCAGCCAAGTCTGATATGATTTATCCCTTCAACAAGAAATTCAGTTCCTGAGACAGGCTTCTGCTCATTGCCTGCATTTCTGATGTCTCTGCTGCTCACAACTATGGCAGCCTTCTTGTTACCCTCCATGTATTCCTGAAGAAATAAGGGCAGAGGCTTCAGCTCTCTGTCCATCCAGAGAAAAGCCCACCTCTTGCTGTGTGAAAGCAGAAGCTCCAGCCTTTTATGTTAAGAGTCTCCCAGCTCCCCTGCCGCGACAATGCCATGATTCCCCTGGAAGCCATTTCTAGGAGGCACCATGCCCTGTTGAAAATAACTTACCTTGAATGCTGCCTGGCCAAAGACATTGCTCTCCTGACTGACTGGTGATGATTGCAGGGATTCTCTCAGCCACAGAGTATTATGGCTCTCAGCCTCTGAATTTACTAAAAGGATCTGAGATTGGCCTCCACTTTGGGGCAGCACTGAGCTAAGGGCAAGAACTTTCTCAGACTTGGCTCAAACTTTGTAATTAAGTGGAATTAGCATTAGAGCAAAAAGTCATGGATCTGTTCTTCAGTCTTATCGATTACCATTATTACATGAACCAAGGTGCTACTGAGTGATTGGATTCCAATGTGTATGCATGCAGATCTTCCAGCTCCAATATGGAAATGACCCTGAAGGTCATATAAAGCATGCTTATTTATGAACTGAAGTTGTTTTTCACTTTTTTTTCAGTGCTTTATATATATTTCATAATTTTGTATCTTGTTCTGTTTCTCTAAATAAAGCTGAAATGGACTATTGGCTTGAGAGCTGTGTCTTGGAAAACTACGGCCTTGTGTGAGGAAAAACAAGTGCTCCACTGTTGTGGAGAAACACTGCTATGCACTGGAAGCCTGCAGGATGGGTGCAGTGCAGACTGGTCACTTTTATCCCTGTTGTGCACTCCACGGAACATGCCTTCCCTAATGGTGTGAGTTTAAAAAGCAAATAAGCCTTCTGTAGCTGGGCTGAGGTAAGACTTCAGCATGTGAAATTTCTGAGAAGAGCAGCATGCACATAAAATGATGCTTCCCACTCACAAAGTTCCTTCTCAGTCCTGCTTATACAGCAGCTGTCAGCATGGGGCACGTTCAGTCAGACAACACACAGCTCTACGCCTGAAGCTCTTCAAACTTGCTGTTCAGTTACTCCTTCAGCTTGGAGACACATTCCTCAGCATGGCCTGAGAAGTGACTCTTCATGTGGCACCTGATGTGAGTGTGTGGTAGCCCAAAGTGCCATCCTCCAAGCAAGGCCTCTGTGACAGTCCTGGGGGAGGGGTGGGAGTTTGCAGAGACCTGGAAGAGACTGGAGTAGCCATGCCATTTGCCAAAGGAAAAAAACAGGTGAGGGGTGTGTGAGAAAGAGACTTCCAAACACTGAGGAAAAGCTAGCTGAGGGGTGTAGGGAACAGGTGACAAGGTCAGACATGGCCAAAGTAAGACACTGGCCATTTTGCACCAAAGGGAAGCACTTCTAGCCGGGGTGAGGGGAACAGCAGACACTGACTGCTACTGCTGTGAGACCCTAAAAGTCACAAAAGGGCAATGAACAAAAAAAACCCCAAAGGTGGTGGCTCTGAAAACGAGCTGGACAGCTACACAATGGCTGACAACAAGAGTTCACAAGTGATTTTGAAAAGCTGTCCAAGTGATTAGCCAGGGTAATGTATAGTGATATATGGCTTTAATGGTTACTACAAAGCTGTAGTAGAGTCTCTTGCACACACACACACATCCACTCTTGCTCTAGCCCCTCCTTAGTTAACAGAGCCATCGTCACTACTGGCTAAGATTATACAAAGTGGCTCTTTCTTTAATTCTGCATTGATTAGAGGGTAGGCAAGGGTTTGCTCACCTATCTCTTTCACATCTGAGAGCTAAAAGCAGCTTAGTTGGAATAGCCAGCTTACCACAGGTCAGAAGAAAAACAGCTTAACTGTGAAAACCTGCAGCAATTTTGTTATTAGTCACAGCAATAACACAGAGCCTGTCCTTTCTCTTGCACATGCACCCAATTTCCTCTGTCACCACTAACCCTTGAGCTGGTCACAGTTTGCACATGCTCAGGGGAGAGGCTCTCCTTCCTCTGGCTTGGTGGCAGGATTGTCCTCAAGGAGCTGTAAAAAGCAAGGAGATTTCTACGCATGATCTGTCACATCTCCTCATGGTTCTTTACAGTTCTCCCCCCTTCCACAAGTAGTGCAGCTCATTATTGCTTTCCAAAATAACTCCCAGCACACAGCCACTTGTTAGTCAAGGCATATATTTTAATCCAGCAGGGATAGCTGAAATACTGCTTGATGCAAAGCCTGTGTGAAGAATGCTGTGCCTGTTACACCTTTGAGGAAGAGGGGAAATCTGCATTACAATAGATCATTTCTTGTTTTATGGGACCTCTGAGAGCAACCCTCTCTGGTGGGTCCCCATGGATGTTCAGGGGTGTTCTGTGCACATGCACTGAATTCCACAGTCCAACCAGGAGCTGCTCGTGGAGTGGCTCCTCCGTTAGTTGCATGTAAAAGGAAGAAAAAACGACAACTTTGGTGTTTTTTAATTCTCTGCTTCATGAAACGCAATCACATCCAACACAGGTCCTGCCAGAGCATCTGAGAATGAGTCCCAGCTGCCTGTGGCACCAGTCACCTACACCCAACCTACGGATGGACAGTGTGGTTCAGACCTCCCCAGCCTCGGGGACAGGCACTGGCAGCTCCAAGCTTGAGAGCTTTCACAGATGCCACCAATGCCCAGGAGGACAGGAAAAGGAAAATTCTAATGGATATGACACACTTTAGACACGGCACAAGAGATGGAGCTGTGTCAAGGCTCAACTTTGAGAAAGCCTCAGCACTGCTCCCTTTAGTTCCCACAAGCTTTAGCAACATAAGTGAACTGCTCCAAAAAAAAAAAAAAGTGTGTGCACTCTGTACCCAGCAGAGATAATGCCAGGATTAAAATTATGTTAAACAATCTCCTCATTCCTTATGCTAGGAATCGCAAAGATCCGGATGAGAACAAGTTGAGCTAACATCAGGATCCAGCAGGCAAATTTTGACCACAAATTAGGCTGCACCTCCTTTCTTAATATCCAGGGGCAGCTCAATGTGTAAATAGCCTTAGGTAGCTGCATATCAGCACCTTTCAGGAACAGAACAAATTAAATGGGCTACCTGTGGCCTGTGCCTTCCCCAGCAATGGTCAGCCTGCAGGTAACAGAAATGCATTCTATCCACAGGGATTTAACAGAAGCTTTACATATGGTTGGGTAGCTGAAGTGAATTGTTGCAGATAGGTGCATCAGGCAGCCACTGAAAAATTAAAGTTTACTGAAGAAGTAGCACAGAAATATAACTTTGGTTATGACCTGTGGCATTTAAATTGCATTGGCACTCCCTCTAGAGCTGATCTTTCTTGACAAAATTAATTAATTTTTATGGACCACAGCATTTTCATCCCTGCACTAGCACATTTGAGTTTCCAAAATTAGGTGGCAAAAATAGAAGAACTGGAAATGATACTAGAAGACCAGAAACAGCTCCACTGTCCGTAAATTAATTAAAAGGCAAGTCAGGGAAAAAATTAGGTCCAGTTGATTTTTTTCTTTTTTAGACTACTGCCAGAAGGGTTAAGGTTGCTTTAGGGGCTCAGGTATGTGGGAGGATTACCGTATTCCAAGCCACAGTTCAGAGATAAAAATAAGCATTTATGAGACAGTTCTTGAAGTGATGGTATTGCTAATCTGAAGTTACGTGTTTCTTTACTCTTGTGGTAGTAGTTTTTGCTGAGGTGGTAATTAATGATGAAATTACAGGCTAATAACTTGCATTTGGTCATATATTTGCTCCAGGCCACTTCAGTGACCTCTCCACTGCCTTTCCCCAGCTCTTGGCATCCTGTCTCAAGGCTACCCTTGGATCCAACCCTGTTGACCCACACTTCACACACCACTGTTGGTGCCATCTGCCCAACCTTCTCTCAGGTTATTCTTCTCAAAGTTCCTCAATTTGATCAAATCCTGCCAAACATCACTTGGTAAAAATAAGAGCCCTCCAAAGGGTCTAAAAATGTCCTTTTTGTCTTGAACAGTTATGCCAATAACCACTGACACCATAAACAACTGCAAGTTGGGTAGGAGGCCTGGCGTAGGTGTAAGGCTTTATAAAGCATGATGGCCATTCAAAATAAAACAACACTGCTTTTGGAGTACTTGGGGGCTCTGAACTTGGGGGCTCTTCACGCTGGTTGAGGAAATTTCTATTTTAAGAAAAATGACATTTTCATACTAATACGGTTTCCAAGCTAAATCTTTAAAACTTTAGGGCTGCTGGCAGTAGCACAAGAGCACTGTCTGACACTGCCAGGGACAACTGAGGCAGGGTAAAGTATCTCAACAGCTCCTTCCAGCAGGCTAATGGTGACTCAGAGGGCTACAGCCCTTTAGAACCTCCAGCCTCCTGGGCAGTCAGTCCCATTTTCCCTTGTGCCAGTGTTGTGCTTCCCTTTCCTGCTGCCTTGGTGAGCGTAACCTACAAACCAACCTTCTTCATTTTCCAAGGTTTCCCTCGGATGCTTACGTGAGACACAGACAAGTTTCCTCCATAACAGATTTCCCTGGGTAAAAGAAATGCAGTAGATTCAAGCTACAAGGACAGGTATCCAGGGCTGTACTTTGGCTACATTATATGCTGCTTCCATTTGCTGCCGTGACCTTAGACTCTTCGCCCTGGTCTACACTGGGGTCAGAGCAACCAGCCTGCAGCCTTTCAGCACACCTGGCCATAGCTGCTCTATTTGCTGCTCACAAATGAGAGGCGCCCACCCCCATTTTACAGAGCTGTTTATGATTTGTGTTGGCAGAATTGTAATTTCATGCAGTATTTCATGCCCACTTCCTGCAGACTTTCCTAAAGGATGCTTTTTCCGATTTAGCTTTCAGCTGAATGGCTTGACTTTATATTTTTGTCTGTCCACTTCCACTAGCCAGGTTGCATGTGCACTGTTATCATTCTGAAGGAAAACAAAAATAAATACTTTATTTTGACTCGAGGCTCCATATGGATTATCTTAGCTTTCTTTCCAGCTCTCACACTGAGAGTGTCCAATACATTTTCCTCTTATCGTTAGTTCTTCTAAAACACCTTCTGCTTGACTGTAAAACTCACTAAAAAAGATTGCTGGAGAGCTTTGAAAGCAATCTATTTCTCCTCTCTAAGCCCTGCTTGCAGGGAACCATTTCTCGTTGAGCTGCCTTGGTCCCATTGCTGAGCACACAGTAGCTCCCAGGCTTAATAGTGCACTCCCTGGGCTACTGCTGCTTAGCATCTCCCCCACAGTGGCAGCCCCTGACGAAGAAGAGGCCATAGTCTTCCTTTTATAGAAAATCCACATTTGTAATAGACACTCCAGCACAGTTTCTTTCTGCTCACAGTTTTGTAAGATGGGAGATTGGGAATGTGGAAGGAAATTCCAGTGCAAAAGCACAACCCCCTCAGATTTGCACATAAAAACTGCAGTGACATTTACAGGGGGTCTGTGTCCACCCCAGGTAGGAATTAACAGCAAAGCTCATACTTTCCCCTCATCCCTCATCCACCTGAACAGAAACATCTTCAAGAAAATCTCTACAAGTGAGCAAAGCTTAAAAAGAATCAAAACCTCTTCAAGGTTTCTCAGACACTCCTGCTTCCGTAAGTACTTAAAGTGAGGCTGCAGGAAGAAAGCTTTGGAATTGGTAATGATGGATGGAGCTGCCAAAGTTAAGCTTGTTTGAAACCTATACCTGTGCCGTGGGGCAGCTTAAATTTGAATTTGGCTGTGCTACGTAAGGACTTGAACTTAATTAGGAAAGGGGATGCAGGAATGGAAAAGGAAAAAAAAGCAAAAAGACATGGCTTGAGCACATGTATTTTACAGATACAGCTGTGCACGAGCATCTTGGTAGCTACTTCTGACAGACTTCAGGAGTTCACTTTCCCTAATGCCTTTTTTGGATTTCTCACAGGTTTTTACTCGTCCTGTCTTTCAAGAACAGGACAGGTTAGTTCCCCCAGCTGCCACATACCAACATGGAAGTTGTGGTGAATTAGAATGAAAGAAGCACAGACTCAATCTTCTAGGTGAAAAATACTTGTATTGGCTGAGATTCTTTATATGTGTGTTGCAATTAAACCCCTGACACCACTGGCAGCAATAAATACCATAGCAACACGGCATCCTTCCCAGCATTTTCTGGTTGGATACACAGCCTTACTAACCAGCCTAACTCCCGGAGCAGAAGGCAAGCACAGAGAGCAGTAATCAGCCAAGGTCTCCTCAGCCTCAGTGCTCTGGTGGGATCTCCTGAGCATTGCCTGCACCAGGCTCACACACCGCTGGGACATGCTCAACAGGAATAGTTTTGATGTTTCCTTAGTGCTCTGGGAGCAAATAAAACCCATTGCTATTGCACACATGTGTGAGGGGGAGGGATTTGCTGCAGTTCAGTCCCAATGGCTCTCACAGCACAGAAGAGCTGGTTTGTGCTGGTTGTCTTTACTCCACTGCAAAAAAGCACCAGAGACAGAGCGCCTCTGACTTTAACACAGCTACTAAAATGCACCACAGAGCAACTAAAGAACCTCCATTACCAAGTGCAGAACCTAGAAGTGTGTGGGCAGCACTCACCTCCCCACAAGCCGACGCACTGCTGACTGCCCCCGGGAGTCCCTGCTGGTGCTGCTGCTGCCACAGGGCCGCACACCCGGCCGGGTACAGGCCCCACGTCCTGGCAGGGGGCCCCAGCAGCTGCACACTAATTCATCACCAAACAGAAGAAATACCTGCAGCTATTTCTGACAAAAACCAGAAGCCACACACAGCACACTCCCTGTGCTTTAGAAACCTTCTGTCCTTGCTGTGAATGTGCTCCCAGGTGGAGGGAATGAGGAGCAGGGGCTGGTGCAGGTGGGCCCGAGGCTGCTCACAGCTGCTGGGGCTGCTGCTGCCCAGCTGAGCACAGGGCTGATGGGCACTGTGCAGAACGTGAGCCTTTGCAATCCGGCAAGCAAATCTGGGCAAAATGTGCTGTAGTTAATTACCTTTGGTTTGAAATGCCGCGGGGCTGCTGAGGGGAGAGAAACCGATGGGGAACATTGTGTGGCCGGTGCTACCCCTCCTGTGCTCACTGAAGCTTGGAGCACTGCCAGGAGGCTGCAAAGAATGCAGGAGCAAAGCAAATAATGAAGAATTCAGAAAATGAGCACAACAGCCTCTAGAGACCTCAAAAACCCCAAACAAAATCCCAAGCGAAAGCACATGCCTTCACTATGGTAATTTTCCCTTTCCTAGTAAGTGTAAGGACACTGTAAAACATCATGCAATAGAAAGCTGGATTTTCACACTGGCCAGAGAAACAATGCCAGTGACGAGAGATCCTGTCACACCACACACGACAGTGCATGCAGAAATGGTGTTAAAAATAGCTCCTCATTGTGCTCCTTGGCTGCTCTCCGTACAGTTCTGCCCCAGCTCGGCAGGCTGAAAGCTTATGCTTTATTGCTGCTCTTTGGGAGATGAGATTGACAATCCCATGGAGTGTCTTAATACAGGTGACAGCCTCATTCAGCAGACCCTTGGGTGAGAGGATGGAGAATGAACCACAAAAATGGCTGCAAAGCTCACAGGGCCCAGGCTGACATCCTGAAGATGAAAATTTTGTATAAACTTCCAGCATGGCTTCTGGCCCGCAGGAGTGACTGCTGACTGTGATCCTGTCATGTGTGTTTATCCTGATCTGAAAGGATCTCCCATTCCCATGACCTTTGGTTATTGATTCCTTTGCTGAGGTAGCCAACAAAATAATATTCATTGCTGCCTGTTGCAGCAGTGTCACTGCCAGGGGCTTCCTCTGTGGGGTTTGTCTTTGTGTAAGTCCATGGTGAGGTCACTTTCTTCTGCAGCAGATGACAGGAAAGCAGAAGGTTCTTTGATCTCTGGTTTCCATGAGTTTTGTAAAAGTTCTCAGATACTGCAGTAGTGAACACAGTCTAAAACACAGACCAGCTACAGTCGTGTACCTTCAGGGCATGGGATGATCATTTCAGACAGGTCACAGCCAGTCCTCTGGTGATCTCTTTTGGCTCAGCAGATACCTGCGCTAGACTGAGGTGCAGAGCACAGGACACTGCCTGGGGTGTCAGAATATTCACTTTGCAGAGCACCTGAGTTTCGTTTACAGTGAACCTGGAAATGTGAATCCCTTTGCAGTGATACATAGCAGAAAGAAGTCTGAAAAACAATCTGAATCATTTACAACCAAAGCAATAATATCCCACTGCTCCACTGGTAACATTTGGGCTACAAACCAACAGCAACAAAACTGCTAGCCAGAAGTTCCAGAGTGTAATTTAAAACCACCTTGTTGATCTCATGAGCACATATTCAACACAGAGAAAAGCACACCGAAGCAACTGTAATGTATAAAATAGTTTATTACTATAATAAATAAAATTAAATTTCTTTTTTTACAAATATTATTTGTGCTTGTTTAAAAATGTTGACTAGGGATATCATTAATGGAGGTGGCTGCATTTGTATCTGAAACATTCCCAGACAGTGCGTATACATACATACATACACACACTGTCTATCTACTGGCAGCTGCTTTGCTGACCACAAAAATAGTATCTACTCATTCTCTGTTTCTAGTCATGCTTCATTGAACAAAGTGACAAATGCAAAGAAAAAGAACTGAGAGTATTTGGTGGATTTCTGAAAGGATAAAAACAAGTGAAGTACATTGAAAAGCGCCAAAGCAACTGCATTAACTGCCTATCAATCAAGTGTCCATGCAGTGGTGGCTAAATATTGAAACGCAGACAGGTCTCCAACAGATGTACAAATATTGATTGCATGTAGGTACAATAATATAACACATTCATTGGAAAACTTGGTATTTCTTTATATAGCAGTTCATCCTGATACAAGATTATTGAACTTCTTTCATCTACAGCTAAAATGATCCTTTTTCTATGTTAGTGGTCACAGATTTAGTGGGAAGAAGAAAAAACCCATGAGCCTTTCAGAACAGTTAGTGAAAACCCCAAACTGTTTTGTTAATATCAGGCATTTGGATCCAGTTACAGAGATGTTCTGGGATTACACATCAAATATGTTTACACAACACTCAACAATCAGCTTGAAACAAATTACAGTTGCAGGTAAATTCACGTTAGCTCTGTTGATCTGTAAAAAAAAAGTCTCTGAAACAAACACTTTTGCAATATGACAGGTTGGCTCCCTGATATACAAAAGTATTTAGACAGTAATTATGTCTCTGTGTTTTATGAGGGGAGAGGGCAATTGGAGTAATTAGTTATCCTAATAAGAAGGCAATAAGTAGAGAAAGAAATGTGATTACCAGCAAGTGATTTCCATTAGATTTAGAAAGCTAATCAAAGTGCTTCATCTTTAGGCAACACTGTAAATACTACAGAACATTAAGAAGGAAGAAGAATGGAATCACAGTTTGAATTATATCACTTATGAAAGGGTCTTAAGGCTAAATGCTGGATATATCTTATTGCGAAAAAAGCTTTATTTTTATTTAATTGAATCAATGCTTCCCACAACAATGTGGTCAAAATGATGTCAGATTGGAGGATACAGTATCCTACTGTGCCTCAGCTCAAATTTCTGGAGCTTCCCCTGCACGGGACTCTCTGTAAAAGGTTTGTCTTGATGTATCACAAGTGCAGCTAAAGCACAGACTTTGTTATTGCCAATACACCCACAGGAGACTATGTGGAAATGAAAAATTCAGTAGAAGATGCTTTTTACCACCTAACACCAGGACAAGAAAGCAGAGGTGCAGCAACCATGTGTGATGCTGCCCATGAGAAGAAGGATAGGCTCAGCACCTTTGAGACAGCCCCTGGTACCAGAAAAAAATAAATCCATCTATTTCCCCATCTCCCTTGCAGGAAAAGCTGTGAGAAACACTACCGGGGCAGCTTGGCTTCAGAGACACTGTGAGCAACAAACAGCAGCTTATGAGCCTTATCCCCACCAACTAGGATATAGCATTTTTCCAATTTCACAAGGATTTCTCTTTCCTGACTATCACAATCCTCAGCAGATCTTCTCTCAGTCACACTGTTTACCAGACTCACAGTATGAAGTTGAGGCCAGCTAGAAAATTCAAAAATCATGGCCTTAAAAGTTCAACAGTTAACAAACAAGACACTAACAGGACACTCAGTGAGTGTCTACTGGGAAGATTTAAGCTCCCTTCTTGGACTGGAATCAATGAGGAATGTGCTTTTACTTAACAGAAATGCAATCCACAGACTTATCTATACATAGATATTATATATACGTGTGTATGTACACGCATCGGCACAAGCGTAATCATACACGTTGTTGTTTATATAATAAAGACAAATTATGTAGTAAATTTTTTCACAGATTGGTTAAGAGTGATTGAAAATATATCACCAGATAGTCACAGTAAGTATCTTGTTCAATTCATTAAGGGGAAGTACTGTAGAAACAGAACATCGCCTTCGAAGCTGTTAAACAGGGTGTTCGCTGGGATTCAGGGCAGCACTGTGGAAGAGATTTAAAGGAAGAATGGTGTTTTCAAAAGTATACTTGTAATACCAGACAGAAGTAAATGTATCAGAACAAGGTAGGGATGAGGGCTGGGGTTTGCTTTTTTAATCCTTTTTCATGTGCTGCATATCTGTATTCTTTGTAACCATTTCAGCCTGAACTTTCAGAAGCTCCCATTTGACCAAATCATGATACAGGCTCCTTCTCTCCACTACCTTCTTTTGGCAAAAATTTAATTATACCATATAGTCAAAATGGAACACATCATCTCTTTTAGAATGATGCAGGTCATTTAGCAGGTTGTTAAATGGCAGAAGCACTATGCCAGAACACAATTAAAACTGAGACTTTGGGTTTTGTTTGGGATTTTTCTTTACACTATCTACAAGCATTTGCTTGTGAAGGGGCACTCTTATTTTCAGAGATCCTTCAGTTCTAAGCTGGAAAATAATTTAAGTGAAAAGGCTTAACCAACATGTAGAGAGGAACAAGAGAAAAAGGAGAAGCTGACACATAAAATCAAAGAATAATAACAAATATGGGGGTCTACATGCCATCCAGCCACAGGCTGATGTGTAAGGCTCAGTGGAGAAAGACGGATTTGTAACACAGGGGCTTTCAGCCACTCTTTAAAGGAAAAGTGCTGCATCAGCAGAGCCTGAGCACCATAGCACAGGTTCAGATTAATCCAGGGTTCAAAGCAGTGGGCATGGGTTTGTCCTTTTTTTAACCACTCAGTAGTCCAGGGAATCCAAGCACCAAAGCTCATCCTAGATAGTATTTGTTTCAAATTCTCTTACAACAAATACAGGTTGCTGAGGGATGATGCACTCTCCTACAACCAGTTTTAGTGCCTGAAAGTTCAACAAAATGGGTCTAGTCTCAGTTAAGAGCTGTACAGGTCTGTCTGACGCTGACTGCTGTCAGGGCTCACCTGGAGCAGACACCCTGAAGGTGTCATTGTAAGGAGCAAGCAGAGTTTCTCTGCCATTTCATGACCATAACAAAATTAAATTTGGCCATAATCTCCAAAGACATTAAGTTTTAAGTGGAATTCAGGAGTGTGTTACAGTCTTTGAAGGCTTTACAAATAATAAATGTCTTCATAGGTCATTGTAAGAGCCTGAAAAGAGCCTTAGAAAAGGACTGGGTGCACCCGCCCCCTGTTATACATGGTGGGGAGGAGTTTGGTATCATTCTGAACATCAGGCTACACAAGGAGCATCCCCAGAAAATGGGGACTTGTCTGCCTTTGTTTACAGGCCTGGGTAATTATTACAATTAGGGGGCTTCTGGGGCTTGTCCTGCTGGGATTCCAGGCTGGACAATCAGCAACAGCAGAATAACCTTTAATGTATCCCTGAGGGCACTCAAAAATATCACTGAGAAACATTAATTCAGTATCAGCAACAAAGGGCCAGGTAACCTGCAACTGCACTGCAATTCTGGGGATACTAGGCACATACTTGGGAGGTTGTACACATTTCCTCCCTTGTCCACCTGGGATAAGCTCATGTCCATGTTTATCCAACTGCAGGTAAATGGGTGACACTTTCACAAAGGACTTGCTAAGACTTTCAGCCTTTCGAAAATTTTATGAAGAAAAGTGTCATGAATATAATGCTGGTGAGGAATTTGCCTGGATCAGGAAACTGACTCCAAGGCAGTCTCTAAAAACTTGCTGGAACTTTCGGAAATCAGTTACAAATCCTTGTGTATCACTACACCTGGGGTTTACTAAGGTGGTAGTTACTGTCTAAGAAGACTAGAAAGAAAAAAATCATGACAAAGTTTCTCACAGAAACAGTGGATGGATGAGTTTCTCACAGAAATTGTGGATGGATGGGTTTCTGTGGCAGCCATGCCATTGCTGTTGCAGGCAACTGCTGCCACTTACAGTGATTAAAGCACCAAACACAAACAGCGTGGCTTTGGTCAGAGCGCGCCTTCCTCAGCACTGCACCTCTGCAGGGGGCAGCTGTAAAAGACACCAGGTACCACTGGAAAAACCTAAGCATGGAACCAGAAATAAGTTGAGGAAGGAGCTTCTTGGTTTCAGAGCAACTCACCTGCCTGCTTGCCTCTTCTTGTGGGAGGGAGGAAGGTAACCTACAGATCTGAACCTGAGAGTTGTTTCTCAGGGGTATTTCAGTCCTTGGGTATGAAGTCACAATCTGTGGGCACCTCCATACCAAACCAAGGAGTAAGACAATGAAAGCCAATCCTAAACCACCTGCCTCTGGACTCAGAAATGGTGGTGCTGCGCTTGGAATAATTGTTATCTTTGAGAGCAAGGGCAGTTACTGCAGGAACAGGTACAAACAAACAAACTCTGACAGCAGGACCTGAGCTGGGAGCTTTGCACTGGGCCAGTCATCAGTGGACGTCCCAACTCCCCAGGGATGTCTGACACAGTTCTGCATTGCACTGTGCAAGCCTCAGGCCAGCAGAAATCATTAAAATTGATCGTGTTCCTTGCCTCTTCTGTACTTAACATGAACGAAAGCCTTCCCCCAAAAAATCCTGTGTTACTTTGTAAATGACTTAGTACCAAGGAAAGAGAATGAGACTTAACACACACGTTAAGCGTTAAGACCTACTGCCATTAAAAATTAAAACCCCTTAAAGTGTGGTATGGTACCATACTTCTGAGATCTAAGCTACTGTTAAGCAGTGAACATACCAGATCAGTGGAGTGAATATATTGTGAATATACACCTGTATCCCAAGGTGAGAACAGAAGTCATGAGACCGTCTATGCTACCCTATATGAATAATGAAAAATAGTTTTGGTAAAGTGCTTCAATCATCCTCTGAAAAAAGTTATGAAAATATAAGTTTTGGAAACATCTCCTTCTTTAAGAAGCAGATCTCTGTTTCCTTGCTACAATAGCACTTGCATACAGTGAGCACTGTATTTCTACCTCTACTATCCATTTGCTTCCAAGTTAGCTTAGACCAGGAACAATACATCTGGATGTAAAGGAAAATGCCACCATCTAAAATTGTTAGAATTTCTGTGAAAGCCTTTGGCTGCAATGAACATAATCAAAACAGAAACTTCTGAATAATAATTTAACAAGAATTAAAAGAGCAGATTCATAGCAGAACAGGACATAAATGCCACAGTATATTTTCATCGGGAGGTAAATCTGCAGGATCTGTTAGTGATTTTTCAAATATGTTGTGCCGTGGGCTGCTCTCAGGTATGCTGCACACCCAACCCTCCAGCAGCTGGAGTTGAAAGCAAAAGTATTAAATGTTGAAAGACATTTGAGACAGAAGTTCTTGAAAAAACATAAAAAGATTTGAAAAAAACATACCCTTGATTCAGTGAATGACGGAAGATCCCATTTGTTAACAGATCTGAAATACTGTGGCTATTTTTGAAGATGTTGCCAAATGTACTTGTTTTACCAATATGTCAGTTTGAAATTAAAAAGTACTTTTTTTTTTCATCTTATTAGCCCTTCCTTGACTACCCAAAAGAAACTTCAGCACACAATGAAATACATGTCTCCTACTGCTCTTTGCATTATTACAGATATATGAAAATTTACTGTGACATCCAACATGCTGTAGAGGTGACTGAGACAGTGACAGCAGCAACAAAGCAAAAAAACCAACAACCCACCAAACACTGAAAATACAAGCACCCTGGCAAGTGCTTATTGATAGAGGCATAACCCGAGCTAAGGACATAAGGCATGCTCCAAAAACCTCAGAGATCACCTGGGGCTCACAGGGGTGGCTGCTGCTGTCAGAATTCTTATTCCAACATCCCGAGGGAGAGAAGGGGGTTGGGGGGGGATGAGGACAAAGGGAGAAAAGAAGAACTTTAGAAACTGTACCCTTGCTGTCAAAAAGGCGTCAAAGCAAGCTGCCATCTTGACATGAGGTTGCAGTTCCTGTTACCATACCTTTTTAGACAGAGGGAACATGCTTAGTGAATGGGTCCCTCACTCGTTTTCAAGAAAGATTAAATGTAAAGTGTTAGGGGGCTGTTTCTTGGTTGGTTGGTTTTTAAAAAGAAACACCTCAGCTAGCTCCAAACATGTCTTTTTCTGATTCTGGAGACTGGGGCCTTGATATTTCAAACAACTCCTGTGGCGACTGGGAGCTTCTTCTTGAGGTTAATATCCTAAGTATCTCAGCAAGCTGATTTTCTATATTCGTCATTTTTGTGTTTAAAGCCTTGATGTCCTCTTTCAACTCATGTTTCACTTCTAGCATGGTGGCCTGAAGAGTCTGTTCTGGGATGGGATAAAAGGAATGCTTGACCTCGGTGAGGACCGGGCTGTGGTCCTGCGGGCTTCTCGTCTCCCCAGCGTTATCCAAGCGCAAGTCACTTTTTGTAATGCCACTGTCACAAGAGTCTGTCTTCTTCAGGGTAGCTTCTCCCGAAGCTTTAGTTCTCTCCGGTAAAGTCTCCATGGACTCTGCTTTAGAGACCTTGTTCCAGTCTTCACCTTTCCCACAGGCTTCCTTGAACTTGGCCCAGCCTTTCCTCCGGGGGAAGTCCCCTGGCGCCTTACACGCCGCGTGGTCCGACGGCGGGGCCTGCAGCTTGGCCTGGTCAGAGGCCCCGGAGGTGGAGGCGGGCTGGTACGACACCGGGGTCGCCGGGCTCTCCCGAACAGTCACAACGCTGGCCTTGACCACCGCGCGAGCGGAGGATTGCTCCCCGACAGCATTGCCCTTTTCCACATCCAGGTCGTCCGGATCTCGGCCCCTCTCTGCTGCAAGCCGCGCTTCCTTCTGCTGCCTGAACCTCTGGAACAGCCGCCGGACCGGGTGGTCCGGGGGTAAGATGAGAGGTGCTTCGTTCTTCCTCTTCATTCTCTCCTCTTCTTCCCGCTTGACGTCGCTGATTTTCCGGAACACAATCTACAAGGAGAAAGAGATTTCACTCTGTCATTAACTGCACATTTGCGAAGAGGGAAAAGTTGGAGAAAGAATTATTTGAAAGAATCTATTTCAACTGAGAAGTGCACAACCTCTGCACATTTATAGCAACATTTTCAAATGTCTTATGTTGTGTGGAACACGGTTTATTTCATTATTTAAGAGCAGACGCCATCTGTCTTATAACACCATAAAGAAAAAAAAACAGAAGAAAAATACTTCTCTAGCTCTGACAGGTCAGCAAGGCAGTGCCATTGTAGATATAATGATCCCAGGAAGATACTTGTTCTATTTTGTGTTAAAAAGTGACTTCTTGTATTTGTTTTCCTGACTCTATGGTTTAGCACCAAGTTTCTAATGTTACAGAGCCATTCCCATCAGTCTCATCTCAGAGCTCCCTCACTGCAAATGATCTGATATTATTTCAGTGTAGCTTGGCCACTCGTGGTGCCAGTACAGCAGAGGCTGCTCTAGACCCTTCAACAGTGGTTTGCAAAGTGCTTCTTGCCCTCCCTTCCTCCCACATATTCTTCTAGAAGAGACATGCACTTTAAGGGTGCAAAACTTGAGTCAGCCCCAAAGCCAGGGGCACAAGGACAGTGGGAGATGGGCTTGGCAAGACACAGGGAAGCTGCTCATGGCTTGATTACCTCAGAAGCTTGTAGAGCTTCATGTCTTGATTTATCTCTTAATTTCTATGTAAAAGAGAACATTTTTGCTCAAAGAAGCATTAATTTTCCATCTACCCTCCTAATTATATCTTCCTGAGCCTCTAGGCTAAGTGATCTCTATAGGAGCAGCCCAAGGATCCCACAGTACTGATAAAAGTCCCAGTGTTCAAGCCTGTAGCCAGGCAAGGTTTCTTCCTTGTATGTGATGGAAACACATTCTCTTCAAAAACTGTGTGCATTTTACATTAGTATTGGTATTTTCCAAGCAAACCCCAAAACTCCACTCTGGCACTAACGAAGAACCAGTAAGTAGTCTTGTTTGAAAATGAGACGTCCCCAAAGCTGAAGTTTGCAATACAGAGGGTAAAAGGTGCAGCCCCCAGCTTCTACTGAACACTGATACCTAATCCCTTTAGCTGCTTTTGGGAGAATCCACTCAAAGTCCTTACACTTCAATGCAGAAATAACTTTGAGATTCAAATCATTACTAGGAAATGTGCAAATAAACGCATCCCTCTGTTGCAGAAAATTTTAAATTAAACTAAAGTTAATAAGCACTTCTTCACTGGCACACACAAAATGAATGTTTCTCCAGACTCCAATGCTTCTTGACAGTTTTGTCATTGTGGAGCAGGGAAAAAAACATCTTAACAGTGCGTCTTTGGAAGGAAGAAGTTGTCAGACTTGGCAGCATTTCCTAAATACAAAAGAATAAAATTAGCAGGAAGGATATTTTATTCCCAAGCTGCAATTAGGAAACTAAATATGAGATAAGAATAAGAAAACAGGGTACTTGACAGTCTTTTTTTTCTTCCCTCCAGGAAACTCACTCTGCAATGAGCTCAGTAGAAAGTGGACAAAGCAGCATAATCCTTAGAAGTGAAAGAATAGCACTCACAGGGAAGGGAATTCAATGCAATCCTGCAGGCTAATGGCTTCCCACACACTGGCAGCTTCCCATTTTACCTGAGGGATGAGTGTCAGCCCAGTGTTAGGGTAACTGCCCTGCTCGCTCTGCTGGAGCCGAGTGATGCCAAGCAGGGTCTCAGGGGGTCACTCCAGCAGCATCCTGAGGCTGGCTCTGGGGGCATGAAGCCCCAGCAAACCAAGGCAGCTACCTGACCAAGCCATGTCAGTTTGTCCCTGCAAAATTCTGTGTCCCCAAGCCTTCTGTCTCCTGGAGTTTGCACGTTAGGTGTAGACATGCACATCTGTGCTGGATGTAGCTAACTGGGCTCGCTTTGTACATGAGCATGTTGTCTTGGTCTGACCTATGGATCAGGACTTGCCTTAAATGCTCCCAAGGGATGTCTGACTGGCTACTGCAGTGGTCACACTCCCAGGGATCATCAGGGAAGGCTTTTCAGACACAGAGGCCAGGATGCTTTGCAGTCAGTGTCTGGGCCAACCCCTGCTCCACACAGCCCGACCAGCCTGTGTTTGGAAAGCACTGGAGCATCTCTCACTATTTAATGACTGTATTTTGCAACATAAATGGGCAAGTTATGTGACAGAACCTGTCTCTGCTATAGCAATACACAGGAGAGACAGCAATGAGCAAGTCTCCAGTAATCAATCCTGTATTAACAGCCTGGCCCAATCCATATTAGCCCTAGCCACTGCACCTCAAGCAGTTAGTAGCATGATTTCCATGGTGGAGGACACAATAAATCTGCCAGCAAATGCAGAAAGGTGAGCACTGACAGACAAACTGTTGGCAGCACTTATCCACCCACAGCCTCCACTGCTCTCCATGGCCCTGCCTAGCTGAGTCCTCCTCCAGGGAACACTTGGCCATGGAGGAGCTGCCATCCGCCTTCCCACTGTGTGGTGGTCAGCCTGAACACACCTTCACTGCTTTGCCTTCAGGAGATCCAACTGCAGCAGGAACAGGAATGTATGTAGGAGATGTATGAACACTGCCTTTGCCACGGGTACTGCTACCACGCTACCCAGACCCCTAATTTCCATCTTCCCCAAGGCTTTATGCCAGCTCTGAGGGAAGTACACCAGGGCAGCAGCCACTCCATGAATGCAGAAGTGCAACCCTTGAGTCTCCCACCTGCTTGACATCTTCTACAGGTATGCATTTATGTGACAAGCTGTGCCCATGCAGTGCAAGTCAAACATGCATACATTTGCCAGGGGACATCCCTCCATCTCTTGGGTTAGCTCCCTTTAACTGGCTCCTGAGACACTGGAGAAACAGCTGTCAGAGAGCAACTTCTCTTTGGGAAGCTCAGGCAAAGCTGTCACTTTTCTCCTTTTCTGCTAGTTGCCCAATGCCATATTTTCTCCAGACAGCCTCACATTTATCTAGCAAGCAAAAATATTACAGCTATGCCAAGCTCAGCAGTAATTGAAAATACTTTAATTGACTCCATTTTGGATTTTTTTCTGCCTTTTTTTTAAGATTAAATGCAAGTCCTTATAAATAAAAATACACGTAAGTTTAAAATGGACTCTTCTTACAAATGCTGAGGAAAACACAGTTTCGAGTGGTTTATCTTCAGCAGCAGCCAAGTTATTCAGAAAATCTGGTTGGCATGCCAATACCTGCTCCCATGAGCAGTAGGAGTACAAAGGAAAAGAAAATAGATTTCATTTGTTATAAGGCAGAGAAGTCTGGGCATACACAGAAATTTTCATATGGAATTTGATAGGGCTACAAATATGGATCTTAATCAAAGTTAAAAGCCAAAATATTGTGGCAAAGATCCCAAGAGAGCTTTTAGACCAGCCCCTCTTCATCTCTTCCTCCAAGCATTCATGGCTGTCTGGGAAGGGACAGAGCTTTATATCCTCAAAATCTCCTAGCCCATGTATCATACACTGCTCAAACACAGGGGACTTCACAAGTTATGCAGTTCTCCATAACATTGCACTCCTCAAGACCTAAACACACAGGTCCCACAGAAAAAAACATTTTAATAGCATGTCAAAGCCAAAAGATGGCCAAAGAACCTGAATTGAGACAAAATAACATGAAATTTAAACACCAGGCCTAAAGCTGCATATTTCACACCTCCAATCTCAAATCTCATTTGATAATTCTGCTTTTATTAAAAAAGTGCTGAATCTTGTACGTCCACAGGGAAGCCGCCCAAGCTGCCAGAAGTTGGAGTATTGTGGAGGTATGTGGAGCCTAGATTTGCCACAACCTTGAAAAATAGCCCAGTTAGGCACAGATTCTTGCAATTATATAAACATTTAACTAAGGCACATAGTGATGGTGACTCGATAACAATTTTACTTTTTGGAAAATGCACTCAGAGACAAAAGGAGAAATGTGCTGACATGTCCTGGTGCACTCCTGCTCCCCCAGATCTCCACAGACCTATGACAGAAGGCTCTCAGTGACCATATTCCTGCCTGTGCATAAGTCCTGTCCAAGCAAGAAAGACGGGGTTACACCAAGCAATTTCCCTTTCCTCAGTATTACCTAGTTGTGAATGAAGACTTAAGTGACTTTGGGTAAAAACTCTGCCTCTTTTGGATCACCATAGCATTTTCAAGTTGTATTTCTAGAATCGATGTTTTTACAGATTAAGGTCAAAGTATTAAAAAAACGAGGTAGACATAACTGAATACTTGATTGTCAAATGTGGAATGCCCAGCAACTGTTACAAGGATTTTATTGTGCTCAGCACTGAAACCCAAGCATCATTTAAATAACGGAGCATGGACATTATTTGTGAATATGACTTCTATAATTTCTTTATGACAAGACCAGGAGGACAGATGGCAATGTGACCTGCAGGCATAAGGCAGGCCATAGGATTGCTCTGAAGGGGCATTTCCTGGGAGGAATCTTGTTACCACTAGATTGCATCTTTTAGAAAAACACCCAGTTTGATGGCAATAAAGAATCCATCATGACATCCTAATGAAACATTGCTTCAATTTTTGATTCAAGGCTAAGTTTCACAGAATAACAGAACCATAGAATCATAGAATGGTTTGGGTTGGAAGGGACCTTAAAGATCATCAAGCTCCAACCTCTCTGCCATGGGCAGAGACTACTTCCACTAGACCTGATGTTTCTCAGACCTCCATCCAACCTGGCCTTGAATGCTTCCAGGAATGGGGAGTCCACAACTTCTCTGGCAACTCTCATAGTGAAGAATTTTTTCCTATTATCTAATCTAAACCGACTCTCTTTCAGTTTGAATCCATTCCCCTTGTCCTGTCACTACAGGCTCTTACAAGAAGTCTGTCTCCATCATTCTTGTAGGCTCCCTTCAGGTACTGGAAGGCTACAGTTAGGTCATCCTGAATCTGCTCTTCTCCAGGCTGAGCAATCCCACTTCTCTCAGCCTTTCCACATGGGAGAGGTGCTCTACTATGTTGTCCACTGTCTGCAGTTGTTCTTGTCATGAACAGCCCACTGTTGGTTGTTCACAAACCCCTCCCAGAACGGTGCTGCCTGCCAAGTCATGGCAAGCCAGGTTCTTTGCCTCTCCTCACACTGCCAGAAAGGTAATCAACAGAAGGGCAAGGCAGGAATGATGTATTAGCAACCAGATTTTGGACTTGTGTGCCAAGACTGCATGAGACAGACTTAAAGATCAGGGGATGCTACGTTTAGACATATTGTGAATATATTGAAAACCTTACCCTGACAAATGCTGGAAGAAACCTGCCTGCACCTGCAATGAAAGGATCTTTCTGTCTCGGGCAAAAACATCCAAGTTTTTTTTCAACTCTGATTTGTAAGGACTGATCCAAGACCCACTGGAATAGCTAGAAGTAGAGATTTCATCATGTTTTGAATCAGACTGTCATCATGGAGTTACAATTATGAGGCTTCTAGCCACAAAGCTGCTGCTATTATTAGCTCTGCAAGCTTCCCTTCTTTCCACCTCTATAGCATGCACAAATACTGCAAGATTTGGCAGGTCTTCCTCAGCATAACAGCAAGTAGCATGGCATTTTTCTCTGGTGCTTAATAATTCTCTTTCACAGATACAGAAACATTCCCAGAGTCGGGAAGTGCCAAGTATCATGAACAATTAAAAGCTTAAAATTACTTCATACAGTGCTCACAGAAAATGAACTTAAGCGTGAGGAAAACAATCATGAAAAGGCATTCATTATTAGACAGTCCATCTAGGATCTGCCAAGAACTGATGGAAATATCTTCAGGCTGATGTTAGTCTGATGAAAATTGGATCCAATCTTTCTTCCCTTTATATTTATTTTTTTTTTAAGAAGCAAAAGGGGAGGAAAAATGGAAAGAGACAGAAGGCTCAACAATAAAAATGCTTTTGACACTGATGTTAAAGGAACCAAAGCTGCATATGATCAGCATAGTGTGATGATGAGGAATCCCTACAGCTGTGTATTAGCAGGTGTCAGGGCAGAAGGAGCCTGTGTCTTTTGCATTAATATGGGATGGCTTGTCAGAAAGGAGGGAATCGCTGGTCCTACCTTCTCATTAAATATAGGATCAAGAGAATGTGCAATAATGTTGCAGATGTCATTAAGTTCTCTCTAGTTTTACTGTCTGTAACAGCAGAATTTAGTTTCTGCTTCTGAAGAGGAATGAGTGTCTCTCCAGTTGAGACCACACCCCTTCTGGGCACTCCCAAATATTTCTAGTTTTGATTAATTATCTGCAAATTCAAAGCAAACTAAGATTCAGAAGGTCCTGGCAGTGGGGCTGTGAAGGAGTGCTGGTACCAGGAGTGCTGGTGTCAGCAAACCTCAGGGATCCCTGGGAGACACAAAGCCCAAGAGCCAACACGTGGATGGGCACAGCCCTTTGTGCTGTGGGGTGTCATCACCCTGCCCTTCAGACAGAGCAGTACCCACTTACTTTCCAAAAACCAGACTTCTGTGCACTCCATTGACTGACAGGTGCTTGGAAGAGACTCAACTTCATCATTTCATGGGCATCCAGGCTACCCAGATGAATAGAGGAAACATGAGTTTCAGCCTCTACAGAACTACATCTGGGCTAAACGTTACTGTCATGAGCACTGTTGGCTTCAACAAGTGCTGAAGCTCTTCTCTGTCACAGCCTGCTTTGTAGCCTGATTACAAATTCTAAAAATACCAACTCAAATATTAGTGTTTAATCATGTCACTATTACTTATTTAGAAGTCCTGCACAACTCAAGGCTCTACTCCTCTATGTCAAACTCCTCATTCTAATTCATGTTTACAGGCTGTGCTAGTGTTGAGTGCAAAGGGAAAAGCTTTTACAAAAATACTACTGAAAATAAGGCAGAATTATGTCTAAAGCAATTAGTGGAAATAATAAAAAACCCCTGCCTGATCTGTAACAGACTCCCTAGCAGGTTTTGAGGCATTAAGAGATGTCTCTTCCCCAAAACAGACTCTAAAACACTGTCAACAGTAAACTTAGACAACTGCACAACTAAAAACTAAAACCCACACTGGTTTGGGTAGACACAATTACAGCACATTGTAGCTCATTTAACAACCTCCTTCACTAATATAGAAAGAGTGCAAGAGAAACAGGGAATACAGAAACCACTGAAATACATATATTGCTAAAGATCTACTAGAACTTCAGTATTCTGAGATGAAAAGTAGCTGTCACGAGCAAGTAACTAATGTGCAAACAAGAGCTTTAGGGAAATTATGCCAGATCTGAGTGGTGGAATGTTACATCCCCTGAGAACTACTATGTCCATCAAAATGTGAAATGCTCTGTAGGACCTTTCTTGTTTCTAGTAAATGAAGGAAAAAAGAATGTTTATGGGTTTTGACAGCCAAGTGTCAGCAGTTTCCAGCAGCAACTCCTATAAAATACTATTTTCATGTTGGTTTGGGGTGTTTTTTAACATTCTTTGGGGTTTTTTAAATTGTGGGTTTTAGCACATGGGGTTCTTTTCTAGCTGTGGGCAGACATCAGACACACTAACAATTTACCTAGTGTCATCTTTGATTCCAGATCAACATACTACCTGCATTGTTGGGCAGAAACACTGCCTCGAAAACTGCTTTAAGGAGAGCCCAAGGCACAGCAGGAACCTACCTCTCTGTCACCTAAATTACAACTGTACAAAAGTCATATGATGTGTACAATGTACCTTCTCAGGACTCAGAGTCTGTTTCTCCAAGCTCCCTGTGGCTTGCTGCCATTTACTACATGTTTCCTGGAAGAAACCAGGCAATTTGTGAGAGTCAAGGATTTGGGTTTTTTTTCCCCACCTCTAACTCAGACACAATTTCAGTGGAGATCTGAAATGGATGCAGAGGTTGTAGAGCTGAGAAAAGTAATGATGTGTTGAGGGCATAGTTAAATTGTATAGTTTGCTTTCTGTGATTACATTTTGGATACTAGTTTGCCATTAGGATAATTTCCTCTTAGCTAGTGTCTTCATTCACTTGTTTTTCCTTCTGCTTTCACTTACCTGCTTTTCTGTCATTAGGCTTACAGTGATTGACAGGTATTTTACTTTCCAAGAGAGGATTCAAATGTATTTTCAAATGTATTCAAATTAATCAGAGCTTACCAAGAGCTTATGGATCATTCAGCTACCTTAGAATGCCCACTCACAAACCAATCCACACAAACACAATGCTCCGTGCTCCCAAGGCACAAGGGTTGTGCACCTCTTGAAATGATAAATTGAGAATTACATTGAAATTGAAGCTGCCTGCATAAATTGCCTAGGATAACATGAACTCTCCTTTATGTGTCTCTCTCTGAGTTAACAGGCCTAAAGTTCAGCTATAATATTGAAGAAAAGCAAACTAACCTGCAGCCCTGCATAGCAAGAGAATAAATCTTCTACCTGAGTAGGTGGCCCAGTATGGCTGCACAGTCATGCACAGTCAAGCACCCAGTGCCACCCAACATGTCTGTCCTTTCCCTGTTCTGGATAACATTCTCTGAGAAGGAAACAAGTTACTGAAAATTGAATGAGAATCAGCAACAGAAAAAGTGCATCGCTTGCCATTTCCCAAAGCAGCTGTCAAACCCTTTCAGCCCTAACTAACAGCCAGGAGCTTGAAACCTTGAAGGGAAGACAAACACTGACTGTAGTGAGGTGTTTCAGACCTTTTCATTACAAGAGCTCCTCTAAACTCGCAGGTCCCAGAAACAATCTCTGCCAGTTTCCCCACAGTCCAGTTGCAGCTGGTGAGGGTGACATCCCTGTCTCCCTTAGCAGTTGTCAAAACTGATAGCTGCCTCCCATCTGCTAAATCCACAGGTGAGCTAATTAAAATGGCCAGGGACTGACGGATCCCTCCAAGTAACTTCACAGAGAATCCTTTAGAGCTGAATTTCTTGATTTTGTTTCAGGTATTTTAGCTCCATGAAAGCAGACACTTAAGTCCCATGCTGAATGTACATTCCAATACTGGCAGAGGTAGGTGATTTCTATCTTATGTGTATTTCATTCACACATCTCCAAGAGTTTCACAGCAATTTCTCAATCCTTGCAATATGACCAATGCCACTGTTTTATTACTTATGTGGCACCAATGCTTAAGGTTCTGTTGGGCTTCCAGTTTATACACACACAGAGCAAAATGTCATTATTAAATGAGGTAACATGGCCTGTTTCATGGGAAGACATTGCAGGCCCAGCACATATTGCAGTGTCCCATGTCAGCCACACAAGTATTTATCAGCAGTTAGAACTGTTACTTGTGCAAGACATCCCTTTCTGATACAACTGGTGAGAGTTCGCTCCTACAAGTTTCAGATAAGAGATCCTCAATACAATTTGTCAAGTCATTTCAGACACACTAAACTTAAACATCCATGAATTTCTCCTGAAGAAAAAACCTGCTCTAGAAGAGGAAAATGAGGATAATTTAGCAGGAGAGTATTGTTTCTTCACAATCATTTTTAAAGTATTTACCATCATCTGTAAAGAATGGCAAAGTTAGATTTGAATATTGAAAACCTCTCCACACCTTTTACCAGGAGCAGTAGGGACTGCAAACTCCAGACTCCCTGAGACCATCAAATGCGAGTCTAAAAGCTGGCTTAGACCCTGCCTTTGTTTGTGTCACACCTCTCCTTCTTATACAGATATGGGCAGATACACAGTGGTTCATTCACCCCCAAATGCCTTTTCAATCACAATTCAGGCTGCATTTGCAACCAGTTTTGTTAAAAGATTTTGTTTAGAAAAAGTGTGTGCTTGCATCTGACTCTTGGACACCATGGTCATGGTTTTGTCTACCTTTTTCTCCCAGGAGTAGTTGACAGTACTCATAGACAGCAGAAAGCAAATTCCCTTTTCCCCTCTGCCAAAAGGATCTGAACACCCCTTTAAGAAGCACAGCTCTCGTCACCACATAATGGGGACAAAAACTCAATTCAAACTCCGATGTGCAGAGAGATGCCATGAGGGAAGCTCTCCCTTCCCTCCCATGCCAGAGCTTTGCCCTGAGATGAGGTGACTGTGATGAGATGCCCACCCACTGCAAGTGAGACACAGGCCAGGATGGCTGAGCTCACCTCAGGGAAAGCTGTCCCAAGCCTTCCCTGGGTTTCATTTTGGAAACACACACAACAGAAAATCCTGCCTTCCACGCTACAGAGACATTCAGGGCCAGTGATTCCAACAAGACAGGCTGAAGCAAGTTCTGCTTTTAAAGGTGTAAATTGGAACTGAAGTCCCCCAGCTTGCCTCAGGCAGGTGGCAGGACTGGTGCTCCAGCCTGGAGACACAGGTCCTCACCAGGAGGTGGGATCCCCACATCCTGGCTCCTGCTTCAGCAAACTCCCTCACCACTGATCCGAAACAGAAAAATCTCAGCTGGAGAGGCAATGGCACCTAATCCCAGAACCTGGGATATCCCTCCTGGATAGCAGTTTTACCATTCTCTTCATCTTCTCAAATCAGTGAGAAAAATTAACTTCCAGAACCTGAAAACTATCCCAGTTTTATCAAATAGTGCCCTCTTTCTGCTCTGCAACTCTAACCCTTCATTTCCCTGAACTAAAATGTTTCATTTCATCTTACAGACAGGTTTTCATTTACACTTTCTCCTCCTCTCCTATTTTTCCACTTCACTGAGACAATGCAAAACATTTAATTTTCATTTGAGCGGCAGGCAGGTTTGAAGTGTTCAGCTTCAGTAGCTTCAGTGAGGCAGAGCACAGAGTGTACACTGATGTGGTTGTGTGTTTGTAAGTGATTAATAAAATATTGATTGTTTAACTATCGTGCTTTGCCTTCTCTAACTCTTCCATGTTCTATCGTCACATTGGGCTAAACTTAAACACTTCAGGTGACATCTCCTTGCTTCCTCCTAAGAAGCATTGTAAAAATCAGTTTTCTCCTTGATCCCCTGCTCTGAGATAAAGATGTGACACAGAGCTCACCTTGAGCAAACTGCTTCTCTTTCTCTTCTGCTGGTGGTAGTGGGACATTAAGACTTAACATCTAAGTGTCACTGAAATGTGATATATTGTAGTTTCAGAGTTGTACTAATATCCAGGAGAAGCCACCACCAATGCCATATTTCAGATTAGGAGTGCAGTGAAGCTCTGTAATCTCAGTTTAACTCCTCCTCACAGTGCATCACAGGCTCTTTAGTTCCCCATGCGAATTTATGGTTTATATTTACAGAGCATAATCTTCTTATTTTTAAAAGAAGAGAGGCATCTTTCAAGGAGCTTGTCATATTATGTTTTGTTACCCATTTTCTAGTCTCATCTTTCACATGAACTGATTCTTATCCCAAGTGCAGGAATGTAAAACACCATCATCCTGATCAGAAATAAAGTCTGTGAGCAGCACGCTGTATTCTCACTTTCCTGAAGATGGGAAGACCTGCAGCCATGGAGAGGTTGGAGAAGCTGCTGGAAGTCAGGTGGGTTTCATGTTGCCACAGACCCATGGCAGGTGCTGCAACATTCTGCTTTGTCACCCTCACATTGCAAAGCTGTGCTTGTGGAGAGGAAGTAAAGGTTTTCCATGTCCCTGATACTACTTGGGGGACACAACCAAGGCCTCTGGCACTTGAGATCCAGTTGGGAACGGTTCCCAGTGCAAAGCATTACCTAAGAGTAGACATTTCAATGGTGCTGTAAAGTTTTTCTCTTATGACAATGATTGTATTTGACTACAGTGTACAAATTTGTTTAGTTGCTCAGAATTAAAAAAAAAGGCAAAAATCCCTCTCTTCCTGTCTCCATGAGAGCTCTTCTCTCCTTTCTGCTTTCTCTTACGCCTTTGTAAGACATCTATCCTGCAAGAATTACTAGTCCCAAAATTCACTTAAATTTGTCCTGGTGAAAAGATGTATGATCCTATACCACAGGCATAGGCTGAGACATTAAATATATTTATCAAGGAAAGGAAACTATTTCCTTAGCAACTGAAGAATGCAGCAGGCACTTCAGCAGTTAAGAACATGTAGAAATAATACCAGACTTCCACAAAGAGAGTATTTCAATATAGTGGAAACAGTCATGTAATGGAAAATGCTATTTTGACACCCAAAAAAGACAGTGTTATCCAAAATAATGTTAGTCATGGATCTAAGCTCAAGAAAAGACAACAGCAGATATGGTCAGTGCATCCCCCTGAATCTGAATAAACAATGCTTAGATCAATCTGTTAAGGGTGCACACCTGACAAAGACACAGCTGGACAATCTAACAGAGAGCTCAGAGAAAATAAGGGTTTGCACAAACAGCAAACCATGCTGAAGAATCTCTTCCTGACATTGTTTTCAACTAAGAGGTTACAATCCTGAGAAACACAAAGCAGCCATCATTATATAACCAGCACCAGCAACTGAAAGCTGGATTTTGGCGACAGCTTCATCATCCCACAGAAATGAAAAGCGCTCTTAATTTTTCACATAATGACATCCTATTTAAATGAACTGCTTTTAAGACCATCTCCCTTACTGCATAATAACCCCATTTCTCACGGGGACTCATTCACCAGTTTGAATTTGCCACCTAACTTCTGTGCACCCACTCCCTGCTGCAACCACAACTCAAGAGCGGCTGGACACGAGCCATCGTTGTGCTGTTCTAAGCACGGACTCTCCAGGGGCTGGGATAGCCAAACCACTACATTGGACTAACAGATTTTAGAGTACTCAGAGGCTTGTCAAAGATACATCTCATCCTTCACCCCTGCTGTCCTCTCAAATGCCCCTGAACTCTCCCAACATGCATCTTTATCACCAGTCTGCCCACAGCATAGATTTATATCAGGCTTTATCAGGCTACTGATCACACAGGGGCCTCGCTGCAGAGATTTTGGCACCAGATTTATAAAAAGAAGCTTCAGTGCTTTCAGACTTCCAGCAGGTTTTTCAAAAGTGCACAGGACAAAACATTTTATCTGAAGATGAAACAGCACAATTCCTACAACTCCTGGCATGGGGACTCCACGTTGACCCTGCTGAAGCAAGTCTAAGGCACATGCACACACCTGGGCTACTCTGCACAAAGCAAGTTTTTAATTTATCCATTTCCCAGCACTTGGAGGTACTATTACATACCAAGTAAAATCTAGAGAAACTTTAAAGATGTGACTTCCAACCCTCCCCTCACGATTTTTATCTAATGCTGCACTGTCTAGCAAATACTTGACTGCAAAGGCACAGAAGGGGCAAAGAGATGGTGCAGTCATCACACTGGCACACTGGCGAATTTGCTTCACATTCAGATGGAAACCGTTTGGCTCAGAAGCATCATTGCATAGTAAATCAGCTGTAATTTCCATAATTCTCATTGTGCTGTAGGGGCATCCAGCCCAAAACGCCTGTTTGGCTGAAGTGGATGGAACCACCAGGCAACTGCTGGATCCAGCTTTTGTTCTTCAGTGACAGAAGGCTCTAGAAAATGCTGTCAAGGAGGGCATGGCAATGCTGGCAGAGATCATTTAATCTCCCTAAACTCCAAAACCTGGTCGCTTATAACTTGGATCTGATGCCAGCTCTCAGGACAAGAGTCCTCCTGGTAGGATGCCAGTACTGGAGCATCTCTTGACGTGCCACACGCTTTCATTATGTGGAAAAGCTGTCCTCCGGCTCAGTGGTGGGTAATGAGCTGCCCCACTGTGCTCCCTGCCTGGATGCCTGTCCCCATCCTCAGAGTAGAGCCCTCACTACCACCAGCCCCACAAGCAGAGTGTGACACATCAACATGTGGGGTAAGTGCGGTGTCCTCGCTGCAGGGCAACATGGACAGGGGGAGGCAACACGCTCAAGGCCTCTCACTGCCTCCAAAAAGTGTCTGAGAACAGTAAATACACTGCCTGCCTTTGCCCTCTCAAAGCCAGGTCTTGCACCAAAGGAGGTGAAGAATTAAAATATTGCCAACAGGCCTCTTCTCTCTCTCTCTGCTCTCCAAAGCTCAGAAGCAGGACAGGCAGGGCACAAAAATCTTTTTCCAGCACACAGTTGAGTGCACAAGGCCCCTCTCTCATGCACTGACTGTAGGGAGTGCTGGAGATCACCAATTTCACCTGCAGCCCATTTGTCTCTAACACAGTGCCAGGCCTGAAACTNAGAGTTTTGAAAAAAAAATAATTAAACTAAATATATTTGACCTCTCAAATCCTAGAAGGCCTTTGGGAAGATTTGTAAGAACACAGGCACTGGGAGGAGCAGGAGCTGTCTGCATGGGCGTGATGAGCAGGGTGGTGGGAGGTCTGCAGGCTGATGTGCAGACCTTGGCAGCACATGAGCTCAGCTGCTCTCAGGCATCCCCGTGCACACAGATGCAATAACTTCCCCAGCAGCCCCAAGCTATAAAGTATGGTTCAGTCGTGATTTTGGACTAAATGAAAACACCCTTTGAACAAGTGGTGCTCAGGAATCTTTCCAATTTTAGTTGCAAATTCACTTTCCCCCCCTTCAAATATTCTGTATTAACCAGATAGAAAAAGCCCAATCCAGCTGCTATTATATATTTTTCTAACAGGAGAGTTTGCCAGGCTGGCATTTGAAACAGATTTTGTCTTTAATATTCCTTTTACGTCGCATTTGCTGTTTCATACATGACTTCTTAGGAAATGTGGTTTATTAATAAAGAGGATTATTTCTAGAACATTAGTTTGCATTAAACCAGCTAAAATTCAAACTGCTGCTCTTCAAAATCACCATCCTCAGAACACTATAAATTGAAAAGCTGTTGCTTCAGTAAGTCATGCAATTTTTAACCATTTATCTTAAATATGACTATGTATCATCACCTGTTCTGCAACCCAGCTGCCCCCAGCACACTGTCTGGAACTCATTTTGCTAAAAATAAGAGTCTCAACAGCATCTTCTGGTTTTTCCTGCCTTTTTTTCTTTTTTTTTTTTTTTAAATACATTTATAGCATCTGCATCCAACCTTCCAATGTTGCTCAGGTGCAGGGGTGTTTAAAAGAAGGTCCTTTAAAGTTTGTTATTAGAACTTCTCCCTTCTGAGACTCCCAGGTTTGCTGCTGAAGGGCGCAGAGCTGCCTGTGAACAGCTGGCTGCCTGCTGCTGCTCTAATGTACAGACCCAGAAGGACTCAGCAGAAGCACAGGATGCTGCCATCACTCCCTGTTAGCTGAGTCAAATTACTTCACAGGACATATTGTAACTAATCAGCACACAAACCTCATCTTTGCCCAGCTCAAGAGAAGAGGATTCCCCAGAGGGAAGGCAGAAATTTTGCTGTCTTAATAGAAGTTTGGCATATCATATTGCATTTGATTATCTTCTTAAATACATTATTTGCTGGATACATCTACCGTATCAGAGCTTCAAAGAAGCAGTCATCAGGCAGACGAGACGATTTAGATCAAGAGGAGAATACTTTTAGCCTGCACCTTGGGGGCAGGGAGAATCTAGGCTCATCTCTGCATCCCATCCAGCTCTGAAAACACTTGGTCCTTGTGCCTGCATTGGTTATTGAAACTGCATCTTGCCAAATGATCTCCAGCACTGGTGCTACAGCCGTGAGTCACTCTCAATTGCCCAAGATGGCATTTATACGCTTCAATAGAACATTCTGTTCTTGTTCCCAGAGAGACTTCTTCACATTCAAACCTGTTCAAGGTCAAACCTACAGCTAGCAACTACTGACAGCAAAGCAGTGCTGAGACACCCCAAAATTGGTTGTTGCTGTTGGCTTTGTAGTTGGTTCTATTTCTCACAGTGTCAGAGGCTGAGCACTACCTCATTAGTGCTGCAGCCAGGACTGGGCTGGGCTCAGAACCCCAAACAGGAGGCAGGATGAGGAAGCAGTGCAGGGGCTCTGCTGCCAGGTTCATGCAGCAATTCACTGACCAATCACCACATCTCAGAGGTGAACCTCTACTCAACCCCAATGAAGTGGGAGTCTGGTGGCGAGGCTGCTCTGTATGATGGCAAGGGTACCTCAGGAGACACAAAGAAGCCTCCTGAACTGCATGAAAACATTTTGATGGCAGTGGTGACACCTGCCAAAGAGATGAAATCAAACTCCACACAGACCACATTATCCCTTCTCTGCACACAGACCATTAATTCTCCAAGCTGTAGTCTGGCATGATGATGCCATATCTATTTTATGGAAAGGGAACAAAAGACAGAAGAAAATAAATTATTTCTTAAAGGCTGCCAGAGACCTCTTTTTGCAGATCAGAGATGTAGACTAGTATCTCCCAAGTCTCAAATTAATATACTGTACAATCAGAAGCCAAACTATTTCCTAATTACAATGCATTATAAGCATTTCTTGGCCTATCACCTTTTGCCACCAATGCTGTTAATGCTTTAAAGCCAATCATCTAAAATTACCCCTCGTGGGTCCTAATACAATGCATCTTTCATAGTCCTATTTCTCCAATGTATCTAGTCTTATTTGCAGGGCCATCCTTTGAAACTTGTTTCCAGTTCCATTTCTCTCTCAGCAACGTCTGTCCTATTCCATGGCATTTCAAAGCCAGCATTTTCTGTCTGAAGGTTTGCATACAGGTGCATATTTTGTGAGCCTTCTGTCAGGCCCTGAGAATTTTCTACAAATCCGTTTCCCACAACAAAGGTTGTTCTTCCTCTTGTAGGCTTGGACTAAGTGATCAGAAGCTTTTTACAATACCAGGCACTGCATTGGCCCTGCAGGAGCTGAGTGCTGCACAGTGCCTACAGACTGAGGAACTGACAGGGCGATCCAGCTACACCTCGCTGGGTTTGGAGGTAGCCACACACACAGGAGGCAAACTCAGAAGGCTTCTGGCTAACCAAAATGCCTCCCAACACAGCCACAATTCACAGACCACCCAAGTGGAATCCTCACTGGCCTATGTTCTCACTTTGACTGCAGGAACAAATCAGGCAACAAATTTGCAAATGCATCATAGACTGCATTGGGATGTGTTTTGCATGTAAGGGAACAAGCACTGGTACATACACCTCAGACTCCCCGCGGCTGATGGCAGCATCTCATCTATTTTTGGTCTTTGTTAATTTGCCCTGACCAAAGGCATGAGGGTCAGGAGTCAGGACAGAGCTGTGCTTACTGCTGGGAAGGTCAAGCACTCCTGGGCACTGCAGGATGCAATGGGGAAATTCATCACCTCTGATGAGGCCATTGCTCCAGTGAGGTGGTTTAAACTCTGATGGTTATAAAAGGAGACCTAAATACCTGAACAGGTAAAGGTAAAGGTGCCTGTTCTATTCTCTCCTTTATGTTCTCAAAGCTGAGACAGGGTCTGCACTCTGCTGCATGTCTTCCCTCTACCCACACTTCACTGCCAGACTGAGCCCTAAATTTTGTGTCTAACTATAGCTGATGGCACCCTCTTAGCACTGGCAGTTTTAGGCAACAAGCAGACGTCACTGTGCCTTCTAACACATTGGTGGACACTGCTTTAAAGCGTCATGATTTTGTTGAAAACATCTCCAGTTTGTATTAGTATTACAAAACCAAGCAAGTAGAATAGAGACCAAGCTCAAAGTGTTTAACAGATAACAAATTCTGCTTCACAACACCCAGGAAATATGTGTCACAAACAAAAGGTTCAGAAAATCAAAGCCTGGCCTCAGCTGAGGAACCATGCATACCATTTCATTTCCCAGCCACTTTCTATCAATTCTGTAAATATCTGGCAGTCATAATGTCTCCTGCACTCTGTCATATAAAGGAAATGGTACCAGAATCACACAAAAATAACTGACAGAAGGAAGAAAAAAACAACAACAACAACAAAAAAAAAAAAAACAAAAAAAGGAAAAAAAAAAACAAAAAAAGGAAAAAAAAAAACAAAAAAAGGAAAAAAAAAAACAAAAAAAGGAAAAAAAAAAACAAAAAAAGGAAAAAAAAAAACAAAAAAAGGAAAAAAAAAAACAAAAAAAAACCAAAAAAAACCCAAGAAATAATTCAACTACAGTAAGTGTCCAATTTTTACAGGAGTTTTCATACTGAGATGAATCACCATACTTAAACCCCTCCAAAGGACAATTACAGCATGTCTTTTAATTTTTAGGTCTTCTCTCCCAATCTAAAAAGATTCTTTTTAAAGATTAAATCTAGATTTAAGCCCAGCTATTGTGTCCAGGTCACTAAAGATGTTTGGGTATGCTCCAGGAGCTCCAGCAGTCACTGTCCTCCTCACAGAATACTCCAAGACAAGAGCATTCAAAAGTTCCCACTGATGTAATGACAGTGAAGAGGAAGACAGAAGGCATATGTGAAGCCTTTCATTCCAACTGGAAACTAAGCACTGTCAAAAAAGCTTCCTATACACATAAGAATCAGTAAAAAATCCCAGTAAAATACATATTTTAGGATTTGATCTAAAATTTATAAGCAACAGCAGTGAATTTCACCTTTTCTGCAGGGTTTTCTTTTGTTGTTTTTTGGGGTTTTTTGCTACCAATCTAAGCTGTGGAATAAGCCTTAGTCTCTCAAACACCTTTTGCCTGGGAATCTTAAGTAGATTCAACTTTGTAACAGCTTCTGAGGCAAGGAAAACACTGCTTTTGCTGACTGACTGGAGAGTAAAGAGAGTGAATAATCAGCCTAGCCTTTAAACTAGATGCCTGCAGTAGAAAGAAAAGCAATCCTTGTTTCCCCAGCAATACAGGATGTTCATTGTAAGAATAAATGTTCAAAGGAGTCACATATGCTTGCAGAACACTTACAGATAGTGCATTGAATTACCAGTGCAGTAAATAAATTACTTTGATGTGAGTGACACAACAGGAATTAGAGGTCCCTACTTTTAGTTCAGTGTGATGGGCTGCTTCCAGGCAAAAAGAAAGATATGGTGGTAAAGCATCAAACTGCTACCATCATAAGAGAAAAGTTAGTTTATCCAAGGGCATTGACTTGATGATGTGCTACTAGACCTATCTACAGATAAAATAATTCACTTCAGGTAAATGTAAATGGATTTCAATCTCACTATGCTGTGCAGGTCCCATGAATTTCCATTAGTGCAAAGAAGCTCATATTGCAAGTTTAAATTTCTCAAGTAGAAAATATTGCATCTATAAAGTATGTCATTTCAGAGATCATAGAAAGGTTTGGTTTGGAAGGGGCCCTTAAAGGTCATTTAGTTCCAAAGCCCTTGCTGTGGGCAAGAACACCTTTCACTAGACCAGGTTACTCAGAGTCCCATCCAACCTGACCTTGAAAATTCTGGGGATGGGGCACCCACAACTTCTCTGGTTAACCTGTTCTGGTGCCTTACCACCCTCACAGTGAAGAATTTCTTCCTAATGTCTCATCTAAACCTACCATCTTTCAGTTTGAAGTTAATGCCTCTTGTCCTATAGCTACCTGCCCTTCCTAAAAGTCCCTTTCCAGCTGCTGGAAGGTGCTCAAAGGTTTCTCCAGAGCCTTCTCTTCTCCAGGCTGAACAAGCCCATCTCTCAGCCCATTTGCACAGGAGATGTGCTCCAGCACTCTGATTATCTTTGTGGCCTCTCTGGACTCATTCTAACAGGTCCAAGTCTTTCCCATGTTGGAGGTCCTAGAGCCACAAGCATTATCTTTCAATCACCAGAAGATGATACTTCAGTTTCTGAGTGCTGGGGCATCCTAGCAATTTCAAAATCAAAACCAGTTTGATTTAAAAGCTTAAACAGCTAAATTCTCAATGGAGCTGAATACCCTTAACCTCCCCATTGCTCAGTGGCTACACAGAGTGCTCATCACTGACCTTAAGCAGTTTCTCAGCCTCTGAAAACTCCTAGGCATCCCTCCCTCACACACACACATCAGGCAGGCTCGGAAACTGCACTGGGGCGAGGCTCAGGCAGACCTGCAGCGTCAAGAAACTTCAAGCTCTGGTTGCCTTTGACAACCCTCCTGTCTGCCTGATGTTTCTTCTGAAAGCCCTGCCCTCTAGCCCAGGGCCCCTGTGCTGCTGAGCAGTGCTGAGTTCACCAGGTGCTGTTTCTCACAGGGCTTTGCATGACCTGTCTATCAGCCAGCAGCATCCAAACCCTGCGCAGCCAACGGAGCCGTTTCCTCACGGACTTTGGGGCTTGCAGTAGCTTTATCCTTTCCAAAGATTAATGAATTCCCCTTTGCAGTGCCCTGTGACATTTTACTACCCATTTACCCACAGAAGAAAGATTGCACATCTGCTCCTAGTACGTACTCATGCTTTATAATTAAGCCAGATTGTTTCTGTAATATCACTACAAGCAGTTCATCCTTTAACTTAAATCAATACGGATCAAAACAGGTTACGACTTCTATGAAAAAAAAAAAAAAAGGTTTGAGACAGTCTGTGAACAGCTGTATGGATTTTGTTGAGGCTGAAGGATGGCTTTGTTGAAAGCATGGAAAATTGCACATTTTCAAGCAGTCTGAAAAGGATGGAAATGTCATCAGCTAGTGTCAGTGCAAGTGCACCTCTCAGGAATGCCAGAAACTAAGTAGGACTGGGGAAAGGATTAAAGCATACTGCAATGCAACACTCACACAGACACCCCAACCCATACTCCTATAAATATATACATATATATATGTATGAATTTAGGGAGAAACCATTGAACTATACTGTGATCTTCCTCTAAGATAGGTGTTTCTCTTTTTCCTAGGCAGCTCTTTAGGAAGAGACAGATATGAGGAAGAAACAGCAGCTGGAAGCAAGGGATTTCCTGAGACTAAAAATTCTATTTTCACAAAATCTTAAAAACAACCAAAAGAAATAAAACTATAAGTGCATTGACCTTTTTTTGTTGCCTTTTTTTTTTTTGGTAATGAGAACCAGCCCTTGAAAATAAAATAAAAACATTCTTCAAAAGCCTTTGCATGTTAGGCCAGTAGAAATTTTCCTTAAGTCTAAGGAAAACTGAGACAGAGCATAGCTATTACTCAAGAAAATGTGGCTTCCGAAATGTCTGGTTTAGCAGTTTGATACATTTACATTGAAGAATGTTAAAAGCCCTGTGCAACGGAACAGAAACATAAGAGGCATGAGTCAGCAATAGGACAGGATCATCTTTCTTTTGATTTAAAAGGGCCTGAAGAAACTCTGAGACACAGAAGCATTCAGATGTAAGCAATTTGAGGAAGATTATAATTTTTTCGATCTATACAGTGGAGACTGACCGGACAGAATTAATGGGTGTTTTGCAAAAGCCCTGCAGTCATAGTAAGATGATTCATGCTGCTTTGTTCTTATACAGCATATGTGTATAGAAATCTGTATATCATATTTAAATGCTACAATATATTCACATTCTATGCAAGATTACATGGGATCAGAGCAAGAAAGCTTTCCCACACTGAAAAAACATCATTTGCGTTTTATTTTAATACAATTGGTACCAAGCAAAGAACAGCCTGACATGCCCACACTGTGCAAAGCCACCCTCACCCTGAAAAGAAGGAATTGTCAGCTTTCCAACAGGTACCTGCTGTAACTCTGCACTTGGAGATGAGACATCTAATGGGGATTTCATTCAATGAGATGGCTAATGGGGATCTCATTCAAAACAGGCAATGAGGCACCACTGAGCTCCAGTAAGGAGGTACTTCTACTGCTGATGACAGGAGTCATGGATAATGGAAGAATATCCTGGACAGATAATTTTTTGAGAAAAAAAACTCCCAGATTTTTTTTTTTTTTAATCACATTATGTGGAAAAACTGTACTCAGCTCGTTT
Source organism: Nicator chloris (assembly GCA_013400495.1). Lineage (NCBI taxonomy): Eukaryota > Metazoa > Chordata > Aves > Passeriformes > Pycnonotidae > Nicator > Nicator chloris. The sequence goes on along the minus strand of WAAE01015821.1, from coordinate 176,176 downwards.
CAAATGGTGCAGAAAAGCCAGACTTCTGAGGCTGGCCACACAGAACCACAGTTTTCCTTGGTCTCCAGACTTGTTCTGCCACCAGTGGCATTCACAGAGTCATACAACTGTAGAATAGTTTAGGTTGGCCTTTAAAGGTCATCTAGTCTGACCCTCCTGCAATGAGTAGGGAAATCTTCAACTATATCAGGGTGCTTAGAGACCTATCCAATCTGACTTTGAGTTTTTCCAGGGATGGGGTGTCTGCCATCTCTCTGGGAAACTTTTGCTAGTGCCCCACCACCCTCATTGCCAAAAATGTCTTCCTTATATCTAGTCTGAATCTACCTTCTTTTAGTTTAAAACTATTAACACATGTCCTACTGCTACAGGCCCTACTAAAAATCGGTCCCCATCTCCTACACCCCTACTCATATTCTCCTATTCTTATTTTTAGAAAAACGCTGTGGGAACATCTCTGTGAAGCATCACAACATAATTGTGATGCTCCTAAAAGAAAATTGTCAGGTGGGCATGGAACAGAAGCCAAGCTTCTTAAGCCAGAGTGAAATTAAATGTCTGACAAAATGGCTGAAGCGAGGTACCTAATCTTCGACATATCAAGATGGCAACTTGATTGTTTGGTGCATTAGAATTACATTTTCAGAAGCCTGTTTAATCCCTTACAGAAGTCATTGCTTTGTTTTGGTTTTCCTGCTAGGCTGAAATCAGTTATATCATCCATTTTTAATTACTTTGTCCAAAACAGACATCCATTTCTCCATTGGTTCAATCGCCCTTTACAATGAAAATTTTAGAGGAGATAATTTTCCCCTGGCTTCACCTCTTTTATTGTGTGGAAAGGATGAGGATGCTGAAAAGTTGCTTATAAACCTTGTGTCAGCAGAGCAGGGTCTCCTCAGGTGACAGTGCTGTGACAGAAGATACAGGCTCCCTTCCTGCATGGCCACTTGCATGAAGAAAACCACTCTGGACACGAAACTGTGAAGGACACAATGCTGCTGCAGGTGGTGCAAGGCCTGGGAGGTTGCCACGACACAGGTAGGACCACAGGTTTGCTAAATTTCACTGTGGGCCTTTCCTGCCCTTGAAGTGGCCAGTTTATGAGGGGCCAAGCCCCCAGTCACAGCCTTCAGAGGTGGAAGTTCAGCATAGCTTCACTGACATTATTGGAATTGTCTGAAGAGGAAAGCAGTTACCCAATAACTGAAACCCTNAAATTTCACTGTGGGCCTTTCCTGAGCTACCCAATAAGTGAAACCCCTGCTTTCAGTAAGAATAAAACTACACAAAAATCTATCAATGAAAAAAAAAAAAAGAGTAATTTTGGAAGATATTCAACCCTTACCTCACTTCACAGCTTAGCACCATCATACTTCTCTTACCAAATTCTCTAAAAGAAGTTCACAATATTTTTGTGATCAAATAGAAATGTTACAAGATATCTTTAAAGCTTTAGTTGAGGTAACTTCCACAGCAAGCTGGAATTGGGAGGCCAAGTGCTGCAAGCAGCTGTAGTTAGAGCCATGCTGGAGTTCTTAGGACACCTGAGACACAGCACTTACAGGATTAAGTTCCCCACAAGTCACCAGCACGTCTGTTGAAGTGCTACATACCTTTATAGCTTTTAAAGGAAAAAAAAAAGGATTTGTGACAAATTAAAAGATTAAAAATTTCAAGTATCTGACAGCACCTTACAGCGATGTTCAAAAGTTGCCTCCATGCAGTTATTATTCTGCCTTTATTCACTGACCCACATCACTTCCTTACTGTGCTGGATTTTAAAGCCAATGAGAGAACAGCCTTTTCACATTCACATTTTGCTCAGTCTGAATCTTTAAACGTCCCTATTTTACCATTCAAGGTAAGTAAAAAAGTCCTACTGAATAGCAGTGCACAAACGAGTAATTCTGCTACCTATTGGATTAATCTTTAATTTACTTTCCCCATCTGTGGAATGCTTTAAAGCATCAGTTGAGGCTCAGACCTGCAGTGCCAATCTGTTACAAATTCAATACACTGTGGTTCAGTGCAAGTATGCAGCCCAAGCCTGCATTTCTGAGAGATGTAACTCCAGGGAGAGAGTAGTCAGGAACTCACCTAACCCATTACCATTCTGTCCTGCCTTTAAAATCCTATCTAAGCTGGGGAGGAAGGCAAGTGTGTGCACACGAGTGCTGCTCATTCTAGAAAGGAGCTCTTTTGAGGTTTGCTGGTCCAAAGTGTAGATGCAGATGTTCAAAATTGGATGGGTTTCCTTGGGGATTTTAAAAGCGCTGACATGGAGGGGCTTTGTTTGGTTTTGGAGTTTTTTTTTTGCTGGGGTTTGGTATCTCTGGAAATCAGGTCCAAAACCAAAATACAGCACTAGAGAGGCATATGGATTTATTATAGGTTCAGAATCCAAAAGACCATATTAAAACACTTCTCACAGATACACATTGGATTTCCCATGAAGTTGATAAAGTCTTATTCCACTACTGTTCTGGTGACTCATGAGAATACAATGCCAATTTTCTTCATTTCAGTGCTTTGGCATTTAAGCAGGTAAAAGGTACTGCTCAGGCTCAATAAACTGGAAAATACAGGCCTTATTGCTCATCCTTATGAGATGAGCAGAAAGGGTACAGCTTTCTAACTTTTTTTATAAGTGCATTTGTTCAATTGCTGCTGAAAAAAACCCCCCTGTGCTTAAACAAGCAGACGATTTTTGCACGACTTGTCCTCAATTCACACAGAAGATACAAGAAATGCCATTACAAAAACAACAACAAAATCAAAACCCAAAACCAGCTAGGACAGAGCAAAATGAGGGGACATCGCAATTGAAACAACAAGATTATGCCTTGCGTGCATGACCCTTGTGTAAAAATACTTCATTTGCATCTGCACGATGTTACCCCATAAAAAGGTCAGATCTACTGTATTACCAACCTATAAATAATTCAGAGTTATAAAGCTTCTTATCTGATGTTGAAAATGCAGAGGGCAGGCAGGAGTGCTTTTTGAACAAAGTCTCCATAAACCTTGCAGATCAGAGAACATAAAACTGTGCTGCCTTTACCCCAACCCCGAAGAATGGTGCTCTGTTCCCTCAGCCTGCAAGAGGGCAGGTCCCTGGCATCGCTTGCACAAGGTCCCAGGGAAGATCCACTGCAAAGCAGCTCAGCCAGCCCAGCTCAGCCTAGGCTGGGCTCAAGAGACAGAGGGAAACCTTGGATTTGCACCGGGGCTCTTTCACAGCAGACTTTGTGCCAACACAAAAGAGGAGCCCATGTTTCCCGCAATGAGTTTTCATCTAAATGTGTGGGAGAGGAAGATTCACTTTCTACCACCACAGTGCAGACACAGGTATTTATGAGAAATCAGGCTCATACTAACTCCACATGTCCGTACTTTAAACCCATGCACTGCTGCACCTGAAACATGAATACATTCTGCTGACAGCTGATGCCACTGTCCATACATTGCAATTATCATGTAACACTGCCACTTGCTTTCACCAGCTCCCTGCGTAGAGAAATTTTAAAGAGTAGCCTCAGAATTTTGTATTCACAACTATTCCAAATATTTTAGCAAATGGCTTTTCATTTTGTTGAAGCAGACCTGATGTTAAACATCAAAAGGCTAGCCATTTTAGAGGATTTGTCATCTTCTGAAAATTGCCAGCAAGAATGAAATCCTCTTTCTTTTCCTCTTTACTTGTGACTTAGAAAATTCATTCTGATTCTGTATAGAACATGGAATGAAGGAGATAGCTTTGAAAATGACTGGACTTTATTAGCTAAATCAAAGCTAATTGCTTTTTTTCTCGATGATGCTTTAAAATATTTGCAATAAAGCAAAAAGACACCCTTAATCTGTTTGAACCATTTTTCCTCTTTATACATTTTCCCACTGTTTTTATGGATTAAAAAAATGCATCAATATGAAACATCTGTTTGACCTTAAAGCATACAATCTGTCCATTGTCTCCTATGGAAAACAGAAACTATATTGATTTTCCAGGGTTTTTTTCCTTCTGTGCAATGAAAAATTGAAAATTACTTCAGCATGCTTAGACCTTAGCCTAGACATGGAGGGCCCAGCTGGCAATTCTGTAGGCAACATTGATTCTTCAGGATTTTTTCTATCTGTGCAACTATCTTTTCCCCAGAAGAGATTGGGAACAGCTGCAGGGGGTGACTGCCCAGCACTGACAGGTGACTGTCTCTGTTCCTACACCCCAAACTACAGCCACACATCCACTTTGGTGGCAGGAGTGGGGTTATGATGCACCTGAGATGCAGTGCAACACCAAAGAACACATCAGTGGGAATATGGGGGGAGAGGGAGGGGGAGCACCATCCATCGACAACAACTCATGGGGATGGATCTGCAATACTTTTATCTGAAAATGCCACTGTCATGACTGACTGTTCAAATATCTGCTGTGTGCTCTACAGGCATGCAGAAAGAAAAATCCTTGATTTAAAAGAAGGTGTGCTGTCCTGTGCTATACACCTACCACACAGACAGCCTGAACTGAACTGCCTCCTCCCATCTTTGAGCCCATGTGTAGAGAAATGAACTACCTGCCTACCTGACCAGGGGCAAAACATGAGGGAGCCAGTCCCTGCCTCCTGCTCTGATGAACCACCCACCCAACACAACGGGGAAAAACTCCACTAGTCAGGTCAAGCAATGCAATGCTTCTCCTGGAGGCTGCAAATTACAATTTTCTCGGAACAAAGTGGAGAAGCGATAATTTTTTTTGGATGGCAAACGCTTTCTAAGGTGCTGTGAGGAGCAGCACAGCTACATACTGCAATTTATAGAAAGATGATGAACTGTGACCAATGCCCATACTCCCCAGGTTAAATCACTGCTTCTACAGGATTGAATTCTACCAGACACCTACCACAATCAATCACATTCTCATAGAATTACAAGCCCAGAACATACAGTGGCAGAGCAGCGTCTCAAATGGGAAGAGGGAAAAAAAGGAAGAAAGCCTATAAGCAGCAATTGTCATGACTTTCATTTTCTCAGTATTATTCTTCCTTTTCACTTGTTTATCTTGTTCCAAAATTCTTATTTCTCATACAAAACAGGCAAGTGGGTCCCAAATGCATTATATAAGTGCCTCAATAATACAGTCTTAAAAATTTTAAATGAGTGCTTACAATGTTGTTTTCATTTTATTTTGGTGAGAGAAATAATTAATATTAATGCAGGGAACACAGTATCATTTTACATTCATTTTGTTAGCTGTTAAACTGCTGCACATTCCCCACTCACTCGTATTACTCATCGCTGTTTTCCTGCTCCCGTGGTAGCTGTAGGAGTGAACTCTTGGCTGCTGTCTGTCCACAGCACGTAGCTGTCTCTCAGTCAGCTTCAGAGTGTTAGCAGTCATGCTCTGATAAATCTGCCATGGTAGGAACAGGATTTGGACTTCTGTTACTTTAGCAGGATCAGAACTAAGCCTTGAATCCTCACATATGTAACACACACAAACACACACACACACACAGACGAGCCAGAAAGCAAAATACCTTCAGTGCTTCCACAGCCCTGTAGCACCTCAGCTTTGCAGCATTTGCTACAGAGACTATGAGGCAATTCCATGGACAGGAGTCCTGTGTTGTGTGAGTCATGGAGCAGGGATGGACACGGAGTTCAAAGGAGTGGGACAAAGGAGTCCCACCGCGGTGCCACGGCAGAGCCAGGGACACGTCTGCCCAGGGAAGGCACGGCAAGGGATGCTGAGCACGGGACATCCTGCCAGCAGCCTGACCTGTCTCCTCAGCTGCTGCCACACACCAGGGACTGAAGCAAAGGTGATTGCAATGCCCAGCAAGCAGCTAAACAGAACCAACCCCTGTGAGGAGTTTGCAGGTGGCAGCTGTGGCAACAGCACAGACTGGGTGCTGGGCTGCATGAAGGCCTGAGGCTTTCCAGGCTTTCTCCTCACAGCCCCTGTGCTGAACGCCTGCTCTGGCAGCCCTGGCCAAGCCTCCTTCCAGCTGCACGGGAGAGAAGCACAAAGGGACACGTCCTGCAGCAAACCCTTTGTGTGTATAGACCCTTATCCCGTGATTTGGGAACAGGAAGGCTTCCCGTGCTCACCAGAGCCTATATGTTAATTAGTTTTGCCTTAGAGAGACAATAATCTCACTTATCCAGCTGCAAAGACATGGCCCCTTCCACACACTATGGAAATGGTGTGAGAGCAAACTATGTTCTTGAGATCCCACAGCACAGGACAAAACTCGCCTTGAGGACTTCTATTCGAGTTTCCTGTCATCAGTCTCCAAAGACAACTGTGGCTTCAAGTCAGCCATGGGACAGACAACTGGGACCCCCAGGCGGGGCAGACCTGTAGTTACAACGTGAAATCACAAGTAATTGGCTGTACCTACAGGTATCTCTTACTCCACAAAAGCAGAGTTATACGGAGACAAATTATCACACCGATATATGAAACGGAAAAGCCTATTTTGTGCAAAACACACAGCAACAGAAGGATGTAATGGACACATCTACTGCTTTGTTTGCAAAGGAAATCTAACTTTTTGACATATTAAAGTACTTCAGAGACAAAGGTAAATCCTGTCACCTCTAATCAGATGCAGAGGCAACTACAGAATGAGCAATGACACCAATTAATATAAAATCTAGTTAACTGCTTAGCTGAGTAGACAGTCCACTTGAACACTCGGGAATCATACTCTTTTTTCAAACCTAGCTGGTAACAGGCACATAGGCACACAGCAAGATACTGAAGAGAGACTTCTCTTGGCCTTAAATGTCTGGCTAAGCTACTCAGTTAATAACAATACTGCAGTGACTTGTGGAACTTAAGTTATCCAAACAGTTCAACTTTGCTGCAACATTATGGTATCAGGAATTTACTGTTTCCTCACTATAAGGAAAAGTATTAACAATGCATTTTCTAAATAAAAATGGAATAAACAGATAGAAGCAGTCACTGCAACCACTACTTAACATTTTGCCTTAATTTGTCTTGATCTTAAACCCCTCATTTATAAGAAAAGAGGGAATGCTCTTAGATGGCACAGCCCAGGCACACAGCTGGCTTGGGGGCACGTGCTCTCCCATAGGCAGTGCCTGACCTCTGTTTTGTCTATTAAACCCTAAAACTACCATGCAACCAAACCAGATATAAGCAGCAAATGCCTGATGATCCACTTGCAGTTACACTTTGCATATGAAAGGAATTACTAAAGAAAAATTAACAGGCAGAAAGGGGCAGTTTTAGAGTAGGGCAAATGAAACTTTTAAGGTTTCCCTTCCCCCCCAGAAAGCTATTTCTGGCTTTGCTTTAAAACTGGCTGAAAGATGTCAGACATGCAAATTCTCTCCCGCAGCATCAGCTCCAAGAGGAGCAGAGCTGCAGCAAAAAGAGGAGCAGAGACCAAAGCTGAGCATCTGCTGCGTTAAGTGGGAGCTCTACAGCCTCCACAGCTCTCCTTGCTCCTTCCAACCCCCTCTGCCCTGCACCACCCACCTCTCCTGTGAGCCACTGCTGTCAAACATGGGCCCTCATCCTTTATTTCTCCTTCCAGTCCTGCAGCAGCTTTCTTGGAGCAGAGTCGACTCCTCTGCTGGAAGGTGTACTGCTCTTCTGAATTAGGAGCACCCATCTCCCACATGGTTGTCAGACAAAGCCTGAAATATTCCCGGTACTCTTCTCAGAAAGAAAATGTTGAGCAGTTGGCTATCACTGCTACAACAGAAACTGCTACTGGATTGGAGAACCATTTTGGGAAACCTCAAAGGGTCAGCAGAAAAAGGGCAAGCAGAAAAGAGAAGCTGAGCTCAATCTTATTAGTAAAGCCCTGGGCTGAGTATTGCTGTATTTGCTGTGTTCTTTCGGGACCTGTGTGTATGAAAGGATAAGTCTATGACATATACGTACTTTTCTTCCAGAAGGCACCTTTTCAGGGAAAATGCTCACTGAGCTCCAAGTTAAGAAACTGTGACTTCCATCACTGTCCCAAACAACATTCATTAAAATGTTTGTGTGGTTTGTCACATCAGCCACCAGCTGAACATCCCCTCCCACCTCTTCAGAAAGCAGAAAAGCCTCATTCTGTTTCTGAGGAAAGCAGCATCAAAGTTTGAGTTCAACAACAGCAAACAATACTCATTCCTGTAGAAATGCAGAGGTGCCACCTGTGTAAGCATGCAACATCTACCTAACCATGAGGGAACACACTTCCTTCAGCGTGTTCCCTCAAAAAACCTGAAACATGCCCCTGCTTTCTAGCAAACCATTCTGCAGGCTCCAGTGAGTTGATTCCCAGCCTTCCCTCAGAACATGCAAGCTTTTTTCCAGCTCAGTGGCAGGGTTTTAGAGCATGAAAAGGCCTTAGACACCACTTTCGTACAACAGAAAGGACCATCAGTGTCCTTCTCCACATGCTGGCTTCTTACATGCTACAGAGATGTTCTCAACAACTAAGGACTGATGTATTTAGCTTCAAAAAAGGAATGAAAAATTCTGATGAGAATTTGTTTCTGCTTCTCACAAGAGGCATTTTCAGAACCATTGCACCAGTATGGCACAGCTGCCCACAGTGAGTTTGCAACAAGGGCAAAACAACAGGAAAGACGATGTTGGTGGAAAAACCCACGGCAGATAACCTTCCCCAACAGGCAATAGCCATTGGCATGAGAAATTGTAGCTATCCCATTAGTGCAGACCTCAAGGAAGACAAGAACTAGCCTGGCTGGAGAAAACTGAGTACCTCTGTCTGCAAGGTCTAGAGGAAACATCCACTGACACATACCTCAGCAGAGAGTCAGTACCTGCCACTGAGATTTCAAATTTTCATTCAAATAATTTGATAAATAACTGTATATACGTCACTTCTGTTGCCTTAGTCAAGCTGACAGCTCTTGCTTATAAAATATAAAAAGCATAGATAACAACAGGATTAGTTTGGTTTCATCTAACTCAGCCCTGTTAATATCTTTTCATAAAAATGCACTCAGGAGTCTGCCTTGCAATCATCCAGGCATAACTTTGTTATCATGAACTAATTATTATAGACAGTTTGCAATGGCTACACATTTCTGTCTCGAGCAAACTGATTAAATCACTGAAAGACGTCTACAGCAATAATCAGGCAGGAGTGTTGTGGTGAAAACTCCATTTGCTCATCTTTTTCCTTAATGCTCTGAATATCACAACAACTGATTCACTGCTGAGGCTGCCTGTAGGACTACCAGTGAACACTCCAGGAATGTCACAGGGGGAAATGTTGACATCTTTCGTGGAAGAATGGGAGAAATATAGCCACAATTTTGCAATTTTTACCTCACTATAATAAAACAGTATCTCAGTGCTACAAGACACACCAAGTAAAAGCAAGTTCATTGTCTACCACTACACACATAATCAAAAAACACAAATATGAGCTGACATACAGGACCAAAGAGAGTGGACAGCCCACAGTAATGCAGCTACAGCATTGCCAGTGACCTATCAATGTGCCACGATGTAAATGAAAAACCCCACCTCACTGATGGGTAATTTTCTACCTGGGCCCCACTGCTCTCCTATAAATTCTTTCCTGGAATTTACTGGGGTTGATAACGGCCCAAGAGGCAGAAAGCAGGCACACCACCCATACAAACCTTTTCCAAAGCAATTCTTTGCTTCTGGTGTTTTGGCAGCTCCAACTGAGTGACAATAAATCACAGCTGTTGACTGAGTCAAGTGTTGCTTTAAATGCCATTGTCTGTAAAAACTCATAGCAATTTACTGGTGCTATGCTCTGATGAATGGAAGACAGCAGTGTTGAAATCCATTTCAGAGTGACACCTTTACTGTCAGTATTCTGTAAACAATGTAGAGGCTGATCTGGGTATCAAAGAGGAGCATGTAAATATTTTGTTACAGCATTTGTTGATGGCATTTTATAGATAAGTAAGTAAATTATATGAATGTATATACATAGAAATTGCAATTAAAGGTCTTGGTTGATTTTGTTCAATCCTTTTGTTCTTCGAAGCAAAATTCAGTCTTGTAGAAACCTCACAGTATTGTGTGCATTTAATTGGAAATGGTTATTTTCCACAATTTGCTTTGATTATCTCCCACAGAAGCTTTGTTTTTCTCTTGGTGACAAAATAAACTTGGTGCAAAGTTCCAGACATTAGTGACACATATCTGCAGAGCCTGAATTATAGATTTTCCCAATATTCGAAAAGAAAAAAGCAGAAGTGGGTTGTGTACACAATGAACAGCTTTTTGCCTTGGTATTAACCTGAGGCTTGAAACCAGACTGGCTTGATAATTCAAGAGTTTCCTAGAGCCACTTTTATGAAGAGGACAAAAAAATGAACACAACCGAGTGTAGTGGAACTTGGTTTTATCACTCAGTTGTCTAGAAATTACCAGGTACATTCCCACTACTGTTGGAAAGCCATTATCATTAACAACCATATCGATTCCCACTTACAAAGAAGCCTTTGAAAAAGATAATTGCCCACTCTGACGAGACAACTCCCTTTTAACCACACACAGAAATATGTGGCATTGCAAAGCCCCTCCACAACAGCATGTTCTCTACCTTTGCTGCGAGTGAAGATGCAGTGCAGAAGCAGTTTGTGATCCATGGTACAATCATCTGGTGGCACTGCTTTCTCCTTTACTGCCCTCCCAGGGGGCCTTAACACAGGCTGAGAAGAACGGCATGTGGCATTTCTGTCTGCTCAAGCTTTGTGTCAACAAACTGCATCCATCAAGTGTCTCTATTTTAAACCGACAACCAGCTAATGGCTCTTGCTTTGGGATGTACAACTCCCCTACAAATGGGGCCCTTGGCTTTGTTCTGCAGGTCCTGTAGAAGAGGACACTCTGATCGCCGAGAGGCTTTGCTGAAGGGAACATTTTGTGTCACTCGGGAGTCCTGCTCAGATTTCATCAAAAGCTTGGAACAAATGGCATGGCTCTGCCAAGAGTCTGGTTGCATGGTGGAGCAGACATCCAGAGAGGAGCGGAGCTGGTCAGGGGTGCTGAGCACCCACACGAAAAGGCAGAATCTGTTGCTAATTTTGATCTTGTTGCTGGTCTTGTGCCTACTGCCTATTCCTCAGATCAGTCTGTTCTGAACCACTTGAGGGAGGAAGAACAGCTATCAGGCCAACACTTGACCCCACCTACACAAAATCAGCAGACAGTGTATGTTCTTCCCAAAGCAAGTTTTAAAGAAATTGCAGATCTTCCTGTGACTATCTCTCTCCTGCAAATAAAACTTCTGAGCTATAAATGTAAAAGCATAGACCAGTAACAGTGTCAACATCTTCAACAAGGATAATTTGCCAGCAAATCTTAGACTCTAATTTGAGAAGGAAATAACATATTTAAATTACACTGCAGGTTCAACAGTTCATAACAGATTTCTCTCAATTTCTACGAGAAAAAGCTTTTCTCTTAGTTCTTTTATAATGCTTATTTGCCTTTTAACTAGTTTTCCTCCAGGCATATACTATAAAGCCATAAAAGTGGATTTTTATACTGCCATATCTTAAAAGTTGTGTGTCTGCAGCTACCTTAATGTTATTCTTTATTGAAGCCAAATTTATCCTTCATCATTTGTAACCCTCATATAGCTGGTACAACTGCATGAAGATCCAAACACATTTATTTGCAATGCATCTACATTTAAACCATTTATTTTGCTTGACTGCTGACAGTCCTACACAGTAATAGAAAACATTTTTGATTAGCTGAAATAAAGCACCCTTCTAGCAAATGAAGTCTTGATGAGGGTGTCATTTTCTATCATTGACTGAATTTGTTGAAGTTCTCAATATTTAAAGTTGTTTAGACTGGTTGTTCATTTGGGCTGAAATATTTTTTTAAACCTATTTGTATTACAGTTTATAATTACTTTTATCCTGGATGGAACATCTAGGATGAGGGAACAGAAATATTTTGGTTGTTGTAGATTCAAAGGTTTACAGTGTCTGCTTCTGTGTGCAGTATGGAGCCAGAAAGATCTTACCCATCAGAGTTTCTGGGATTACATTTTTCACTATTTTAAACCAAGATCTTGACTTTTGCTCTTCCTCTGTATAACATTTCCTACTTATCCTCCTATCCATTAGAGCCACTCGAAACTCACAGTTACTGCCCACACCATCACCTGTGTTGATCCTCTCTGATGATGTGACACAAATCAAACATTATTCCCTTCTTTTCTCCAGGCTAAACATCTCCAGCTCCCTCAGGTGCTCCTCATAGGACTTACTCTCCAGACCCTTCACTAGCTTTCCTAAAGACTACACAGGAAATCAATAAAATAATAAAAAACCTGATTGCCTAAATGATTCTATAAAGGTTCCTTTTCTGTTCAAAAATGCAATTTCAGCTAAATACACCCTACCTATCTTGGGCCTTACCCTCTTATAACAACTCAGCACTGAGATCTGCATTGTTAGCAGCATCCTTTACACGATTTCCTTATTGTGCACTGGAACTGACTGTCCAGAGAGGTTGTGAAGACTCCCTCACTGGGGATATTCAGGAATCTTCTGGATGTATTTCTGTGTCATGTGCTCTAAGATGACCCTGCTTGTGACCCTGCAGGTCAGTTGGAACAGGAATGCACTTCTCCCCTTCCCTCAGAGGAACAGGAACATTTCAAACACAAAGCAGCAGAGGACTTCCAAAATCTCCCTGAAAAACTCACGGCCTCTCCCCAGTTCTGTTCCTCTTTTATACTCTCCCTGGGAAATACCATCAGTGAGTCCAAAGAATAGGGATCACATGCTTGGGGGGCTGCTGGTGCATGGTCCTCAACTGAGGTTCCTTGACTCTGGCCCACCTTAGGGAACAATGGAAGGAGAGATGACATCCATGATTAGGGCATATTTCAGTTTCCCTTGACATTTAATTATCTACAGTCATCTTTACTCGATCCTGAACGCTATTGTAAACATCAGCTCCTTGTTGCATTAAATGCCTCTGCATTCCCAGCACTAGCAAGCTCCTGCACTGAAAGTACAGGTCCTGGAAGCTGAATGGAAGCAAAGAGCAGATTTGGTGTGCAGGGATGGAGGAGGGAATAGGGAGAGGTGTTCCCCAACAAACAGTTCTGTACTTTTCTATCTATAACATGACAGCCATGCTTTGGGGAGCACTAACAAGATCACTGCTAAAAATGGATTAGGAACAACATCATTCTTCTTTGCTGGGTCATGCTTTAAATATTCTAAATAAAAGTCAATTCATTTTGTAATCAATGGAGAGTTAAATCACAAAACATCTTTTTATCATCTCTTCATCGGGGATACTTCTGCATTGACAAAACATTAAAGTACACACTCAAAGTCAGCAAACAAAACCTGCCACTTTTAATGAATGTTGTGCTAAGATTGATTTTTAGCAGGGCATAATCACCAAGATAAAGACACTGTTACTGGAAGCCACAGTATAAAGCTGAAATTCCTTTAACATTGACTTTTCCAGTCGTGGATAAGTGACAAAGAATCATTTAGACTTTTAAATATTGGCTTTCTTAGAATCTGAACTGTGGTAATTTTGTTCTCTGGAACATATTTGAATCCCAATCCAATAAAGCCATGTTTAAAATTAACTAGCAACACAACTTTTCCATAGAATCATAAAATCGTGGAATGGTTTGGGTTGGAAGGGATCTTTAAGATCATCCAGTTCCAACCTCCCTGCCATGGGCAGGGACACCTTCCACTAGACCAGGTTGCTCCAAGCCCCATCCAACCTGGCCTTGAACACTGCCAGGGATGGGGCATCCAAAACTTCTCTGGACAGCCTCTGCCAGTGCCTCACCACCCTCACAGCTAAGATTTTTTTCTTAATATCTCATCTAAACCTATTAACTCTTCTTTCTCGAGAGGAGATAGAAAAAATTCCCACTTTGCAATACTACAGCCCTAGCAACAAAGCTAATTTTTACTAAGCTGTTATTTTTACTTTTTTGACATCCATTAGTTCCACAATTTTAAAACAAGATACTGTATTTTTGCATTTTAATATGCTGCTTTAAAGAATTTATTAGGTTATTATCAAATAAGAATCTATCCCAGGCTACAGAATAGACTTGAAAAGCAAAATGGCCCAGACTCGAAACACAGTAATTTGACTTTCTATTCTGTAAGAGAAAGATTTCACTTATTTGTCTTAAATGAAAACACACAAAAAAATCCCTTAGCTTATTCTCTTGTGGTAAGGAATCACATTAGAGGTAGATACAGTGTTCCCCCCTCACTCTATTTTCAATGCCCAGGCCAGACAGTCCATTGGCAAGAGGCAGATTTAGCACAGGGGGTGATTCCAGTGACTCACAGACACCTCACTATTGTATAATCATGCAGAAGAAGATGCAGAGGCTTCCACACAAATTGCTTTTTTGTGGAAGCAATTTCAACTAAGAGCAGAATAAGGAAGTTGGTAGATACATTTATGCAATTATTCAGGGGTGATGGATGCAAAAACACAGGCAGGACATTTGCTGTGTAAGTCACTTGACTTGGTGTCTCAAGCCTGACAAACACAAGGAATGAGACATAAACAGAAGAAAGCAATTCTGAAATAAACACTAGAAGTGGAGGGACTATGGACATCTTAAGCAAAAGACTGTTGCACAAGAGCGTGTGCAAATGTTTGTACACCCAGACCTGTCTGTGTAGTAACAGCAAGATTTGAGAGGGCAAAGGAAAGAGGAGTGAAGAAGGGAAATGCCAGGCATAGTTTTTGGTCCCTTCTGGCTCTGCCAGCGCCTCTGGAAATACTGTGGGCTGGGAAATACTGTGAAACACAGAACTGACTCAGCAGGTTTCAGACTTTGCACCTCAAGCATAAATACCCTCACGCAGGCACAATCCTAAGTGCCCATGTGATTCCTCCAGTAACATGGAATAAACAGAGCTATAAAACAATTCCTGCCAGCAGGACAGGGAACACAGGCTTGGAAAGCAGTGACATCTCCTCCACGTCCAACCGTGTGCTGTCACAGACAACTGCAACCTCTTCATGGGCTTCACAAGTTCCGTCTTTGACCTAACTTGACTTTCACTCATATTTAAAAGCCAGTTTCAACATCTCATCCTTTCCATAATAAGAAACCTGATTTTGAATTCCATCTAAATTTATCCATGATCAATGTAGATCTATTTGGCATAAGCCTCACTCTTTTTTTAGTAAGTAGTGGTCATTAAGTCCCATTTTATTTCCTCTTGGAATTCACCACTATAATATTTTATATCAAAAGTAAGACTATGCCATTCTCTGCTTTCAAATTAAAGAAAACATATTGTCAGAAACCTATTTGACCACCAGCTCTAAAAGAGTTGGAAGAACAGTATGTCTTAAAAATCCAGCACATGAAGAACAATGATTAATGACGGACGCTGTATTGACCTTGTTGCTGCCCATGAAGTATTTGTTGTGGCCAGGAAAATGTTTGCAAAAAGCCAAATTTGGCAGTGAAGGCAGCCCTCCAGCTGGCTGGGAGGTTGCTCTGTACCTGTTAAGAAACAGTACACCCTGTTTCCTATTATTTGGAAATTGTTGGGAATTCTCCACAGTTTCTCCAGGTAGCTTTTGGTGGGTTTTTTTTTGCTTTTGTAGTATTCTTATTTATTAATTATAAAAGAAGGATCATATTCCTAAAACCAGTTTGTCACAATAGGTTTGTTTGTTATTCAAGTAAATACAGTAGGTGGAATTAAACAAAAAAAATGTTTAGGACCTTTTACTGAATATTAATATACAGGCAAGTGGAATTTCTACTTAGTGCGGTAATGAGATGCCTACAAAAGTTACCTGCACATGCATAAATACATATATATATTTACATACATAAAATATATAAAACATACTTCTTCTGTATGAGTGTATGCCTACATGTTTAGAAGACAACAAAACACATTTTTGTGAAAACCTTCTCATATCCAAAATCTTTAATGAAAGTCCTATCTCTTGTGAGTACATTCTTTTTCCTGCTTTTATTTTATAAAGAAGT
>WAAE01015821.1:25912-159672 GCA_013400495.1 Nicator chloris | reverse complement strand
TGTGAAACACAGAACTGACTCAGCAGGTTTCAGACTTTGCACCTCAAGCATAAATACCCTCACGCAGGCACAATCCTAAGTGCCCATGTGATTCCTCCAGTAACATGGAATAAACAGAGCTATAAAACAATTCCTGCCAGCAGGACAGGGAACACAGGCTTGGAAAGCAGTGACATCTCCTCCACGTCCAACCGTGTGCTGTCACAGACAACTGCAACCTCTTCATGGGCTTCACAAGTTCCGTCTTTGACCTAACTTGACTTTCACTCATATTTAAAAGCCAGTTTCAACATCTCATCCTTTCCATAATAAGAAACCTGATTTTGAATTCCATCTAAATTTATCCATGATCAATGTAGATCTATTTGGCATAAGCCTCACTCTTTTTTTAGTAAGTAGTGGTCATTAAGTCCCATTTTATTTCCTCTTGGAATTCACCACTATAATATTTTATATCAAAAGTAAGACTATGCCATTCTCTGCTTTCAAATTAAAGAAAACATATTGTCAGAAACCTATTTGACCACCAGCTCTAAAAGAGTTGGAAGAACAGTATGTCTTAAAAATCCAGCACATGAAGAACAATGATTAATGACGGACGCTGTATTGACCTTGTTGCTGCCCATGAAGTATTTGTTGTGGCCAGGAAAATGTTTGCAAAAAGCCAAATTTGGCAGTGAAGGCAGCCCTCCAGCTGGCTGGGAGGTTGCTCTGTACCTGTTAAGAAACAGTACACCCTGTTTCCTATTATTTGGAAATTGTTGGGAATTCTCCACAGTTTCTCCAGGTAGCTTTTGGTGGGTTTTTTTTTGCTTTTGTAGTATTCTTATTTATTAATTATAAAAGAAGGATCATATTCCTAAAACCAGTTTGTCACAATAGGTTTGTTTGTTATTCAAGTAAATACAGTAGGTGGAATTAAACAAAAAAAATGTTTAGGACCTTTTACTGAATATTAATATACAGGCAAGTGGAATTTCTACTTAGTGCGGTAATGAGATGCCTACAAAAGTTACCTGCACATGCATAAATACATATATATATTTACATACATAAAATATATAAAACATACTTCTTCTGTATGAGTGTATGCCTACATGTTTAGAAGACAACAAAACACATTTTTGTGAAAACCTTCTCATATCCAAAATCTTTAATGAAAGTCCTATCTCTTGTGAGTACATTCTTTTTCCTGCTTTTATTTTATAAAGAAGTAGCTATTTTATAAATATTATAGCAAAAAAATGTATTTTTTCACTATTTAGTGCTTTTAAATTAAAACCAATTTAAATAAAAATAAAATGGATGATTTCAAATATATTGGTTATATACAAAACAGAGGATCAATACAAGACCTTGAAAAGTAATGCTAAGATGGGTATAAAAAAATCTTGCTGCTTTTTTCCTCTTCAAAACAGGGAGGAGACTATGTTATCAACACTAGTATTGCCTATCATGCAAATGGGTTTGGAATTCACAAGATTAGGAACCAAAAATATCCTGCTTTTTAGGTTTTGTATTACACATTTCCAAGTATTTATAACTGTGGGATTCCTAAATGTATGAGTTGTGCTCCTTGCATAGATGCTTGTATCCAGGAATTGTGCCATCAGGGGAAAAAACACCAAATGGAGCCTTTTCATGAAATTACAGGAGTTGGCAAGCGCCGCCACACTCGCTATTTTATTGTGAATCTTAAAATATAAAGTGGGGGTTTTGTAATAGCCTAGTTCTCAGAACCAAAGGGTATCTGCAAGTTAAAGTACTTTCAGTAAGCAAAAAGAACGAACTTGCTGTTGGTCTGTAGCAGGAGGTTGGCTGGCGCTCCGAAGTGTTACTTCAATACGTGGTAAAAAATTCCTCACCATTGTGTGAAATGAGATTTCTGGCACATCCTGACCCCCTCATCTTATACCATCTGCTCTACCTCTCCTCTCTTGTGAAGGCAGCTCTATCCCCATCTTCAACCTCAGTGAGGCAGAAGAGGTTTGTGCTGCTGAACACTGGGCCAGTGCACTTTTTTCTTTTCCAACTCTTCCATCATCAATATGACTTGTTCTCCTAACACTGTAGTAAAGGAAGCAAACCAGTCAAATACATGCCATTCATCATCTGGACAGAGAGAGTGTTGGAAAATTAAGGGGGGAAAAAAAGAATACATGGGGTTTTTGGTTTTTTTTAACAGAGAAAAAAATAAAAGTCCATCAGAAAACAGGAAAACCATTGAGAATTTTCACAGCTCCAGAACCTGAAAAATTCGAATCAACCAAAGGGCCTAAAGGAAATAGTTTGGAGAGTATGTAGATTCATTATACCTCATTTAAGCTACTAATGCAGCCTCAGGTGTGTTTAGGAAAGGGAAGTGCACCACGGAATTAAAGGCTATTCAGAGCAAAATGCAGTTCTGCATTAGGATTAGATTCCTTGCAGCATTCCCATCTCAGCAGAACCTGGAGGCAAAACAGTGGCAGGCAAGAGAAGCAAAGGGAGAATGAAGAGCAATAAATGAGGGAGAGCTTTATGCCATGTTGCTGGAGTGCTGCTGTCAGTCTCCGCCTCACCATTTATTTTCCAAGTATGAATTCCAAGTATGTTTTAACTTTCCTTCAAATTAGAATTTTAAAACCCATTCCAAAAAGCAAACTATTTATATTGTAATATTTTCATTTTATTCTCTTTACTGTGGGAGGTTCTCAGTACTGAAGCCTTTAAAGCAATATCAGAGACATTACAACGATATAAGGAAAATCATGGGCTTTACTGTAGAAAAATGAAGTCAATTAAGCACCTGAAAAATGACTGAATGCTGAGATATTGAAGGGCAAAATGAACAGAACCAGAGTAAAAAGCGGGTTGCTTTTGAATACCACGATGAGGTACCTTTGGAAAATCAACAAATTAAAGCCATTTCTATTAACATCAATGACTTACTTTCAGAGGAATTACTCAGACCAGTTGCTTATCCCCATTCCCCAAGTCTAATCAGCATCTAACTTATCTAGAGGGCACCGTGGAGAATCTTGTTTAGAAAACAGACGTGCAAGGAGGGAAGAGGGGTTGGGAATGGAGGAGCCAGTACTGGAATTGTCATTGTGAGAGAAGGAGGCAGAGCAGGGTCAGGCCAAGTGAGCAATGAAGGGTCACCAGCCCTGGATATGAAACCTGGAGCATCAATCCGAATAGGTATCAACCTGAATAAAGAGTGCATTGCAATGACGCTGTGGGGGAAACGGTAAAGCACTTCTCAGCCAAAGTCTTACAACCAGCTCCCCTGTCACTTCTGGGTGCACAGCAAAGTGTTAACAAGCCTGTGCTCCACACAGCTCTCTGTGGCCTGGGACCTGACCATTTTCCATCACAGAAACTAATTTACTCAGACTATTCTCCGAAAAGGCTTGAAGCAGCTTGTTCCCGTCATGTCACCCCTTCCCCGTGTTCAGCAGCTCCCCGGAGCTCCTGGTTTAACAACAGCAAGAAACAGTCCAGGTCACTGCTCATTTTGTACCATTTCTCTCAGTATTGTTGGCAAAATAACTCTGATGATAATATTACTGATTGCAATCAAATGCAATGAATTCATTACAGATTTGATTTCATAAATAACTATTTTGCTCTTGCATTCTTAGATGCTTTCAGAAGTAATAAATCAATTAATAAACACAGCAAGTGTCTTCTTTTTCAGTGTTGACAAGGCACAAATTTTGTTAATTGTAAATGTCAAAGTCTGTCATTAAACTAGTAGCTTACTCTGCATAATAAATACCGAAAAATCACCCTTAATTCTAATTTAATTTCTGCCCTATGACACTGCATTTACATTTGGAAAAAAAAAAAAAAAAAAGTTGAAAATTATGCCTGCTGTGACTAGTTATCCTGAAAGAAATGAGAGGGGGGGGGAAAAGCAAATTGTTATCAGATTGTTTAAATTTAATTACCTATGTTTTAATAATTCTACTTTTTCTGAATGAAACTTTGTTTCTCTCTGGAATGTTCTGATTGGAAATCATAGAACATATAAACCGGTCATAAAATTGTAAGCAAATTAGGAAAAAAATGGTAAGAACAGCAACAAATAGGCAATTTAATTAGAATGCCTGCATAACTATGAAACAACTGTGTGCTTTATTCTGTCTGGAAATGTTGATTTGCAACCACTGGGGCAAGTAATATGGTTCTAGAAGGATTTGTGTCTCATAGCAAAACAGATATTCACATTGTAGCAACATAAAATATTTTTTCTTTGGTATCAGAGGTAGAAAAACTGTAACCTAAGCACCAGAAACTGGAGGGAAAATAAGCAGACTTTGCCTTTTTAAATGTAAGCCCAGAAGACTTGAAAAAGGCCATGCTGGGAGGAAAGTGCAAAATGGCACCATCATATGATACTGAAATATTCACATTTGAGTCCCCTGTTCCATGCATCTGTTTCCAGATATGTTCCAGAAAGTATTTTCTTATTCTCAAAGAACTCGGGTTGAACTTGGCTTTCAAACTTATTCCTCTATACTGAAGAAAACCTTTATTAAAGACTTCTAAATCACCTCAAAAAATTTGACACTCATCTGCAGCATCTTTACCTTCCCAGCACAGATAATACAGGCAGAAATCTGGTCTGATGCTTTTGTTTCTCAAACACTCAATGGCATAACTCAAATGCAACCAAGAGAAACATGGAAATTAATGTGTCCATCACGAATATTTGATGATCATCTGAATTTTGTGCCACTTTACAGCCTGTCTACTTTTCAGAACTGAACAAATTAAATATGTCAGATATGTTCAAAAATATTGTTAAAAATTGAATGAGCCCAGAATTAATTTCAGGAAGTACAAAATTAATTTTTGTCATTTAGAAGTCATAATAATGAGTATGTTTGGAAAAAAAATCCTGCAACTTCAAATATTTTGTAGTTTTGGAAATTGTTCCCTGTCAGTAACTTCCTTCAAAATTTCTGCCATGCTTCTCGTAAGCTTTACAAAAGGAGTCTGGATTGGTGGGGTTTTAGGACAAAAGGAAGATTAATGTACATAGCACTGTCTTGAACTTCTAAATGCTAACTTTAGTAGTAAGATTTATTTTTAAGTTTCTTTAACCAGTTGTCTCATTCCCTAACTTTATTGACTGAAAAACTATGGAAAGCAGAGGAAGGACACTTCTTCTTCCTCCTTCCAAGTAATTTTTATTTCAGTGTTTCCTTTGTTTGTTTTCTATAGCAAGATAGTTCTCCAAATGAAACTTCTATGGAGATGGCAACTTTTTGGGTCATTTGCAGTATTGAATCTCTGAAGGAAATGCGAGGTTTCAGCTACAACTCCTCTCACAACTCAGACCACGTCTGAGTTCTGATATCTGCTGATAAAGCACGGACTTCCCAGAAGAGACCATTGCTTAGCACTACACTGTTGGTCATCTCACAGATTCTCCAAGTGCTGATTGAGCTTTCAATTTAATTAATAGTTACATTAAAGTGATAAATGAATGGAGGCAGAGCATCTAGACACGTAAATTCTTCAGTGTGTGCTCTTCAACATAAGTTCAAAACAGATAATGCTGCCCAAAGCAAAATGATGTGGAATCACAAAGGAAGCACACTGCAATGGCAGCTGAGCCCTCCTGTCTCTCCATCCAGAAGCAGTGCAGACCCACTGCAAGGAGGAGAGCTGCTTGACTCAGGTTCTGCCCGTAGGAAGCACATGGAATGATCTGGGGGAAGCGTTTTCCATTGCTACCACCATGGATGAGGTGCCTCCAGGACACACAGCTCCTCTATGTGCAGTAGGCAGAGTCAAATGGCTGCTAAACATGACCACTTTTGGCTATAAATTCGTGCCAAACTTTAAATACAGGTAACTGTATTCACCAAGAATACAATTAACAGCAGCAAGAAAACAAATATTTTATGTACATTGACCATCTCACGTGGTTCGTCACCATGCTGTGGAAACTGAGGTTCACATCTTCAGCATAATTTCAGTTCTCTGCAATTACAACTGGGCATAGAGCTGTGATATTCCCACTTCAGCAGTCACATACACAAAGTGAGTTACACTGGCTGCCAGCATAAATGTTAAAAATGGAAAAGGGAGAGAACTGCCCAACCAACTATTCCACATCTGAGCCAAGGAAACATTTTTGTTTGCTTAGTTTGGTGGTGGGTTTTCTTTTTTACAGTATATACTTCAATGATCTGCCAAGAATAGATGGGCAATGTGATTTACATTGCTTTTGTCATACTTTTTAATGAACTAATTAATTCTTGCAGTAATGACCTAGATAGTGCTTGAAATTCCTCCTGCCAGAGGAAATAATTTGCATAAAATAATAAAACAAGAGAATTTTTTTTCTTGTTGGACCTGCACTGAAATATGGCCCACAGAAAATCTTATCATCTAGCATGTTGCAGAGGAATATCTATTCATCTAGGAAATAATTCAGACCCCACAAAGTAACAAGCAAAAGTCTTTGTCCCTCGCCACTACTGCTATTTGTGAAAAAGCAAACTGGGAGAGACCCAATAGTTGCAATCTGCTGGCTTTGAACTACCCACTCATTGCTATTCACACAATTACCAGCCAATATGTGCATTTCTATCTCTCATTTCTTTTTGGAACTAATCTCTGAGCTGAATCATAACCACATGAAAGATGACTTTTCCAAGACAGCAGCATTTCAAAATTCAGTGTGTGTATCAAATGTGGCTTACTTATTTTGATCACATTGCTTTTACTGAACACTCTCTGAACTACTGCAAAAAACACTCCACCCTCTCTGCTGTTCCTACAGTCAGTGGACTCTCTGCAACCGCCTCATAATGAAAAAAAAGTAGAAAGGTTTTGGTAAAAAGGTACTTTTTGGGAAATCTGTCAGCCTTCCTCAGTTATAACAAGACAGACCTGATTCCCTACATTCTTTTCACAGGCAAAATGAGCCACTTGGTCTCAACCACATGACGAAGAAGATACTGGTTATGAATGTTTCGGGCAACAGTGAAAACGCTTTTTAATTGGAAAATCAATCCCCGTATCTGAAAAGAAATAAAATCCAAATGTTCCAGAAAGATAGAAGAACTGTAAGAAGTTCTTATTAAATATAAAGCAACATCTCCTCTTTGACACACCTACACACACCTCTCACCCAGACACTTCAATCTGCTATTGAGAAATAGGAAACCAGTGAGTGAAGGTCAGTCAGGCATAATCCAAAACCAGATTATGAGATCCCTCTGTGTTCCCACCCTTTTAAAGATGCCAGGCACTACTCTAGACTATTATTTGGCCTACAGTTGTAGTTGTACTATCCATGTTTCGGGTTCAAAAACAAGAAGTAAATTAATAAAACCATAAATCTGAAAACAACAGTGGGTTCCAAAATCATTCACTGTTATCCTGCTGGCACACAGATTATTTGTTTTTAATTTCCACCCAGTGAGCTGAAAGCACTACGCTCTTCCAGAATTTCTTACATGCACATCCAGAATTCAGCAGCTCACTCCTCTGAGTGGCTTTGCATTGCCATCTCTTGTTTTTCAAAATGTCTCTGCTGTGTGAAAAACAAATAGCTTCCCTCCTCCACAGCACTATTCACTTAACATTGTGGTGTTAAATAAATATTAATGTAAGACTAGGCTCACAGTGTTTTATTATGAGTAAGAGGTACCTTACTCTGCAAATATTTCCATTCTCTTTACCAGAGCAAGGTATTACTCTGCAGAAGTAAAGGAGGCAGAGCCTGGCTCAGCCCAGCAGCACCATTTTCTCCTCTTCCCCCCAGCTCAGCTTGGCCCACTGGTGCAAACACAGAAACCTTGTGGGCAGGGGAGCAGGGAAGGACGGCCCAGCAGGACACCACATCCTGCTCAGAGCACCATGACACCCAAGCACTCTACCCCTTTCACCACAACACAACACAACACCACACCACAACACAACACAACACAACACAACACAACACAACACAACACAACACACAACAACACACAACAACACACNACAAAACAACACAACACAACACAACACAACACAACACAACACAACACAACACAACACAACACCACAACACAACACAACACAACACCATGCAGAACCCTTCTGTGCCTTCTTCTCGGCCAGGGGACAGCAGGCTGGGCCAGAGGTTCCCAAATTCAGCTGGCATCTAAGCTGGACCCACTTAACACTCAGGCACAGAACAGAGAGGCACGAATATGCACACTTATGCACTTACACATTTTTCTCCCTTGGGTTACAAGAAAAGAAGTCTAACTCTCCTGCTCTTTGAGAAGGGGACAAAATACGATGTGGAGTCATCCAGGCTTAGAGCCACTTACCCACCTAACCAATTCACCTTGCTGCATATTGTCAGTTTGTAAAATATTCCCCTTGTTTCAAAGACTCATCTACTCTCTCCAGTTTTACCCTGCAGTACGTAGAATAAAACACCAAACATTATGCTACTCTGTGACATTTCTCCACAGTAATAAAAGTTCAGAGCTGCAGCTTCTATTGCTCTTATTTTCTGCTGTTTGATTTTTGTTTTCTTTCTTAACTATTTGTATTTTAATGCATACTGTACTGAAAGATCATATTTTTTAAAGATACTGTTTAAAGGTATTTAATCATTTGCCACATTCTGAGCTTCTTTCAGTTTGTCTGCCTACATTGTTCTAGTAACAACAACATGCCAGCAGCTACAATACTTAAGTTCATATTATACACAAGTTATATTAAAAAAAAATCACAAAATTAAGAGTAAGTTTGAAAAACCCATAATTTTCATGTCTGTATCCCCCATTTTGTGCTATTTTCAGATTTTCTTCCCCATTTTATTACACTAACTTCTCTAGAAGGTGCTGACCATATGTTTTTCTTCTTTTAAACAGTGGTCTCTGACTTGCCACCACAAGCTCTTTTATATGCCTGTGCTGCTTTGGGCAGGGATGGAGTTAATTTTCTTCCCAGTAGGTAGTGTGGGGTTGTGTTTTGGATTTGTGCTTCACACAGTGCTGATAACACAACAGTTCCACAGTGATCTCTGCTTCAACCATTTTAGACTTCTGATTGGAGACAGGCATAGATATGTTCCAGTTCACTGAAAACAAGGTCCAAAATATCCCAACCAGACAATCAAAGATTTGGCCACCCAAAACCAGAAGCATCAGGCCATGAGTGCTCAAGCAATCTTTAGGAACACCTCTGCCTTAGTAGCTAGGAGCCAAATAATGTATTCAACTGCACAGTATTTCAGATTTATTGAGAAAAGTCAGACACGGAAATTAATTCTGCAGAGTAATAGAGAAAGTTTTTATGATTCTACAGGTTAGCTATAAACACAGACTAAAGCTATGTGAATATACCTGGAGTTTCTGAAGTGGACAGTTTGGATGTAAGAAGACTAAAATTGCCTTGTGTACATATTTGTCTGGAGTTTTGTAGTATTAACATAAAATAAAAACTGAAAAAAAGACAAAATATTTAAGCTGAGGGCTCTTTGTGCTTTATTTTTAACTTTTGGAATTAAACTGACAATTAGATCACAGTTAGATGTTAAAGCAGTCAGAAGAGGGATGGCTACAAACCAGAAACAGCAAAACCAAAACTTCTTGTACCAAGATCTGCATAAAGGTTGCAGGAAGACCAGCTCCTTCACTGTGACACCCAGCTCAGTGCAGACCCTGTGCATCCTGGATTTTGGCTAGAAGATGGTGTCCCACAGCTGGGGTGGAGCCAGCCACTGCTGCCAGTTTGACCTGGCTCCCTCTGTGGAACAGGTGGAGGTCTGACAGCTGAAAGGCTGAAAGGCAGCACAAGGACTGAAAGGGAAAACTCACTTCTCCACAAGAGAAAAGAAAATCCCTGTTATCTGCTATGTACACTCAAAAAATGCTGTTTTATCATGGAAGTAAGCTCCTGAAAACATCCTCAAAATATGTACTTTGAAGAAAATGCTTCATTTTCTTCTCAAAGATTTTCCCCTTAATTATATTGTTTTGTGTTTTAATGTGCTTTGTGGTTTAATTTAACCATTATGAAATGAACAGCTGACTTTGAAGATGTGAAAACGGTTCTACATCATAATTTTTTCTCATCGCGCTTTATTAGTCAAATTCAACATGAAGCTGTGAATGACAAGTAGTCTCACATCTACCTTGGGGGAGAGAAAGAGAAGAGGAGGAAGAAGAACAAGGAAAGCATGAAGGTGTCTACAGAGAGCTATAAAATCATTAGAGTCACATTAGAGGATGGGGAAATGTTGCTGACCCTCTTTTCTGATGAAGAATTAAGTGGTATTGAATGGTATCAGCAGGTTCAAAACAAGAAAGGCAGCTTTTCTCACATAGCTGACTAACCTTTAGATCTCCCTGCCATGGACCTTACAAATGGTTAAATCTTACTTTTAAGAGGACTCAAAAGGTACCAGGAGAAAGTCACAGAAGAAAAATACACAAAGGATTACTAAATACAAACAGACTGCTTCTGATCCTCTCCCCTAATTGGTTGGGTGCCAGGAGATTATTCCAAACAGCACAGTGACATTTTCCTCCTGTACTTGTGCTGTCCCCTAGGCAGTACTGCTGGACACTGTGTCACACCAGACACCCAGATAGATGGACCTTTGAGAGAAGCAATCTCTCTATGCTTGAATCTAGAAACCAGCTGAATAAATATTTGTTGTAAGACACCAGCACAGCCTGAGCCCCATAACTGTGTTACTATCCTGGACCATTCTTGTTTTCCCCCGTTTTACATAACTGAGAGAAAAGCAGGAATTCCACTGGCTTTGCAAAACTGCATTCCCCCAGATGAAGGTTTAGAAACCACAGCATGCAAATATATTCTCAAAAGACATGCTGGTAAAAATGCAAGCACAAGCACTCTCGTTTATCAGGACAAACTGAATGACTGCATGCACAGCTCTGGAGCAGGAAGGCACCAAAGCCATGCATGGTAGTGCCAAAAGACAGAAAGGACTGTGGAGTAACCCTGGAGCTACCTCCACCACCAAGTATGGATTACAACGTTTTACATTAGTTTTTCACCAGGCCAAATTTGTATGTCTTCAGATGTTTTAGGGCAGACAGTTGTTTGCACTTACTGTGTTCAGGCATCATTACTCTGCATAACTGACAACTGATAATATTCTTTGGACTTAGTAACAAAGCGTGCATATTTCATAAAAATATGATGCAAGCTTTTACTAAGGTAGCTAACATAAAACCCAAAGACATCAGTTTCAGGAACAGTGTAAATTAAAAATTCCAAAAAGTCACAAAAATGAAGGAAAGGATTGCAATTCAGGGATTTATACTTAACAGACTTTATCTTGACAGGCAAAATGGCTTCCATGATCTTACTTTGTCATCTTGAAATTCTAGTACAACATAAGTCCTAGACAAGAGCTGGAAGTGGGCAGCATACGTCCCTGCAAGCTCTTTGGACTTTACTCCAAACCTATTCCTTCTGTGCAGAAGCAGAAGCCAGAAAGAGAGGTAATTTATTTCTAACAGGTTATAGATCTCTTAATTCTTACTAAGCAAACATGTTACTGAAAAGCTACGTGCAGCCTGCTAACCTTTATCAAAATCCTTCCTTACTTCAGTGCTCGTAGGCAAGGCACTGCCATCGTACAAAGATCTGAGAGAAAAGCAGAAAGACGCTTGTGAGAGGCACAAGATTCATATGAACAATTGTTATTTGCACTACAAAAGAGGCTCCACAAAACAATGACAGATTACAGGAGCATCCCATTGTGATTTTTGATAGAATAAGCAATACTTAGTATTCAATCAGACATCTTTACTGTAATGCGATAGAAGAATGTAACAAAGGCGCAGAATCCTCCACTCTTCGGGCTGATGCACAAGGCTAGAAAGAAAATCAACATTTCTATTTTTGGTGTCTGTTACGTGGAGTACATGAGGTGCATGTAAGCCTAACAACCACCATTTACTGATTGAAAACGTTCAGCGGGCATGCTGACAAACCCTTCACGGTAGCTCTGCAGAGACAATGCCATGAAGGAGATTTAGCCTGAGAAGGAAAAGCTGGAACCGAGAGAAGAATCACCGAGGCACAAAGGATTTTAGCACATTCCCGTGTGCTGTATCTGAGCCTGCTATCACAGATGCAGCTGAAGCCACTTTCACACCCCAGAGAAGGGTGATGCTCAACATGGGGAAAACCCATCCAGCCCTTGTTCTGCTCCTGAGGGGCCCTATGGGAAACAGCTGGGTACAGCACCAACCAGACTGTCCTCAGAGCTTCACAGGTTGGACTCTCCTCCTCTAGGTAACCGATTTTCAATCTCACAGCAAGAATTTAACAGAAAAAAAAGGGATTTTAATTTAGTGGCTGCACTGGAGACACAGCAAAACTGTGTTGCTTGGAGCTCTCTTAGGGTGACAGAGCTCTGCCCCACTGTCTCAGCTGTACCCAAAAGCTGGCAGGAGACTCTAGTTCCAGTCAGCTCATAGAGAAATCTCTAAAGGACACGGTGCCCACTACATCTTGAGGCCAAAGTCAAACTGCCACAACAGCACAAGGCACAAGTGAAATTAAATTGCAGTCCCTCACTCTCTGAAACTTTACCGTCAGATAAATGACATCACCACAAATTAGTCACTGTGCATGTATATAATTAAGTCAAGGTCAATTGTCTGTACACTGGGTTGTCTAGCTAAGCACACAATTGTGATTAAAGTAAGATTTAGAGATTTCTATAATTCAATATTTCAAATGGTAGTTTTTAGTGGTGTCATTAAAGTACACACTAATACTGTGCAAAAATGGGTACAAATGCAGGTCTACTTTATAGGTTTCTAGTCTAAGAGGTATTATGACTTTCTAGAACTGCCACTTGACCTACAGTCCCTTTTTCAGGATCTAGCTTACAGAAGAGTCACCCCACAAAGTGCCTAAGGACCTGGAATGGGAATCTGGCCATCTGGGTTTAGTAACTGGGTCTGTCAGAGATTTCCTGTGTGAACCTTAGCAGGTCATTTAATGACAAGGGACAAACAACAAGAAATACATACAGCAAAACTATTAATAAAGTGACTTTTATGGGCAACTGGGCCCTGACAGGCTTAGGAAATCCCACAAGATACTGAATTCTTTTGTAACTTTCAACTCTTCAGAGAGAGAGATTAATTCCCCATCACTGCAACAGGAATCATGCATCCTCTGCCTTAACCACTCTTGCTTCAGAGCAGTATCTTTGACATGCTGACTGCAATAGGCAAGTCTGAGGGTCTCAATTGGCTAAGGACATTTTTCTGTTGCTGACCTGAAATCATGAAATACCACCATCACAACCACTGTCCTCAGCCCTCAGGGAGGGCACAGATCAGCAGGAACTTCTCAGCACCTTGCCGTAACATGCATCACTGCCCAAACCCAACTTTTAAAAATGAAATCTGGAGTCAGAATAGTGTCAGACAAGCAAAATAGCCACCACTGGCATATCTTGTGTTCTAGGACAGATCTCTTCAAGTTGAAAAACAAAGTAAGTCTCTGGTGGTTGGCATAGCAAAGTCAATTCATCTGCTCAGGAGGAGTCTGTCAGCAACACTACTTTGACCATCTTAGCTGCCTGACAGAGATTCTCTCCTTTCCCTTTTGATACTGAGTTTGTTATCTCAATTCATTCTTAATTATAGACTATAGACTGACACAATTTCTGATTATTGTAGACCATCAATGCAAATCCTCAATACCACAATCTTTTGTGATAAAAACATATATGATCTCAACTTCTCACTGAATTCTTAAGGAATGTAAAACCTTGCTCAGTTTCCCATTATCTCCCCAGCTCTGTAACTTCCAGGGGTATGTTAAAAGCATTTCAGTTCTGGAGGAAAACACTTATAAAGTCTTGTGTTCACGGATATGGAATTTGTACTGTAAAGGCAAACTCCTCTCCCCCAAGGGAGAAGAGAGAGAGGAGGCATGTTGGGCACACTGTCAGATGGCCTAGGCAGGAGGCAGACCCTGCACTAAAACATAATACAAGAAGCTGCCCAGAACCTGAGAAGAGACAGAGGAATGGCAGCATGACCCACAGCTCACTGCAAGACTCCACAGAGCTGGCAGACCAGAGAGGGAGAAAAGGCAGCAAGAGACAACAAACCTTTTTTTTCCATAGGGAAAATTACTGCAACAGTTGAGTCTACCAAATCTTTGCTGCTGGAAAGGGGGAAACCTCACCAACCTTCTTTGCACTCCAGCAGCCTCCTCATCCCTGCTTCCCAGCCACCTCTTGTCCCTTGCTGATACCCAATGGTGCTCATCAGACTGGAATTCCCATGACCCATCCTCTCTCTTTCTGCCAGGTCAGTGAACTGAATGTGGCTGCAGACAGGGTCTGAAGAGTGATGGAGTTGCCAGACACAAAAGAAGTGACAGAAGTATGCAGCAGAAACAGGGAGGAGGAGACAGCAGGGATTCCTTACAATCAGCCACTGAGATCTACCAGATTCAATCAAGTCACCTCATGTGATTTTAAATTATGTGGAACTGCTCAAGCTTTTAGGATATAAATTGTCTTTCAAATAAAGAACAACCTGAGAAGGCCTCTGTGTAACTTTTTGCATTGGTGGTATGTTCCAGAATCACACAGAAGAGAATGCATTTTCATAAGATTACAGCACTGCTGGAGTGCAGAAAAACTATCCCTCTGAAAAAGAGCACAGAAGATCTCCCTGCAGTCCTGAAATGTAATCCATTCTTCATTGTTCCGTGGAGATGCAAAGCTGTTTTTATTGTGAATTACTAAGATCTTTATTTTTATATATACAGAAAAACTCCATTTTTCTCAATACTCACAAAAGCTCCTCTGGTATGAGATTTCATGAATGGCTCCTTACCTTTCCCAGAAAAGTGGAATGCCTAACAGGGCAATAAGAATGATAATAGGTCTCAAGCACTGAAGAAATGATCACAGCTAATGAAGAAGAACTGTTCTAGGAGAGGAAGGCAATTGAAACTAGGCTTCAAAGTGACTTTCTGCAGTTCCCAATACTATTAAGGGATGATGAAAAAGAAATTTGAGTAAAGATAAGACAGATGAAACAAAGAGGGTGAAGATTAAAGAGCTACTAGGAATGGAAAGGACAGGAGCTATAAGCAAAAAGAAAAGTGATTTTCCAGCTTTCTTAATGCACAAAGTACCGGGACATGCATTAAAGGAGATGACGTTTAAAAGAAGTCGTTTCAAGACATCACCAGTGCTGTGCTTGCGCAAGAACCCAACTCACTAGGAGATGGAATCAGCATTAGGGTGAGGATGGAGGAAGCGCCCTGAGGCTTCTCCCTGCTCGGCTCGGCCAGTAGGTGTCACAGCAGTCAATGCTATCGGTGCACAGCAACTCCTGCCCGCAGAGGCGTCTACGTTGGGAAACGCTAAATTACTGTGCTTAAGATAAAGCGGCTTTAATTAAAATTAAAGGGGAAAAAAAAAGTCATTAGTGATTTCTATGACTTTCTATCAGATACTTCAAGTATCCTTAAAGAGTTTGGAAAGAGCGCAAACAGATTGCCAAACATGTCAGCAAATACCACAGCTCTTACACCTGCACTTAGGGCTTTAGCGAGGCATTGAGCGCTCCGTGCTGGCACAGGTTAAAAGAACAGAGATGCTTGCTGCCCCCTCCCCAGTGGTATTCGCCAGCCTAAGGAGCACACACGGCTGAGGTTTGTTCCCAGACATGCCTGCTGAGAACTACAGCTAGAAAACTTGAGGCTGTCAGAACACGAACATACAGCCAGAGCAGTACGACTTGCAGAAGCAAGAGAATTTTAAATTATTTTTTAAATTTTTCTACTTCAAAGGAAACTGAGAACAAACATATCTAGGAGAACTCCTTGGGTTTAGCTTCTTTTTTCCTGGTGTGAATGCTCCAGCAGCAGAACTTCAGATGAGCATTTTCCTTCCCTTTTCCAGCACTAAGGGAAGCAGATGGGCTCTAATCATGCTCTGATACAGCACAGAGAAGAAAAGCATATGATGGCATTCCCCATCATGAGTCTGCCTTAATGCTTGCCAGTCAGCTGTGAACATATAAAGCAATCATGACTTTGTTTGGCATTTCCTCTGGAACATATGGTGATTTACTATGCAGTTTCCAGCCTGTATTGACACTGTTTTGAATCACGCTTAAATCTTTCCCTACTACACACAAAAACGTAAATACATGTGGTTTATGCTTGGGGTCATGTGATAGCAGAAGGGTCCAACCAGCAGCTATAGAGCAGCTGCTGGCAGCACCCTGTGCCCAGGGACCAGAGATTTCAGTGGGAGGAAATGGCTTTGTTTTTGGGGGGAGACTATGACAGCTTGCACAAAGCAAGACAGCTTTAAACAGACCACCTGTGCCCAGAGGACCTGCACTGCCTGGCTGAGCACACCAAGTGGTTTCTGTTTATCAGCGTCCAGTCCTGCCCTATCCTTTCTGCCTAGTCCCACTGAGTGGTGGGTTGCATAATGATCCAAAAATAGATCACTGAAATATGAACATTATTAGACATACTTAATAATAATCCCTGCAGCTAAATTTTTCATAGCAGGCAATTGGCTGGCAGGTTACACAATACAGCATCCAAGATGTGAGTCAGAGCAAAAAAGAGAGAAGCTGTAAGAACATCAGTTAAAAAAGCCCCAGAGATTTAGGTGCTCTCAGTTCGTTACCAAAATACATCAACTGTGGCAACTGGATCTTCAAATCCTGTGCGACTTTGAAACAAGTAACAGTTTTCTTTTCTCACCAGTAGTTGAAGACACCATCCAATAACTAACATTCTCATGTGAGGAAACACACTTTTTTCTGCAGTAGCACTGGTAGAAAGAACATAAGTCAGATTTAATAGAGTCACTCAAATTTTGTAAAATCAAGAGAAACACCAAATAAAATGTTCTATGAAACACCAACATGGAAGTATTTTTTATCGTATTTTTTTTTAAAACAAAGAAAATGGAAATCAATTGGATTGCCACAGTGTCTGCTGATCTTTACACACTCATATTTGTAACACTCTTGAAATACTTAAGAGAGGAAATGTAGTATTTTAAAAGACAGAAGTAATTCCAGTGAACAACTCTTCAGCCCTTCGCTCCTAGGGAAAATAACCATGCTGCCCACAAGATGCATCTCATCAAGAAAATGTTATTAGGTATAATCACTTCACCTTGGTTTTAAGAAGCTTTTACCATTTGCTGTTCTTGGTGCATAGGCTCCACCTTCTTTAACATACATATACTACAAATCCTGACCAAAGTAAACCAGGATACTGAATATACATTTACTTCTCCAAGGAAAAGAGATGAGAAAGAAAAAACGACAGAAGGCGGATGTTCAGGTATTAGTGGGTTTGCTTTGTGCTTCACCAAAAGACATTGGAATAACACAGTGATAAAGGCAGTGAGAGCCTTCATAAACCTGGACAGAACTAGAAAAAGAAGGGGAAAAAAGCAAATATTTTAGTGGTACAAGAATTGAAACTAATCAGGTGAAAACAGGTAATTTATAGCACTTTTAGAGCCTGAAAAAGTGCCATGCAAGCAAGAAACCTGCCTTTAAATGTTTAATCTTGGACTGCAATAAGCAAGCCAGATAAGAAGCACTCATGATTGCTCAAGGCACTTGGGTGAGTGGTTCGCCCACACGTCCTGCAAAAAGCTGCTGCCTGCTGGCTTCCAGCTCTGAGGAGACCTAGTAAGGCCCAGGAATGACCAGAACAAGAGGGCTTCACAGCTTACAAACCATCACTCACACTCAGTCATCACAACCTTGGTTTCAACAATGGCCTCATCAAAACAGGTTTATCAGTTAAAATTAGGCTATTGTTGTTTTCCAAAGCCCCTGCTCCAGTCTCACCTAATGCTCCAGGCATGCAGACCCACACCTAAAGGGGTAAGAAAAAGCTTTGGTGCTCTGCATTCAGTTACAAGCTTTAAATTACAAGCTTTGTAGAGCCCTGCAACTCAGTCCCTCACGATGTAACTCACGCCAGGTTGTAAAGGGGAGGTGTTCTCTGGAAAGCACAGGTTTCAAGGGAAATCAAATGGCAGCTCCTGCCTGGGTGGCAGCACTAGAATCATAATCAAGGAAATAAAAGGAGCTTGATGGCACCCTAACAAGCATGAGTCAATGTATTTCATGCTTGTCTGCCATCAGGAAAAGCAGAGACAATTTACCAGTGCCCAGTAAAAAGAGCAGTTTAATTTCCAATGTCTAGCAAGCAGCTTGTTCCAAATCTGTTGTTTGCTTCATTGGAGTATAAAACAAAATCAAAATCAAATCATTTGTCTGTTTCTCTAAATCACTTAGGACGTCTAAAGGCAATTGAAGCTTTTTAATAGGAAACAAAGAATATTTATATCGCAACACAATCTTAATTAATATTATGCTATTAAAGTGTTACTCTTTTTCTGCATTTAATGCAAGTCGCCATATCAATACCCTAAACACAAAATAAAATGGGAAGTTTTCTAATGCTATCATGATTAGTATGTCCTCAGATAAGCATGTGGGAGTCATAAAGAGTCATGGATCCAGCAACAGTCAAATAATGACTAACATTACCTTTCTTTACGTTACAAAGGTAAATTGTTTTGTTTACCATTATTATTATCATTATTACTGTTGCATCTTCACACCCTACTCCTATCTGCTCAGGCTTACCTTACTGACCATGTAGAATTCACATTCAGCACTTGCAAAATAAAGAGACTAGAAACCTCTGGGTAAAGAAGGATCAGAAATTTCTTCAGTAGAAGTGTTCACCACTGGTGTCAGATCCATTTTAGGAGGCTTCTAGACATAAGAACTATTCTCATTTGTTTTTTTACTGCACAGCTCCGTAAACCATGGAATACCCTGCACTGATCTGTGCTAGATTTCAAAGTAAGAGTTTTTGCTTTGAACAGTTTGTGCTAGAAACCTCCAAATAGCTCAGAAGAACAGTAATCGTTTGTGAAAATCTTATTTTCTTCCAGATCAACTAGCTTTGATGCTTCTAAGGTAAAATTACCAAAATTCACTGTCAAGTTGCCCTTTCAGAACGTTCCTCAGCACTGCATATGCCAGGTGGCCTCAGGCTGGATCAGGAATGTTGTCTTCTCCACTGCTGTCCAGCCTGGCATCTCCAGCAGGCTCTACCTGGTCTTCACTGCATCCCTGAGAGGGGACCTGCTGCCACAGACCCCACCATCCCTTGGCAGCTGAGGCAATCTAGCCTCTGTTAACAGACTGGCTGTCCACACCACTCCCACAACACAAAGTAGACCCATGGAAGGGATCCTGCCTAGATCTGCTGCCTGCCAGCATCTCTTCAGGCAAGGTGAGGGAAATGGAGAAAGAAATCAGAAGCAGGAGAAACTCAGTTCTCTGAGAGGTCAGCCTTCCTTACCTGACTCCCTAGGCTCATCAAGGACAGTACATGAAAAGCCAACCACCACTGATCTCTAGCTGCTTGTTCCAGCAGACCTGTTTGCTCATGTGGAGCAGAAACACCCTTCTCCCTGCTTTTTCAGGCTCTTGGTTCCAGCACTCTCTCCTGAGAAGGTGGTCCCACAACTCAGAATATGACACGGCTCATGGAGCGCGAGATGTTCCGCCCGCCTGAAGGGACATGGCTGGCCCAGGTCACCTTCAAGGGCTGCTCAGAAGGTGTGGGGCTCAGCTGCTGGGGGGCAGAACACAGCAAATCACACATGCAGAGTAAATCTCCAAGGAATACATGACCTGGCATTGTGCTCAGGCAGGGGTAGGCAGCGAGCACGGTGTGGCAAGCCAGTCTCACATCCTAAGCACACGCAGTTGCTAAGTGAGTCCGGGGAGTCTGAGCAACCAACCCACAGCTGGCACTCACCCAGCAACCATGGAGCAGCAGCTTGATCACATGTTG
Organism: Nicator chloris; assembly: GCA_013400495.1. Lineage (NCBI taxonomy): Eukaryota > Metazoa > Chordata > Aves > Passeriformes > Pycnonotidae > Nicator > Nicator chloris. The sequence goes on along the minus strand of WAAE01015821.1, from coordinate 139,776 downwards.
TTTCTCCAAAGTGGGAGGGCTGCAGGATGCAAGTGTTACATCTATTCTGGTCCTTACAGCAGATTTGTCTCTCATGTTCGCACAGGAGGAGCAGGAACATCAGGATCAATCATGCACCATTTGGGTACCATGTGGAAATGCCAATTAAGATTGCTTTTGATGACCGCTATGGCTGAGGCCCAGCAGCACAACCTGTCCAGTGGGAGACATGGGCCTCATACCCATGCCACACAGCTTTTCAAGTAGCATTTTTTACAACAAGTGTGGTAAATCACAGGACCAGGTTGCCCAGTGAGGTGGTAGATGCCCCATTGCTGAAGACATTGAAGGTTAATTGAATGGGACTCTGGACAATCTGATTTAGCTGAAGAGGTCCCTGCTCACTGCAGTGCAGTCACACTAGATGACCTTTAAGGGTCCTTCTCACTATTCTGTGGTTCTATATTGGGGCTCTGGCTTAAGGATGTGTTATGGTAGCTATAAGACATGATGCCGTGGGTACCACTGTGGTCCCATGTCAGACTTCCTAGAAGGCACTGTGTTGGTAGGTTAAGTCTTGGGTACTAGAGCAGCTTTGGATACAGACAGCTGAGAAAGGACCTCAGGAGCAGTAATGTCACCAGACTTCTTCATCTTCTTCTGCTGGCTGCTTTAATAGTATTCCTTGGGGATCATGAGAGTGTAGATGTTACTGCATTGCAACTTCTGTTGTCTGGAAGGAGTGGCAGACAGGCTGTCAAATGGTGCAGCCTGAAGGGTTTCTTTGGGGGCCAGATAGGGGAAAAGTTGGTGAGATAATTTGAGGTTGCTCTTTATTGTTTTTATTGTGTCCACCTGGCGTATTAAACTCGGAAACGCTGAGCTGTCTCTATCCCCAGCCACCAACTGCTGTCCTATAGCTTTGTGGATCACAGAGCACCAGCTGCTCCATCATCCAGATTTTTTTCACGCCCCTCCATGGAGAGACATCAGATGCTCCACTCATCTCCTGTCTCCTTCTCTGTTTAACTAGCTTCTCTACTGGGAGGCTCTCTTGGTACATGCAGCATTCAACAAGGGGCAGAAGGACAAGCCTGTATTTCAAGTACCATTTTTCTGGCCTCTCCTGACAACCTTGTCCTTGTTTTTGCTCACTCAGCTGCTTTCCTTAGTACACTTGTATGTACTAATAAATGCTTACAGGGTTTTGTTTCAAAGCAGACACAAGGGCCCTTGCAAGACTGCAGCACAAAACTAGAGCCTGCTCTTCCAAAACACAAAGCATGATTCAATATCCTATGCCACATGCTGCAGACCTTCAAAGGTTCTCTACACAGAGTAGAACATACGACTAGAAAATCCTGGTTCCATTCCTCATTATCACCAAGGATCACTGTACAAGATAGTGAGTCACTTAATTCTCTACATTTAGTTTCCCTTCACCTACGGACAATAAATCCTTCAGTATCTTATAAAAAAGAAATAAAGAAATACAGCCCCATATGACCCTTTGGATGAAGTATTCCATCTGTATACCTTAAAATGTCCAGTAAAGAAATTCCAACATGTAACAAAGTAAGAATATTATTAAAGCTAATTTGGCAGGGGGCTTATAATTCTACAAAACGTGCTTTTCTGAACAGCTCTCTGAAGAGCATGACGGAGTTTGGAAAATCTTACTGATTGGAAAATGTGGTGAAACAAGCAATAGGAAATATTTAATGAGAGATTCTCAGAGAGCATACCAAGAAACACCCCCTCAGTATTTTTGAAGTTATGCCTTCACATCACTAACAAATATGTTACATACAGAAATAACAGAGCAATTCCAAGTTTAGATGAACTTTTATAAATTTTGGGAATATATTACAAACCAGAAGCCACAAGTTTTCTGGACACCTTTCATGGCTGCATCTGTGTTACAGAATGGTTTGGGTATGAATGCTGAAGGTCATTTCTGAACTATTTTGATTGTCAGACACAAATGACCATTTTCAAGGTTGCTGAAAAAGACCACTGTAATGCTTTTATGTTACAGGAGATAATTCATCCCAAATGACATTCCAAATAAAAGCTTTTCATTATTTCTTCTTCCATTCACTCCCATGAATTTATCATTGGACTAAATGTGAATCTCCTCTTTCAGAAAGGGTACAGGATAATTACTGAGAACATGCAAGCCACTGAAACTTTTACTTCTACAAGACTTGCTGCTTGAGCAATTTCAAAAATGCAGACAAAGAAAACCAAAGGTTAATATTTCTAGACTACATCAAATTTCTAATGGCAAGGTCAATATCCATTTGTTAGAGTTAACACTATTTTCTTCCTGTGTTATTGCTTTGAATCTTAGCATGACAAATCCTCATATTTCCACTCTAGCCAACCATCTGATCAAGTATGTGATGGAAATCAACAGCAATTTTGTTTTCATTAATCAAGATAATAACTGGCCATAAATAACATCTTTGCAGTTACTGTGAAGTAAGAGCAAAACTTTGAAAAACAACAAATTGCATGTCCCCCTACTTAGAGGAAGACTGCAATGTGCCTCACTTCTGCAGCACAACAAAAAATGCTGGAATTTACATGACATTTAAATTTTATACTAAATCCAGGCATCGACCTTGAAGATAGAAGACACAGATGCATCTATTCCAGTCAACCTGGAATATAACATTAGTTATATATAACCTGGGTATAACATTAGTTCCTTTTGAAGTATTTTGTTTGGATTTGGGTTTGGTTTTTGGTGGGTTTTTTTTAAGAATCAAAGTAAAAAAGAAGGTTCCAAAAGGGGGACATAATTCTGTATTTTCACACAAAGACAAGGCTTACAAAAGTAAATCATCTAACGTATTACAAAACTATCGTGGCAGAAATTTTTATAGATTCTCTGATGCCAGCAGTGTAAATGAATAATGAAAAAATTTTGTTGCGCAGTATATTTATTACAGAGCATATGGGATAAATGACCAACCATGAAGTACGTCAGAATGGTGGAAGCACATCCTCTGAAACGTTAAGATGGGGGAACAGTATGTTTAGATGAATTGCAAGGGAAAGCCAGGTTGAGCAATGCTGGGGAAACGTTGTAGATGTGGTTTGGAAAGTCACAAAGACTTGGAACAGTGCACGTGTGGAGTGTTTGCTTTCTGTGTTTGGAAAAGACCCCAGGAGATGTCAACAAAAAGAACTACAAAGGTATATGGTAGTAAAAGCACAAAGTATTAAAGTCCAAACACTTCTTTAATTGGGTATTGGGTTTTCACATTCATAATGTTGTACTAATTAAAAATGGATTTAGCAGACTTAGCTCCTGATAAAAATCTGGTGAAAACATTATGCAGTCTCACAGCTGCATAGAGAGACAATGGGTTTGGACCTGTGGTTAATTACGATCCCTTTATGGCCAGTAGCACGGCTGTTTGTGGATAGTGAAATTCCCATTCCAAGTCCTATAAGGGACAGCATTTTGGGACACTGAGTATACTCAGAGTAGCCTACTGTATGTTCTTGCTTCAGTTGAGGGAGGTATTACTGAACACACTGCATATATATACACATATATGTGTGTGTGCTGAAGTTCACACCCCATTTTGTAATGTAAAAAGTAAAAGCAAATTAATGGGAACAACAAAAAAAAGCCATTAAAAGAGGGAGAATATTAATATTTTCAAAGAGAACTAAGACCCCTCTGCAGCCTGCTAATTTAGAAAAAATTACTTAAAAAAAACACTTAGTACATTCACCAGTATAGGGATTTTTCATTCTACATCATTGTCAGGTATCACATTTCTGTCTGAAAATCTGAGTTCAAACAGGTGTTTGACATAGCACATAACAAAGTGCACTTCCTTTTGAGGAAGGACTCATACACAGTTTGAACAAAAACCCAGTTGCTGGCTGCAAAATTAATACCAAATAAGAGGAGGTGATTTGCAATCCTACTCTCAATGTATTTCTCAAAGTAAGTTCTTATACTGAGCCACAGCCCAACACACTCCTCATCACTTGACTTTAGCTGAAGGAATAGTTGGTAGCTGCAGTTACAGCAGACGACTGGCAAGGTGCTCTATCAAGCTTTGTTTGCAATTGGTTCATTCCCATGATGGCAAAGCGTGCTGGATTTCAAATGCAGAAACTCTCACAAGGCCACACCTCGTCGTTCCTCCACTTCAGCTCCAGCAATCAAACACTCCAATGTCACGCTGGAATGGGCAGCAGCCTGCAGAGCAGGTTGACATCAGACACCGTGCTGCCTGCGTGACTTCTCGCAGCAGGCCTGGGACTAAGGAATGTGGCATGCTCCTGGCTGTTCTCCCCCAGCAAGATGCTCATTCAGAGGAAACTAAAAGGCTGATTCTCAAGGATGGATACAGGAAAAACATCAGCTGTCTACACACATAGGTTAGTTCGACCTCTCAGTGTTTATGGTTTATCTTTCCCCAGATCGAGCTGGGAAACTGCCTTGGTTCACGCAAAATCTTAACAGGATTTGTTGCATTTAAGGTGAACTACTTCTTTTATGCCCATCATGTGGCACAGCAAATAGAGCCCTCCAAGGAACTATGGAGACCTGGCTGAGGCACACAGAGAGGGAAAGGACCTCCTTTCTTGGACTGCTGTCCAGGAGCTCATAATTATGATAAAAGCCTCAACATTTCAGCAAGAAAACAGAGGACCTGGAGGAAGGGTTTGGTCTGGAGCCAGGATCACAAAGTCTCTACACAACACTAGCTGCAACCTCCAGAACTTAGTTTCTTCTACTTTCTTTTTTTTGTTTGTTTTCCCAGGGGGGCACTTATTTCAGCTTTCATTGCAGTGCCAAAAAAGGATCAACTGGATCACTTAGATTATAAAGTTGATTGCTCAGGGATGTAGGTTGGCAACTCAGCTTTCATATTGCAGTTATCTGCATTTTCTCTCCTTCATGGAGTACATTGAACAGGTTGTGTTTGGATCTGCATTCACATGAGTTCAGCCCTTAGTGACCCTAGAGAAGACCAGGTCAAAGCTGTTATGCCAGGAAATAACTTCCTTTTAATAAGTTTGTCCTGGACCCAGGTGCTTCACAGACCAGAAGGATCATTTTTAGAAAAAAGACAATACAGGAGGGTATCAGGTCACTGTTCTGTCTTTTGCTTGGTCAGTAGTGCTTCACAGTGAAGCACCAGGTTATACCAAAACATAAAACCACCAGGCCACAGAGGTTACCATGACATTGACATAATTAGTGCAATTATAATATATGATAGAATGTGGCACATACATGCAAAAAAAGCCTGGGTAGCAGCATGAATATATTAGAAAGAATGTGTGACATTGGAATAACTTGGGAGCTTCAGCAGTAAGTCAGTTACCTTACATATACACACACACACACACACATATACACAGACAGAGATGGCAGACACCAAATAAACCCTGTACCTTATTTTTTTAACTAGAAATACAGAAAAAATTTCAAACTCTGGCCACTCAGTCATGGTAAGCAGAAGACTGCTCTGGAGAAAGGGTAGGAATTCTTTGAATTCCCCTGGAATGTCCCCTCTTTGCAAGCTTGGTGGAGGATTGGACTAAGTGGTGGAGTGTCATGCACATACTGAACACAGCATGCAGACAGACTCCACAAATTACACTTCTATTTCTCTAAATCAACACATTGGTAAGAAAAAGCATGAATTTAAATTTGGGATTAATCATTCCTACTGTAAAAATACTAGCAAGACTTTCACTGTTTTCATAAGGAAGACTAGATTCCCAGACTGTGTAAGGGCAGCTACACCATCTTTTGGATTATTGTCTTCTGTCCCTGGTGGTGGGCCAACATTTAGAACTTCCTTAGTTCCTAGGAAATGCATTTTCTGTTTTAAAAAGGCTTGGGGGAGCTATTCTGGGGAATCCTCATTCACTCTGAATAACCTTTCTCTGTATTAAAATTATTTCTACACTTCCGTCTACATGGGAGGAGGAGGGTAAAAATCAAAGTAATGCATTTTCTTCTGTTGGGATAAACAAGTTGGTGTGGGTGTGCATCTCATGTCAAAATGAGACAAAATCTTTATCTAAAGTCAACTTTCTATTACTCATCTGAAAATAGCTTCACAAAAGCCAAACATGTCTTTTTTTAAGGATTAAAAGAGTATGAAAACAAATTTTATTTTCATTCACCATCAACCTTGTTAAGGACATTTTTCATCTACTCAAAACAGCTTTCCCATATATGGAAAGACTTTATGAGCACTCTATAGATTTCAAAAAATAATTTTTTCTTTTATATTTAGGGCTGAGTATTTTACAGGTCACTGAGGCAAAAAAAAACCTTTCAAAAACAATTCAAGCAGATCTCCTCAAAATGTGATAAAAACAAACAAAGCATCAGTTCAGTTTCTGGATAGATGAATGAAGTGCTTAATCCCAATTTCTGGTTGACCAGAACTCGCTCTGTTTACTGCATTTTTCTTCCAAGTACTGACATGGAATTGGAATGTCTTTATTGACATAACATTGACATAGTTTTCCACACTTAGAAAACACATTGTGAAATAGCCAGAATTCTGGGTTTACAGATTTAGTCTGCACAAATTTAATTCCTAATTCACTGATCAAAATTCAAATGATAGTTAAGAATTTAGTGACCAGCATGGGAAAACCTATAAATCTACAACAGGGCAGAACAGGAAATATTCTCTTTACTGAAGATACTTCAAGGCAGTTATGATTTTAGCATCAGCTCCATAAAAGAATCATATTCTTCCATTGTAAGGCAAATTGGAATTTGAATTGCACCCATACCAGCTCTTCCATCAATTTTATTGGTGATTATTAATACCTATTGACGACTCTGTTACTTTTAATGGGATTTGCTAGTGAATGGCCTATCAGAATTTCAACAACTTAATATTGCTATGAAAAAATACACAGCTTGCTTTGTATGGCATACTAAGTTACTCCATTGTAACAACTGTACAGACATTACTACAGCAGCTAAATGTATGAAAATTACTCATTATTCATTGTAGCAGAAGGCATCTCAAACATGTGATGAATTCATTAAATCAGTTTAGAAGGGATTAGTCACTTAAGAGCATTCTAAAGAAGCATTTTGCTACTTACCCGCAGAGCTGTATCTAAGTCACAGCTAAAATTGACCTGACAACATATCATGTAATGAGTAACAGCAACAGAACAGTTTTGTTGTCTTTTTTGGGTTTATGTGGAGAGGGGTTGATAGCAGACAGGCTGCAGAGGTGGCTTCTGTGAGAAGGCACCAGACCCTGTCCCCCTGTAGGACAGAACAAGTGGTGGTTTGCTCCAAGCGCAGGCGAGAGCTGAGCCCATCAGCAATGTCAGGAGCACCTCCGTGGTAACACGTTTAGTTAAGAAAGAGCAAAAAACACTTCACTACAGCAGCTGAGAGAGAGAATTGACAATATGTGGAAGAAACAACCCTGCAGACACCAAGGTCAGAGAAGGAGGAGGGGGAGGAGGTACTCCAGAGGCTGCAGCCAAGATTTTCCTGCAACCCACGGTGATGACCATGGTGGAGAATGTGGGGCTGCACGTTATCCTCTCTGGGTCATGGAAGCCCACGGTGGAGCAGGTTACCCATGGAACCCCTGCAGGTTACTGAGGGGACCTGTGAAGGAGCAGGTCCCCTTCTGGCCAGGATCTGTGGCTCCCCAAGGGCTGCATGCTGCAGCAGTCTGCTCCTGAATGACTGCCCCCTGCAGAAGGGACCTGCACGGGGGCAGTTCCTGAACAACTGCTGCCTGTGGGAAGGACACACACTGAACAAGTTTGTGAAGGACTGCCTTCCATGAGAGGGACCTGATGCTGGAGCAGGGGAAGAATGTGAAGAGAAAGGAACAGCAGAGAACAAGGGTTATGAACTGACCGCTACCCCCATTCCCCACCTCCATGTACTGCTCAGGGGAAGGAGATAGAAGACTTGGGAGTGAATTTGTGCATGGAAAGAAGGGAAGGAGTGGGCAGAAAGTGTTTTTTTAGATTTTTTTCCTTATCTGTTGCTATCCCACTCTGATTAATTGGTAATAAATTAAATTATTTTCCTTCAGTCAAGTTTGTTTTGCCCATGATGGTGATTGGTAAGTGATCTTGTCCTTCTCTCAACTCACAAGATCTTCCTCTTACTTTTCTCTCCCTGTCCTGTCGAGAAGGAGGAAGTGATAGAGAGGCTTGGTGGGCATCAGCCAAGGTCAACCCACCACAATGTTTTAGAACTTCCTAGTTAATTATGTTTTCTACTGTACACACACATCCCCACTATGTAAACTATTTGTCTGTAGCCAGATCTTCCTCTTCATAGGGCTCCAGACCATAAGCATTAAATAGAACAGAAATAAGTCTAGAATTTGGAACTTTTGGGAAAAAGGTAATGGAGTTACTTTGGCTTGAACACAATCACATATCAGCACTGTAGGTGTATAAATGTTAAAGGCTTGCAGTTCATCAAATCTTCTCTAAGAGTGGGTGTTAATGCTCTACCTGGAGGGGTCCAACAAACTACAGAGGACAAGAAGGAAGAAATCCAAGGGTACATCCTCCCGAGAGCATGAGGTCTCAACTCATTGACAGCACTAAAATCATCCACAGAAATGTGCAAACTTTATGACACACAGTGCCTCAGAGCACTTTCAGTACAGAGTGTAAAGTCGTTTTGACCAAAAATCTGTGGGCTAGCTAGACAGCTCTCTGTTAGAGACAGGGAGAAGTTAAGATGTCCAAGGCCAGAGAAAAGATGCAAAAATGCAATATGGAATCTACCAATGACGAAACAGAATAGAATAAGTTTTGTTTACATTGACACAGAGAAAATGACAAGAGCATCCGACTCCCTGAGCAGCTTTTAAAATCAGCATGGGAAAGAACAGAGTGCTTAACTGTTTACTTACATTTGGACAGTTTTTTTGGAAATTGACAACTTTGCCTCCTTGGGAATTTGGCATAATTCCCAAGCCACAGCCCTTCCAGACATCTCGTGTCCAATGTCCTCAGTTTTCAGTGCTGTAAGATTCATGCCAGTCAAACATCAAAATCCTCTTCCCACAGGACTTGTGGGATTGTTTTGGTGAGTACAAACACAGGAGAAAGAAGCAGGCTGTCAGTTTGACCATTATGAAATCCATCATCAAATGGGACAATATTGCAAAATTAAAACCTTTCTCTTCTCAGTGTCAGAAAGCTTTGTTGAAACCTTCCAGCAATTCTGGCTTTTGTGTACCAGAAAGAATTCTGGGATGCCATTTTGAACCTCCATCATGAAAAAAATTTGAAAACTTGTCACATGGAAAGGCAGAATATAAGGCCATGGACTGCCCCTCTGAAAACAAATCGTTGCCAACACCTCCTAAGATTTAAAATTAGGGCTTGAGGCACTCCTAGCTGAAATGTGTGATTTGGGAGAGGTTTTCTCTCTAGTTAGAGCTTACCCTATCAAAAGAAGAAAGATTAAGCTAATGCTGAAGAGGAAAGCACAATTACATTTGAAAATTGCTTTCTGAAAGAGATGCTGGGAGTCCTGTCCACTGGCACAGTCGGAATACCATAGAATAAAAACACCACTACAAGTACAAGTCAAGTAATCTCACACTGCCAAGGAGAGAGACTATTCTGTTACAATCACTGCTCTCTCAAGTATGTTCTGACTAGGAGCTTTGGTTCTAACTCACTAAATCATGTTTGATTTGTAAAAATGGAGAATATTCTTTGCTAATTCGTTCACTCCAACAAAATCCCGGTAACATACCTAGATCCTACTGCCTCCCTTCTTTTATAACAGGATACAAATTTCAGCTTCTGGGAAAGCTACTTGTTTTTTCCGTCATGACACTCCAAAGTATTCAGAATTAGTCATTTACTCTCTATCCAGGCTAAAATGGCTTACTAGAGAAATCTCAGCTTAATAAATTATGTATAAGAATTCTCCCTTTTATGTAGTGTGAGCAGACATTTGAGCTATAACGTCATTTATGGCTGCAGCAGAATGAAATGAGCAAATACAGGGTGGTACAACCCAGTGGAAGTTAATATCGGTCACAAAGTTTGCACACATGGAAAGAAGCAACTGCCAAAGCCAGAATATTTGCCAAAGGCCTTTCCCATGCTTAAAGACAGCAAACTTGCACCCCATCACAAGCCAAAGACAATGACAGGCAGCTATGAAGCAAGATTTTCACTTCTTATGCTTCTACCAACCTGGAGTTATGATGTTCAATTTGGAAACGCAGAAGTGTTTATATATTTGGTGAGAAAAACCAGACCCCTCCATGCAGCCTGTGAATCCTGCTGCCCTCTCAACCTGCAGTATTTCTTTCATCCAGCATACCCTTCATGAGGGCGAGTTTGTCACTTGACTATCCCACAATACCCCCAGTGTCTACACTCTGGTTCCCCTCAAAAATTCCAGAAATGGAGAGGAACATCAAGTTAACCTGCTTTAATTTCAGAACATTGTTACAGCAAGCATTGCTTTGAAAAACCTCTATCAGCTTCCTTTCAGCTGCAAAGTCTTCAAGTCCAACACATAGCACCTGCAGGCACAGACTGCAGTTTCAGTTTCTGAGGATGGTGGAAAGAGAGATGCAGCAGATGATTATCCCCCTGTTCCCACTTAGATGAAAATTTCAGCGACTGGCAGCAGAAGGAATTAATGAAAGGTCTGCTTTCTCTTCTCCTTTAGGAAAAATAAAAAGTTTCCTAAGTCTGAGCTCCACTCTGAGGTAACTAGACAGCTAATAACTTCAGGAGGGATTTTAGTCACTTGAGGAAACTGCTCAGGGAGTCACCTGACAGCAAGCTGACACTTTTAGAAAAGAGGACATTTCACTGGCATTTGTTGAGAAAGTGAGTGAAAAGAAACAGCTTCCAAAGCACAGACAGGGACAATAATGACATGCCAGGCACACAGCATTGGAAACTTTTCTCTTGGCCACAAAGTCTTTAAGCATCACAGGCAGTAACATTTTATACCTGCAGGCGTGTTCTACAGAAGGTATAAAGGGGATACACGGACCAGAAGTGTCCTGCCCTCCCAGCTCAGCCCAAAACACATTCAGGACAAGCAGGAAGAACAGCACAAGGAATGTTGCTTCTTACTTTGCCTAAACCCAGCTCTAGGTTTAGCTTAGGTCAAGACCAATTGACCAGCTTGGGTACCTTCCAATGTACCTGCATGTCTGCTTATTTCTGTCACAGTCGTCAGCACGTGGGTCCAGACCTGGCAAGGGGGGGAACATCTCCTCACTGGCACCAAAGGGCCTCCACCAGGGATCACTAGAGGACACCCAGCACCCAAGGAATATGTGAAGATGGTAAAAAATGGACCAGTGCTGGAGCTCACTTAAGCTGAGTGAAACTTGGCTGCGAAGCACCTGGCGCTGCATAGTGGGACTCGGTACCACAGCCAACTAAAGGCATATGTACCCTGAGGATGGGGACACCTCAGAGGAATAACCAAGTCTAAAAATATGAGATCTTTCGGAAAAAAAATCCCCAAAGCTGCCTTTTCATGTGTTTGGAATCTGTATGAATATATTTGGAGGAATATACAGCATCTATATTTCAACTAGTTGAACACTTCTGGAGCCAGAGATAGAACTGTTTATTGACATGAAAAGTGTAGTTCTGGTATTTATACTCCAAAGGATATGCTATACATCACAAATGTAACTAACAGAAGGTACCATTTCATCTTAATTCTACAAAATTCCATTTGCAGAAATAGACCAGAGAAGTGTTAGAAGCAACAGGCTGGGAAGCTATTTCTATAAAAAAAATCACAGATATTTAAATCGGAATAAATTCTAAAAAGTTGCCTTTTAGCATGCATCACCTCAAATCTCTAAAGTATTGTACCTTCCACGCATTTCCAAGAGCATATATTATTCACATTATTTAACATTTGCATTCTGATTGCAATCAGCCCTCTTTTAATAAAATAAAGAGTGTTACAGTCTGTTAACCTAGAACCATCAAACTCTCGCTTCCATTATCAATCAATGCCACTTTTCTGCTGACTGCAACTCAATTAAAATCCAATTATTTTAATAACTGGATGGAAATTGCTATCATAAGATGTACATTTTTATTAGGAACATTTTGTGTAGAAAACTGACAGCACAGGAGTTGTGACGCTACGGTTAAAATATGTTTTAGAACCTGGCTGGGAAAAGCAACGCCAATAAATATGGAGGGACAGTGTCACTTCTGGAGTAGGTATTTGATTCTGAAGTTCAGCCTTTTGGCTCAGAGCAGGTGCAAAATGATGTGAATTCTGCTAGCATTACTATGAGTTTTGAAAAAGTTGGTCCTTCGAAGCCTCAAAGCTCACTATTTCTACAGATTTGAAGAAAGAAAAGCAATAGTTGTATATTCTGAGAGCATCTTATTACATTACCCATGGAGTTAATTATAAAATATGTCAGTCAGTGACACTGATTCGTGAGGTGATAGCAATGTCAGATTCTTTCATTTATTTTATTTCTTACATTAACTAAGACCAGGTAAGGAACTCTTTATTAACAGGACATCCCTCTTAATATACTGTGTACCTTGATTCAAAAAATGTCCTAGGAGGAAATCCCCAAGTATAAATTTGCTTCTTCATTTTTAATCACATCAATTTTCTACCAGAGTTCCGATTTATTTCACCAAAGTGTGGATCACGTATTCTTCTTTCATCCAACACTAAAAAGCTGAATTATTTTATACTGATAATGTATGCAGATACAACACATGCAGATATCATCACACTACTTTACTTTCAGTATGCCAACTCTATAAATTTAAAAAAAATCTTTAAAAATGTCTAACTGTAAAGTGTAATTTTACAAAATAGCTTCAAAAGATTAAAAGATTTCTCTTTTTTTCATGTCTAATTATCTAGGACTCACTTGGCACCTGTGAGATTACTATGGAGAATCATTTTTGGAGAAAAAAAGTCTCCTATCAAACATATTTCTTCAGATGATCTCAAATACCCTTATAAAGCAAGTACAGGTTCTCTAACGTATTTCTTTTCAGTGTAATATTACTGTCTTCTACCTTGCATCATAAAATCATATAATCTGAATTATACCTACTACAGTTTTAATAAAATTTCTGCGGAGGTTGTTCACTGAAGATTACACAGAGGATTTAAACTGGGCTATTAGATTATGATTACTTGCATTTGACAAAGTAACTTGAAATGGCACACAGCAAGGAATGAAAAGAGCCAAAAAATCAAGGATAAGAAAATGGAGATATTATAGATAAGCAAAGTAATTCCAAAACGTGATTTATAATAAAAGAAACAATTCTTGATAGAATGTCACGTTCACATTACTTTTCCATCGTGTTTACTGTACTTGACTTTTGTTCCATATATTAGATTCTATATTTTCCCTGTCATTTTCCTTGTGATTTCAGGTAACACCCCTAAAATATTTTTAGTTGCTTTACAAACTGTGAAGTTGCATTAAGTCATGAACACTGTTTATCACAAGTGGATGACAGCTTTCATACATGCTGGAACCAATCTACTTCCTGGAAATGTATAATACTTTCACATACACACAATCTAGCTCCCACTGAAGCTAGCACTGGAATAAATACTCACAGCCTTTTGACTGTACATGCTAGCAGGGTCTCTTAGGTAAGCCCTGAAAAGTCATCTTATAAAAGGGGTCCACAAAAAATTCCAGAATTCAAGGCATTCCATTTTTTTCATGTAGACAGTCCTTAAAAGTGAGATAATTTACATGATGTATGTTAAAAATCACAGTTACTTACCCTTTTTCTCAAGTTGTAGGTCAAAATGAGATTTCTGGAGAAGGAGTGTGAAAAGGCTGTGTAGAACTCCAGCACTTTCTGCAAGGCATCCCTTTTAATCACATGAAGATCACAGTAAGTCAAAGCCCTTACATTAGCACAGGACTGGGCGAGAGTCGACTCCTTCCAGAACACATCACCAAAAACGTCTCCTTTGCCTACAGAAAATCAACAGCATTGCTTTCAATAACAGCACTATTTCCATCAAAAATATAAAAGAACAGACATCTCATTTATGCAGTCAAGTTTCTTCTCTTTTTGCACCCAGGAAAAAAAAGTCTGAAAAAAAGAAGAAACTTTGAAATATTTAATTGATAACTTTTTCCATTATCTGTTTCTTAATTACAATAGCCTAGCAAAGCTTCATAAGAATAAATCATACTTAAAACGTGTTCTATGTGAAAAGTCTCCTTTAAATATCAGTAAAGGATTTTCTTTAAAGAGCAAGTGGCTCATTCTTGATTCACATTCTCTTCTGATCCCTTTCAAAGAAATTAATTAAGAGGAAATGGTCTTTCCCTTCCTCCTCTTAACTCTCTCACACAAAGGATCTGTTTCTTACATCTATGTTGTTGATTTTTCTTAATCTGGCTAACATTTACCCACTGTTGTGTCAATAAAATCATCCTGTATCACACATCAGTGCAGTTACAGGCTGCAGCTAAACAGAGTCCAAATTAAGAATAATACAATTAGTTTTCCCCATCATAACAATGACAAGGCATGAAAGTTCAGCCGTTTCACAGTGGAAGGAAGAAAACAGCCATTTCCTCACACCCTTCCCATGTGCATGTCTCTATGAGCTCGGGGCAGCCAGTGAAATCCCTGCCGTGGAATACTGCAAGGAGGGCATCTGCACCAGTCTGGGCACTACAATGCAGGGCATGTCCACCAAAATCTAGCTGAGAAGCAGCCCCCAGTCAGGATTTCACTGGTTACACCCCAGCTCAGGCTGGGCACAAAAAGGAGAAAGTTACAAGTTCATTTACAAAAGTTATGGTCTTTTTTTCCCCAGTTTTCCAATACATAAGGCTAACAAAAGAGAAATATTCACTTGTTACCTTGCTAATTAAAACATATACTGTTCTTGTTTTGAAATGTGTTTTCCTCCCAAACTTCTGCTGTGCTATATCGTCACTGCCCATCTCTCTTAAGACCAACGACATGGAAATACATTCATATCTATCAAGCTGTGGTAGCAATGGTCCCTTGTCTTTTAAGTAATACCTTGCCTGTAGCAATTTTTAAGTCCAAAGCATCAAAATATATATTAGATTACTGGCTTCACCCAGGTTCTTTTGGATTTCCTTCCCTAAATCATTTTCGAAAGCCTATATGAAGTCAAGAGAACTATCATGAGTAAAGGGCTCAAGCAAACTTCTAAATCAAACTCAGAATTCCCATCTCAGCCCTTCAGCTGTACTTCCACCCCTACCTAATCTCTTCCATTAGATGATAAGCATTTTTCTTCAAGAAAAAGCCAGCAGCTTGATGGCAAACTACCCTGAATTGCAATAAGTTGTCGTTAACTCTAACGTGCTCCCAGTCTTCCACAGAAGACCTGCACATCCACCTCACATGGATCAGTTTAGATCCTGACCACTTTAGACATAATTTTAAATGTGTATATACACTGAAACCACTTGTTAACACATTTTTCACAAAATTAGGCAAAGACACCATAAAGATAATCTTTCTTCCAGCTCTAGTCTCTTGCATAGGATAATGCCAACATCTGGAAATAGTACAAAAGCTTCATATCACCAAGCGTGGTGGTAGTCCCACAGCCCAGTAGAGTAAACAACTTTTCTCTTTAATAGCAGTGAGTTTTCACATTTTCAATTATTTGTATGGTTTTTGTTAGCAGATACAATAAAAATGGCTAATGAAAAAAGCTTTCATGCACTTAAAACAGACCATCTACAAGGCTTTTAGACAAATACACAATATATTCAACAATGAAATGAAACAATTTTTATGCACCATAAAAACTGATATGCTTCACTGGGTAAAAATGGATTGTTTGCTTTTGGAATAAATATGCTTTTATTCACAATCTTCCAGGCAATTAGCTAAACAACTGTTTTAATTAACACTCTGGAATCTATCAAGCATTGAATTGTGCCATCATTGATGAGCAACAGTTAGAGCTGGTAGTCCAAGCACAAGGGAGGGGAATTCTAACTAATTTCTAAGTGTTTTGCTTAACATCTCCAGACAAATTTCCCTACCTTAAAATGACAACCATCATGTTACTGCCCCACGGTAACATGAAGCAGATACAATACAATCCAAGCACAGACAGCATGGTGCTGCTGTGCCTCCCTCAGAAGTGAGGTACAACAGAAGTTAGTTATGTCTTACTCTTTTTGAAATTTAATTCTGCTTTTCCCACAACACAGAAAGACACAACTTTGTCCTTCACTTGAGACAGCAACCACAGTTTCACTATTCATTACTTCACTATTTGTAACTCTTCCCTCAGAAAAAATCTTCCTCTTGCCACCTCCCATTAGTGGGAGCACAGCACAGGAAGGAGCTGGGTCTGCTGGGTGCCTGCTGAGTCAAACCAGAGAAAAGCAACACAGGAGCAACAAACCCAGTCAGATCACAGAAGTCCCTGTTTTTAAGAAAAAAACTAAAAAACCCAAAGAAGTTGTACTCTTTTCTTTCATTAAAAAAACTTCCTTGAAGTTAACAGCCAATGATCAAGCTGAAAATGAATCCTACACTGTATTTCAGTTTCCAAAGCAAGGCACATGCAAGCACCTCATTGCTTTATTTCTGTCAAGTCCATTTTCTAAATCATGGGTACCAAAAGTATTAAATTTGATTGTCAGATTCTAAAAAAAACCCCCATGTTTGACACTTATAGAAAAATGAGGGGGGAACAAGCTGTAGAAATCTATATAGCAAGAAGGAATTAAAATTCCACCCAGGATTACCTGCACTGCATTAGAACAATTGGCCTCTTATGCATAATAAGGAATTGCATACCATCTCCCTTTGTCTATATGTTCTCCACACAACAAGATCAATCACTGTGGAAAAAGGAATTAAAAAAACCAATGGGGAAAGACTAAGTGGGTGTTTTATCAAAACCATCTGTAACTGGAAAGCAAGAAGGGTATGGTGATACTTCTGAGGCTGAAGGTGGTTGGCAAAGTCCAAGGGCTGCATTAGAGAAACTGAGCCAAAAGCCTCTTTTTATATATAACTCCAGGCTTTATATATTTCACCTTACCTCTGAAGAAAGATTAAAAAGCTAGAGAAATGCAGATGGCCTTTTGTTTGTCAGTACTTTGCATTTCTCATTCCCAGCTTGCTGAATTCCAGATGTTTGCCAGGAACATTATCTGTCAATCACACTTAAAGTGGATGATCTAAGCTTTTACCATCAATCATTTATATTCCCTGCTGGATTTGTGGGCTGAGGACCTTTTCCACCATCAGCTCAGCATGCACTGGAAAGCCAAATAGTTTTCTGCCTTTTATGTTTCCTTGTTTGTTTTAATTATAATAACAAGTCCCCAAATCCTGATATATTTAAACTGAGAAGAAATATTTTATAAAACCGTCCGTTTCCATATTTCTTCTTTCCCAGTTTCTTCTCCACGTCACATTTGCTGTTTATTTCATAAGTGAATAGATGATTTCTCTGTTACCACTGACAATTCAGCCTGAGTCAGGCATAAGGTCAAGCCACATCCACTCTGTCTCCTGAAAGCAGCACCAACCAGTGACGAAGATCTGAGCACTGCAGCTTAGTCAAGTGTTCTGCTGATTCTGAGAAAAGAACCACACTAGCACATTACACCTGCACTGCCTCGATACCACAACAGCCCTTGGCCTTTTCACTCGCACAAGAGGAAAGATTGAAGAACTCTTCTCTAAGACAGAAGATATCCCACTCTACTCCGAAAAAATATGACTCATGGAACATGTCTTTGGCTGGTAACCTGCTCAGTCCACTTTTGGGTTCTGGGTGTCTGGAAGTCCTGGTGAAGTTTTCGTGTGATATCCGGGGGAGAAGATGAGGCTATGGATTTGTGTGTTGCAGGTCTTTCAAGTCAGTATGGATTTTGAAGGCATTCACATGAATCCATGGATTTTCAGCATATCAGACAAAATATTCATGTTCTAATCATTCTCAAAGCAACAGTAGTGGTTGTGACAGCAGCCAATAGCAGAATCTAGCAGCCAATAGCAGAATCTAGGTCACGTCCCCTCCCAATTTGCCTTCATCTACATGTTTGAACAACAGAACTAGGATCTGACACAGTGACAGCAGATCCAAAGATCCAATAGAACGACCAAACATGGTTGAGCAATGAATGACCAAACATTGCTCACCTCAGTGGCAATGCAGCACTAAACATATCTTGGCAATCAGGTGTTTGGCAAATACAGTTATCTGTGATGCTGATCCACAGTGGCTGCCTCAATGACTTTCCCAGCACAGCTCCCTGGAGCCCCCACATTGGCCTGCATGCTCAGGATCTGCTCTCCATCTCCAAGCACTGGGAGACACCAACTGCTATAAAAGCAAACACACAGATTTTCTAGGGTCAAACTCCCTCTGTGATCACCACATGATTATTTGGCTTCAACTGAAGATCCTTCCCTTCTCCTCTCTTCCCGTTTCCTCCAAATCTAAGGCATGCAATTTAAACTTCAAGGAAAGTAAAGACACTACAGCAAGAATATTTTTTCCTCTTGGTGCATTAATGCAACAACAAGTGTCAGCCAGAAAAAACCGAGCTATCATTTGGCATGGAGGTGGAGTATTCAGTAGCTGTCCTACAGATAAATTGCACAGCTTGACAGCCACTGAACAGTCTTAGTTTGGTTCTCCAACACAGTACAGCTGGAAGGAGATGGTGCATGGAAGTGCTTTGCTGCTTTGGATTTTCTAAAGATTTCTCAAGTGCAAACTGAGACACGTAATGAAAAGTGAATGACCAACTGCACTGGAGAAAATACGCTATTTCTCATTAACCAGAGGTTTTAACTACTCCTTTCCTCTAATGAGACCTCCAAAAAACCTGAGTATCTTTGCCACAGAGACCAAAGTAAGTGTTACAGAGATAGCAAACTGAAGTTGTGATTTGCCTGGTGCACAAACAGAAACACAGCGTATCTGTTCATGTAGTAAATCACAGCCTGGCAACATTTTGCAGACAGTTTACTACACAACTGCATCAATTTTCTCTGTTGAAACACATTACTGTACAGACAAAATAAAAACATTTATTTTAGAGATGAGTGGCAACAACATGATTTAGTTACAGCTGAAGTTTCTATTATTGTTGCTATAATTAAGGTGTTTATTTGTCTCTCAGAATACAACGTGGATTGTGTTTCACTACTTGAAGTACTGTGATGAAGAGTTTTAAACATCAACTGGGCCCTACCAGGTTTATTCACAAAAAGAGCCAGGAGGCTTCACCAGAATCTGTATCATTTATCCTTATTTGGATTTTAATGGTTACAATAAAAATGCCATAAATATGTGGCCAGTTTGTACAAACTCAGAGGATATGGAGTAGCTTAGGTAACTGGAGTAATAAATATATTTGATTGGATTTGCAGTGGTTAAGTAATAGGAAAAACACAGCTCAATCTGTGTTGTCATTGCATGGGCAGTGTTAATTCTCTGACAAAAAAAAAGAAACCAAAAAACCCACAAAAACAAACAAATAAACAAAACCCAAAACAAAACAACAACAACAAAAAACCACACCAAAAAACCCCCAAACACCTACGTAAGCAGCTCAAATTGCATTATCCTCTGAGTTACTTCCCTGATTACTCAGGGACAGGCTTTATATTCTAGATGTTACTTGAAACATATATTAAAGCCCCAAATTGTATTATTTTATTTCAGACAGAAAGAATTCACAAGAGTTTAAATAGTAAGTTTTGTGTTCTGAAATATAGAAAGTAAATATTTTGAAAAGCTCACGAAATTTGCATCTATCTTGTATTTTATTTTATGTAGTATTTCTAGTAACTCCTTCAGTATTAATTTAACAATGTTACAGAAGCATATCTCTGAAAAAAAGTATTAATTTGAAATTTGGAGAAAATAAAGAAAAACTAGAGTTTCAGGAAAATTTTTTCAGTTATTTTTTAACCTGTCACTTCAGTGAAAAGAGTATTTTTCCTCCTCCAAAATTCTAAAACAAAACCAAAATTCTACCCCTCCCCCCCAAAAAAAGAAAATTAGTTCAGTGGTTCACCTGCCAGAAATCAGGGTCTTTATAGAAAGCTGACTTCCTTGCTAAATTATAATTTCTACCTCTTCACACCTTTGTTGCAGCATGCACACAAATCTGATGTGCAAGCCTTCCTGACACACATCCCGAGATATCAAGGGACATGCTGGAACAGAGAGCCTCATCCCCACCAGATCTCAATTTCAGCTGCCAGTGTCATGGATCATCGTTGCCAGTGTCCTGCCAGACCCTGCCAGCTTCCGAGGGGGACTTCCTCCACAGGCAATGCTGTTGGACTGTTTAAGAGCACATTCTGCAAAGGTGTATAAATTCACAGCAATAAAACATGAAACGTGCCCAAAAGTTCCCTGCTGAGGCCTCTGTTCACAGGGAATACTCCTCCTCCTCACTGACTCCAGCAAGTCATCAAATGTTTTAAAAATCTGGTTTTCCAACACCCTGCACAATCTGAAACCGTCTACAAACGGCAGTGGACAGGAGCTTTGGAAATTCATGCTTTTAATGTCTGTCAGAAATTACACATTGAAGAAACAAAAAAGTCTTAAAAATGGCAAGTCCAGATATCAACCCACTCCAGATGTCTGGAGGACAGGAATAAGGAAAACCCTCTGTCCGAAACCACCATGTGGGATAAATCCGTATTTCACAATAAGAGTTTCAGTGCCGCTCCTGCATCCACCATGAAATTAAAATCTCATATTAATGTAGACCTCTTTATGCCACGGCCTTTTAAAAACTTTAGCTGGATCTCCATCTGTATTTTTTTGCTAAGTGTGCCTGGACACTCATTGAGCAAATCAGACTCTGAAAATTGTTCCTTCATTGATCTTTATTAAATCACTTCACAGAAACATGCAACTCGTCCAACCTGCCTATATAAACCAATCTTAAAAACCCCCACCTTTTGACTATAAATAGAAAAAGCACAATAGAACTACTGAGGATAAAGACAGATTTTAATTTCAATCATTCCTTTGTCAAAGCACTGCAGGTCATGTTTCAGTTTATTCAATAGCACAAACAATGCTGTGATGTTAGATACTGTCAGAAAACTCTTAATGCTATCCATAATTCTGCAACCATTCCTTAAGCCTGAGAGCTCAGGAGCTTGTCATTTTTAACACAGAGACATGTATCTAAGTTTAAAATTCGGGTGAAAAAATAGGCAGAGAAGTAAGGGGCTTCTTCAAAGGCTTGGAATTAAATAACAGGCTCTAAAACAACAGAACTGATTTTTAAAAATGGGGTAGTACACAGAGCAGTTTAGTTCAGGGAAATCTGAGTTAGCTGAGGTACTAGGGACAGTCTAAAGACAGCAGCCTGGGCTCAGTTAACTTATTTGCTATCTTCAAGTCCACTGAAAAGCAGTTTTCACAGGACTGTGTGGAAGTTGCATCATTTTCCACGGAGAGGGTCTAACACAGACAATACTTGTGCACTGCTATTGTCCCTCCTCTAAAACAGACCATCCCTGTGGCGCAGTTGCCCTTGCAGTTGGCACTGTCCTATCTGGATGCAAATCTGTCCCACCAAAATCTGAATCAATCCTCTGGTGCCTACATCGGAATGAAACGCTTACGGCTAAATGAGTAAGCTAAAGCAATTGTAAAGAAAACAAACAATTATTCTTATAACATTTCTTTAAGACTGCAATTATATCAAATTAAATCAGCAGGAATTTCTCCACACAAAGCAAATGGAGCATTTAATATCCTGCTGAAACAAAACATGGCACACCAAGGTCCCCTACAACATCATGTTAAAACCACAGTCTCCAATCTTGTCAACTTTGTAGCATCGTAAATAACAATAAAAGATCTGTATTTCAGGGTCATGCAAATTTCACTTCCTCACCTCCTGTGTGATCTCTAATGTAAATCTATGTGTATCCTTTGCACACACCCTGCCTCTCCCAAAAAATCCCATTCTTGACATTGTGTTACTGTACACTTGCATACCTACATAAAATCTGCGTTCTGTTCTTGCCTTTCAGCTTTGATAGCAGAAGAGGGAATAGCAACAACAAACTGACCTGTTGCAGGGTAGCTGTATTCCTTACTCACAATAAATTCCTGCCTTGACTTCCCTTCCTGTCTCATTCACTTTATTCTCCTTTTGTGGAGCCACGAGTTGGACTCAACAATTCTCACAGGTCCCTTCCAACTCAGGATATTCTGTGATGCTAAACCAAGAGTCAAGAAAAAGGTTTATTCTTTTGAAAGTTTTTAGGTCAAATAAAAATAGCAAGAACATAAACGCAGAACAGCTGGAATGTAACACTTGGGACAAACTGTTTGGTGGGAGGGTGTTGTTTTTTCTTTTTAACTAAATCTTCTAGTTAATGTAA
Source organism: Nicator chloris (assembly GCA_013400495.1). Taxonomy (NCBI): domain Eukaryota; kingdom Metazoa; phylum Chordata; class Aves; order Passeriformes; family Pycnonotidae; genus Nicator; species Nicator chloris. Next base: position 117,375 of record WAAE01015821.1, on the reverse strand, counting down.
CTTTTCTCATCCAGTGCTCAGCTCTGAAGACCACAGTTGTTTTCACGGCTTTGGTTTTTCGTTGTTAAATACAAGCTTAAAGCTCCCTGTCTCCAATCAAGTCCACAAAACTAACCTCCAGTCTAACCTTCCATACACACATGGCCCCCTTGCAGAAGTATCAAGACCATTTCAGCAGCTTTGAACATCTCACATAAGATCTGCTGCTCAGTCAGGCCCTCAGGAGCCATTAATTGACAAATTTTGCAGCAGTCTGAAAATTCAAGTACATGACACTGCTTTCTCCATTGCTGTCTAGACAAAAGTTTGCCACCCTAATTTTCAAGGGTCTTCTCCTTTCTCTGTCTAGCTTTTTACTGGAATGTTTTCCTAAATGTCAAAAATTACCCCAGTTTCAGGCAGAAATACTTTGAACCAACTTGGGCACTAACAAGGTCTATCCAGCCCTTCCACATATTTCCAGAAAATAAACACAAAAAGTTATTTTTGCTGTTCTGACATTCTTTTCTGTAATTTTCTTACATTATCTAAGCACACACACCATTGGAGACATAGCACAGGAATTAGTACTTCTTCAAGCAATGCTGAGGAGAGGTTTAAAAGGTTCAGACTAAACGGCTGGAGGGCAGCAAAGTGCCTTTTCCCCTGCATATTCCAAAGAAAGCTACAGTCAGACCTTATGGTCTGTGCCTGGAACACAGTTAATTCAGGACGAATATTTTTAAGAAGTTATTTAACAAACTAAAATGTAGCCAATCTCCTGAGCATGAGTAGGTTTTAACTTTTCAAAGACAGGTTTTCAGATGGTCAGTGTCTCAGCCTGAAAGACCTGCTCCAAAACAGAGAAACTAGAGCTGCCAAATGAAGTGCACACGAAGACTTGACTGTTTCTTACAGAGGAAACAAACCCTCACATTTGTTTCTAACCACAACGGGATAAATGGCTAAGTCTTTAAGTAAGAGTAGCTCAAAGAGATACTGTCAGTCTCAGGTGGATAAAGCAGCATCAGGCCAAGTGGGAGGGCTTGGGAAAGTTAAAAGCAAAGCCAAGCTGAAAACATTCTCCTAATGGAAGTCCTGCATGACCTGTGCTTTGCTCAGATCTCTTCAGGGCAGGGACTGTGTGATTTGTCTCAGTCTTCCTCAAAGTGCTGAGGACGTCAGCACTTCATCCTACGCACCAACAGCAGTGTCAGTGGAAGAACAGCAAACTACCAAAAACAGGATTGTGCCTCATCCAGGCAGCTTCCCACCAGCTAAACATCCCTTCTACATAATCCCACTGTCATACTTACACATTAACACAGAAAACATAGTAATAAAGTGGCTTTTCTTGCTAACTCTTCTTGTTCTGACTCATTTGTGTTGGAATGAATCACAAATAAATCAATCACCTGGCTGAGAGGTCATTTTCTACATTTTTGTTTCTGTTTCTTTGCACACAAAATCCAAAGATTGTGTCACATGAACATCAGTGATCTCTGTATTTTAGCATAAATTTTGCATAGAATTCAAAAAAAATATCTTTCATCCCAACAAATCAAACTTCACATAAAGTGCATCAATTTCTTCAAATATTTACTGCAAACATGCAAGAATTGAGGTTAGTTTTAAAAAAAAAAATTGCATACTTTTGTGTTTGTGTCTTAATTTAAATTAATGGGAAGACAATCTTAGGGGACACACCAAAATAGTGATTTTTTTCACTGCTATGCAACTTTTTCCAACTCAGTACTCATATTAATCCAAGTCAATCAAAGTCAGTGCTTTGTTCTAAGAACATAAGCCTGAACTGAGAATATACCTGTCTCTGGGGTATTACATGGAACTGATTTGGAAGGACATTATGCAAGTGTACACAATTCACTCCAGGGCTACACAGTACACTCTTATACGCCAGTCTGCAAGGTTAAATGATTTCTGAACTTGAAAACGTTTCCTATGAATTGGATCCTTTAAGGATTAAGTGTAGTTTGCCTTTGGTTTATGTAATGCTGCACAGCAGTCCCACAGACTGATTCAGAGTTGCAATTCATTTCTCCATTGTAAGGAACATCCAGGCTACACTGCAAGCTGCAAAGCCTGCTTTAGTGCGTGACAGCCAGAGCTGGGCAAATAATTCACCTTGAATAATTTGTGCACTTATTTTTTTCATTTTCATTTCCAGAATGCCTGAAAGAAGATTACAGTCTCTGTAACATACCTGTCAACTAAAATTACCCTATGGAATTCCTCACATGGTTTGCTGTTACATGCCTGATGTTCACAGCTGTGCTTGGTTGGGATTGGTAAACAAAATTGATGGTATAGGATGTTCTGGCTGAATGATCAGCAAAAATCATGTGCAATGCACTTTTTTTCCCCCATGTAGAACCTTGTTTTCTCTGGTATACATTCATCAAGAACTTTAACAAATTTAGCTATGAATTTTTTTTAAAAAAATCCAAAACAACAAAAAAACCCACCCCAAAACACTGTTAAACAGACAAAAAAAGTGAGAGTACAAGGAAGTTAGAGAGAAAATCCTGACCCATCTCCTGATGCATCCTTCAGCAGTGTGGTAGTTAAATTACACAATGCTGAAGGAAGATGATGTTCAACTGATTTAGAATAGTGAAAAGCTTAGTTAAATACATAATTTCTTTTCAGGATAGAGAAACCTTCAGCAGAAGAACAGTCTTCACAGCCTGAGGGAGGAAGGCACACATATGTGTGGAAGGAAAGGGATTCCTTAATCCAGAAACTGGAACACAAAAATTGATGTGCATCCAAAATGAAATCTCACAGAATCCCAAACAGATCCCACTTCATTTTACTTTCCTCTCCACTTACAATCTTCACGAAAAAAAATGTGAATAAAACTCAGCAAATTTAGTGAGAGCCTGGGAACTGACTCCAAACTTAAAAAAGAAAAAGAAAAAAAGAGAAGAAAATAGGAAGTTGTGGAGGGAAGAGGATCAATAGTTACATCCCAGGAGAAGTATAGCAACAAAATACTTCTATTCATCCAGATACCAAGGGAACAGCCTCATTTTTCTGTAGCTATCACCTTGCAGCAGCAGAGATTAGGAGCTAGGATTCCTTAGCACAGATTCCTTGAGCAATCTTGGCTGAGGGTTTTCTAGAGCATTATGATAAAATGCAGCAGTTACCATCAAAGATGAGGAGAAAATTGGTATCTTTCAAGAGCATTTTAAAGAAAAATTATCTCAGTACTTCTTACCTATACTCAAATAGAGCAGCAAAATGTTTTGAGGTTTTCTTCTCATGCTGAACCCAGCTGGTGGCATAAAGGTGCACAAACTGAGGGGGTCTTAGTTGGTATTCTACACTTGTCATGTTAATTCATGAGAGTTCAACATGGCAAAAGGTAGCAAGTTCTTGATGTGCAGTATAGACAAGCAGAAGTTATAAATATCATAGGGCACTGAGCAGCACAGGTGATTTCAGAACAAAAGAGAATCAGTTATCCTCCAACTTCTCACCTTTTTAGCTTCTTGTGGCACAAAGTATTATCAGCTTGATTCCCCCCGACTCTACATTTACCCTATGCTATACATGCAATCCGGTTCCAAAGTAGAGAAAAAATGGAGCTCAGCATATCTATTAGCCTCCTCACAGAGTTGAGTGTATATGTTCAGAAAAAGGTAAGATTACCAAGATGTTTTATTCTCTTTTTCCAGGCTGCTATGAGTGACAGTCAGAGGATTAAGCCACCATGAGAATTTACATTATCACAAAAGGGCTTGAGAGAATCAAATGGTAAGTATCACCTCCTCTATGCTCCAGCCACCCCAGGATTCATCTACATCTATTGGATTATCCCACTCTTTTCTGTTAGCTTTCCCTCAGAATGCTGTTCACACCCCTATCAGTTGCTTTTCAATGCCTCCAATCCAAAGCTGCCATTCCAAGTTCAAATAAGTCCTAAATGTTTTAAGTTACTTTGACTTTAAAATAGATAAATATTACTTCAACACAACATCTTAAATAAATCTGACTAGAAAAATTACAGCAGAAGTGGATTATTATGGGGGGGGTGGGAGTGAGGCAGGGAAGCCAGGCACTTCAAAAGCAAGTTTTCTGAAGTTCTAAATGGAATTTCTAATTAAAAGGAATGTGTCAGGACAGGGAAAACTCCAAGAATGACCAGGACCCCATGCTCAAGTAAAGTTTCCATTGACCAGATGAAACAGGGTTGAAGCAATCTGGATATTAGACGGTTGCTCATTAAACCTCTCCAGGCTGTGGAAAAACAAACTTAACTGAAGCTTTTGAAAGAATGACTGGAAGAGGCCATAAATTGCTGTACATATTTGTATTTATGCAAATGTTTATTACCAGCTCTCAAACTCACCTAATATAGCAACGACTTCATCGTCCTGGATTACTTCCAAGGAGCCCGAGACGACGAAGCAAAGGCTGTCGACGCTCTCCCCAGCGTGGTAGATCAGGTCTCCCGGAGCACAGTGCACTGTCTGAAACTCCATGGCCAGTGCCCGAAGGCACCCATCGCTGGCCAGCCTGAAGGCAGGGTGCTCCTTGAAAACCTTGCGGTTCAGATGCACGCAGATATCCGCCCTCATGTCCTTCGGGCAAATCTGCAAAACCTGCCGGGGAAATCAGGCAATCAGTTCCTGTGCGGGGCTTCTACGTGCCTGCTATGGCTACTTTACCACGCAAGGTTTAAGAACTGCTTTCCTCCTTCTTATAAAGTTTCTAATCTCAGAGTGTCTGTTTGTTTTTATATTATTTATCCACATAAGCCACAATTCTAACTTAGTCTACTTTATAACATCTGAAGGAAAACGCTGTTTTCATCTCAGCAACATGCTCTGCTGGATATTGAATCACCAGAAGGCCTCAGGTCTTTAAGACAATGAAACTTAGAGCACAGCAGTACCAAAAGTGTTGAAGAAAATCTTCCTGAAGAATTGTTTCTAGAGGGCAGGTCATTTTTTCACAGGCAGATTCCATGAAAAGCCTGTACAAGCTATATCCTCTAACAACTAAAACAAATTATTTAAACTTTAATTAACTCATAACATTGAGAATTGCAGGTATTTAAATTTACCCCTCAGCGGCACTAACAAGTTTTTTGTTTACACAGCAAAGGGATTTTAAGGTATGATGCTCTTTTGGGCAGCTTTTGATCTTCCAAATGCAATGTTCCTCACGGCAATTCATGATGTGTGCTCCTAAGAGAACACGAGCTGATGCTCAGCACAGCGGGCACCAGGCAGGGCCATTTCTGAAGGGTTTTAATATAATACAGACAGCCGAGTGGAAAGAATACAAAATCACTGCTGCATGTACAGATTAAAAGTGGAAAGGAGTAACATGAACAGGGTTTGGGGATAATAAAATCCTCGGGGGATGGTCTATGATGAAGCACATCTAGGACATATTATTTGAGAAAAACATTGAGTAGTCTAAGTCGGCCTCTTTACTATTTTCTTAGTAATTACTATTCCGTCCAATTAAGGAACGCTCTGCTTGAGCTTCGGAGTGACTCCCACGCATTTCCCTAGATGGAAAGAGAAGACTGTCTCACTGCAAATACTCCTGAAAAACATGAAGGTAACACAGGAAGCACTATGGCCACGCCTACACTTTGAAATGGGGCTCTGTGCAAGATCCGAGCAGAGAACCAAGCTCATAATGCTGTGCATGGCACTGGTTCCAGATATCATGCCTGGTAGTCCAAAGGCAAATAACTCCACCACCAATATCATCATCTTTGGCCCACCTCCAGACCTTTTGGTACAGATATTACTTCTAAAAAGAGAGGTATTTCTACAGTGCTTAGGTGTAGGGCACTCATGGATGATTTTTCTTGGCTGCCCTGTACAGAAGAGCTGCCAAACCTGCTAGTTCTCAGTTTTCCAGGCTCACAGAAATGGGCTGGGGCAACAAGACCAGCATTTAACATGGAACATAGGCAATAGCCATATCTGTCTTTTCCATTATCTCATTTACTCTGGCAACAAAAATATTCCCTAGTGGCATGTTCTTGCCAAATTTTCCTACTGGAATTACACACACATGCAGTTACCTGAATACCACACACAAAAAGGGTCGTTGTAATAGAAATAGTAGCAAAAAGCCCTGAATGTACAAGAGAATATTTAAAATTATGCTGTTATCCAAAAACTTTTTGGTATAGCAATCTTCGAGGAAGTTAACTAATTTTCCATTCTCCATTTAAAGAAGTTGTCTCCAGACTTCACAAAAATGAAAGGGATTAAAGGCATTTGAGAGTTACAGACAAACAGAAGGCTTCCGTTTGTATGGGAGGTAAGAAATTTATCTTCATGCATCAATTTTAGAATCTTTCAGTGGCTCTTGGTTAAATTTTGTTGTACTGGCATTTTCCAGAGCAATTTTAGCATGTCTGCAGTGAACACTGAACTGACAAATTTGTGGCCTACAAAATAGTGATAGGAGGACCAGTTCTGTGCTGATATGAGAGATATTTAAGAGGCAGAGATATTTAAGTCTCTGCCTCATCTGTAGGAAGCTGCGCTGTGTTTCAGAGAAGCACAACTAACCACTGCCCTGTCTCACGAGCAACACATGCTTTATTCATGACAAGACATCCCAGAAGTTATACACAAGGCATCAAAACAACAGAGCTCAGACCTGGGAGTTTATGGATTGGCACAGCCAAGCACAGCTTTTGCTGTGCAGATGAAAGCTGAGCTCCTGGTTTAGCAGTCAGGGCCAGTGGCAGCTCAGCTGTGAGCACACCAGTTATTGAAAACAGCACCGTATTAAGCTCTTCGGTGCCCTGACAATTGCAGACTTTTTCCCGTTTATTAAGATAATTCTCAAAGGCTACGCTGGGAATTGCTGTGTTTGGCTGGGTTATTCTGCTGTCTCCAAATGCATCCTTAAAGAGTTTCTCTCCTTATCAAAGGGAGCCAAGAATGAACTTTGAAGATAAGCTAAACCCCCCCACCCTCCATGTTTTACATAGCAATTTTTTCTTGTTGTTTTGTTAAAATGATGACAGGAGTTTGTCATGGGTGCTGAATGAGAGCACCAGCACTCATTACACTATGTATCCTCAGATGTCTCTCCACCTTCCCCAAGTGCACCTTCCTCAAATCACAACCCCACACAAAGACAGATTGTGAGAAAACATGCAGAACAGCTTCTAACCAGCACTATCCAGCACTAAAACACCATTTCTTTCTGAAAGCTAGCGTGGCAGACAGTGCTTACAGAACCGTGTCTGGAATCTAAAAATGGCAGATATGCTGAAGACCATTTAGAAAAGCAAACAGTGCCCTGTGTGCCCCTCAGTCTCCAGGCAGCTCAGTGCAAGGCCACATCTGTTCTACTCCTTCATAATGATGCCTTAACAGCTGTACAGAAATGACACTATTTGCTCTTTAACTGCATCATCCACAGTTCAGAATACTAAATTAAGCTGCCAAGCAGAAGGCTGGTGACCAGAGCATTGGTATAATTTCCTGAATGATCCACCCCACAAATCACAACTCTTCACAAGCAGAAGAAAAACTGTCTATCTCTACAAAAGTTGGCGATTAATATGAAAGTGACAAGGAGTTGCTTTTGTACATTTGTTCCGGTGAAAGGCCATCTGTTATTTTAAAAGACACAATGGGTATTTATTTGTAAATTCAACGAATCAGAATGATAACATTTGCCTGACATAAGGTAGATTTCAAACAATACATTATTAAATGCTTCCAGTTTTCATTAATATATTTAACCTTCACACAGAATATTACATTCAAATTCTCTAACAATGAAAAAAAAAATCACTTTGTTTTCAGGTCCACAGAGCTGCAAGCAACCTCACAAGAAATACTGCAGAAAAAAAATCTCATTTGGAAAAACTGTGAGGTTGTGTTACAATCGGGAACTTGTTATTTACTTACCACCTTTATTTATCGTAAAGTGAGCTGTTTCCTTTATCATTTTTATACTATTTCAAGCCATTTCACTGGCAAAACATACATACTTTAACCACTATAATATGTCACTATGATAGAATAGCTGAAATACTGTATTTGAAAGTTTAAAATTAAGGGAAGCTTCTGCTTAGAACTATTTAAAGAATATTTGTCTCCTTTACTAAGACAGTACCTCCTGTTTATTTTAATGGACTACTTTCAGGATGTGACTTCTTTCCTCGCAGTTTAATTTACTTACCTTTTCAGTATCTATTCCTCTGGACATTGACCAGGTGGAAACGATGTAATCCATCACACGTTCACTCAGTCCTTTAGGGACCTGGTAGAGCTTTAAAAAGTCCCGGACACTGTTCAGCATTTCATGGTATCTGTTTGTGTTAGCGTACATTTGCTGAAATATGGTCGTCACATTACCAAAAATGGTGGCATACAGAAGGGCTGCGAAAAAGAAGAAAAAGCACAGAGAAAAGACATGATAAGATGTGGTGATCTTGTCTGTGTTCCACTGGGCTTTAAGACTGCAAATGCAAAGTCATACAAATGCATGCAAATATTGGTGCTTTATTAGGAAGGCCTGAGGAGCAAAAGTATTTTACAGGTCATCTTCAGCACTACAGATTGAGGACCCCTACCTACTTTTGTGAGAGCATGTCCAGCATCACACAGCTCCTAAAAGACTGTTTGTCCATAGAACAATTCACTAGTACCCAAAACCTTACAAAACCACAACAGAAGACAGAAGAATTTTAAGAGAAATAGCTTGACAGCAAATACTTTAATTTTTCATCTCAGGTTTGTAGCACCTGCGTTGAAATAGCATCAGTGACAGATTTCCAGGCTTTAAGTGCATTATCACAGCAGTAAGCTGAGTCATCGTTACCCACCTCAGTGTGACAACAACAATGCATCAAAGCAGAAGATGGAATATGTAATAAACAGCTACCATGGGTCAGGAATTTATAGACATAAGTTTAATAATACATAAAAACTCGCATTACATTTTATATTCTTCAGGCAAAAGAACAGCAAGGCCCGAGAAAGAGCTAGAGCCCTCAGAGGCAGACCTTTGCACAGCCCTCCTGACTTCACACAACGCAATTATGAAGCCAGCTGGTTCATCAAGATGGGTTTAAGAATAAACACAAGGAGAAAAAAAGGCAGTGTTTCCAAGCGTGGAGAGAAGCAGATGAAAACACACAGGACTTGAGAAGATCCATCTGCTGAAGCCCAAGACAGAACAGCAGGCTGGTGGCAGCCTCAGCAGCCAGGTTTGATAGCTTGCAGAGGCTGGGGCTGAGGCTCTTCCAGCCAATCCAGCCCTGAATGAAATGGAGAGACAGGAAGCCTCAAGGGGAATTTTCCTATGTTGTGAATCAGGTCAGTGATAAGTGACAGGTTGGCTGTAGAGGAACAGTCAGACTGCAGATGTGATGATAACCACCCATAAGTGCTCTGGCTTGCTGACTGGGTTCTTCCTCTTAGCCATTTCCTGTCCCCCAAAACAAGCACTGAATTGTGAGTATCATATCTCTTCCACCAGAGACAAAAATAAGTTGATGAGAAGCCATATTTATAAAAAACATATTTTGCTTTACTGAAGTAGCCCTTTTTGCTCTTTGTTTACTCCCTCATCAGCTATTAAAAAAAAAATCCTCATCCCACTCCTTCCTTTGAGAATGCAGCTTTTTTATTCAGGTCAGTGTTATAGGCAGATATCCTTAAGCCAACTAAGATGCTCTAGGGTTCTATGGCCAACAAAAACCTTTGATACAGTGCAAAACAAACTTATGAGACTGTCTTGGCCCTGATCATCAAGAGATGTAATTTAATTTTAGGTTTGCTCAAGGCCTTTATGCTGCTGAAGTTCTGAATTTCTGCGGAATTCTTTCTTGATGCTGCATGACTTCTTTTTTTTTTATGAGTTTCTGTAGAGAACAGCTCTTCCTTTTTCTATCTACTACTCTGTACAAACAGAGTAGGCTAAAAAATATGCAGAAAAACATGCACACTCAATTTAAAGAAAAGTGGAGAGCACCAATAGGGTGACCAGAAATATATATTTTCCCTGTTTAACCTTAACTTGTGCCTGAACAAAACCATACCAGGCACTCCAATGAGTAGTGAAGAATGATAAAATGCTTTACAAAACAGATTTACCATAACAGCTTCTTAATCCATGAGTATTTTTGTATCAGAACAGAATTACCTATCCATAAGTAAGTCCCAGTTTGCTCTCTGTTATGCAGATGCAAACATGACCCTACAGGAGACTGCAGCAGCACAGGGCAGCCAGCACAGCACTGGAACTGGTGACAAATTAGAGAGAGGGTGGCAAGCAGATTTTCATCTGTAGATTTCTTGACAACAACATTCATGTCCATATAACTCTCTTTGCTCTCTGGCAAACAGTGAGACCTGGGGGCTCAGTACCTTGGCATGTACAGCTCCATGCCAGCAAAGGTAAAATGGAGTCCCCACTCTGTCCCATTAATGTCCAGCCACATGAAGCTTAAAGGAAAACCAGGAGTTTGACCATATATTTTGATTATTATAAAGCAAGCAATTTCCACTGTTAATTGCAGCTCCAGTATGACAATTTTCTTGGCAAGAAAATTTATTCTCACCTAGATTAATTTTTTTTTAATTTCCAAATTTACAATCCTTAATTTATCATTAGCCAACCATTTTATATCTATTAAAGACACATTAAAGCCAAGGATTTTTGCAGCTTAATATTGGGTAGATACATTAGCATATTAAACCTTGAACTCCCCTGCAGAGAAGTAGCTGGCTGCGTGCCCTTCCTTCCTTTCAAAGAGATAATGAAATGAACCCACCGCAGTAGACTGCAGCCTCAGAATTATTTCAGAAACACACACTCTACTGGAGGAAGAAAGTTGGGCTGTTTATGAAAGAGCAAAATCTCCAGCATTTCCTCCTCAGGAATGCCAAGATCCCTCAGAAATTATACAGCCCTCACCCCCTGACGTTAATATTCTTTTCTGACAATAAAGAAAAACATGTTGTCCCCAACAATGTGGCTGCTCATTTACACTGCAGTCTGTGCTACTCAATTTAAACCAGGGTTTAAAGAACATCACAGATAGGACCATGGTAATTGCAGTAGCAAATTACCCACAAGTGAATCATGAAGGTCAGACACAGGTTGCAAAGGCCACCAAACTATCTGCTATTTTTAGTGACGTAACAAGTAAGAATAGAGAAATAAATACAAGCCAGCGTAGGTCTCAGCTACCACAGCAAAAGATCTGGGGTCTGATTTTAGAATTATAAGAGGAAAAATTTCTATCTGTAAGAATGAGAGGTTTACAATTACCCCAATTACAGATGTAAGTGCTGCATTTGGTTCCTGAGATGAATCAACAGATTGATGATGCTTTGCTCAAAATGCACTCATCCAACGGCCTCGCACGCAAAATGTGTGCAGAAGAACTACACAGCAGCAAGTGAGACCAACATCAACTAGTGAGCAATCCCTTTTATCTTGCCCCCAAGACTTGCAGTGCCTTCTGAAAATGAACTGCCTTCATTTTTGCTGTCTGGAAAGCTGATGGAGAAAGCCTGTCTGTCGGCATGTAAATTCCACTTAACAATTAACAAAACCAAAATAAACCCTTTTACACACTGCATTAACCTAAGTACTATTCAAAGAGCGAGCACCTGCATTTGCAAATAGTAGATGATTTAAATGTATAATTGCACTTCTGTTTCACCAACAAGTATACAACGAATCATTCAGTTCAAAGCACAGCCTTGAAAATCTGTTGCACTGTATCACTTCTTACTGAATATGAAACACAACCGTAAATTAACCACATAAACTGCATGTCTCAAAGGCATTTTTCAGATAACACATTGTGAGGTCACACAAAATTAACATTGATCAGATAAAAAGAAAAGCAGAAATTAATTGTATGGATCATCTCATAATTATACGAGAAAATGACATTATTTTCAAATGTGCAATTAGAACAATGTAAGAGTTTATAATTGCTTGAGATTAGGGGTCTTGATTAGTGGTAATTATGCCTGCTTATGGGTAGAGAGCATTCAGTTAAAAGAAAAACACTGAACTGTTAAATACAATATGCAAGCAAATACCAAACTGAACAGGTATCTTAAAGAATTGTTTACAAAACTAGTTTTGACAGAATTGTTATTTGTAGTCTTGCAATCTGATATCAAAGCTTCTAAAGTGAGATCTACTTATCAAGTATCTATCTACACAACCTTCTAGAACAGTACAGACAGACCCAGAGCTGCTTAATCTGCTACTTCTTAGCAAGCTTTGTGTATTATAAAGTTTCCTAATTGTAATCTTTTATCTGCATTTTGGTTTTTTACTAACACAATGTATAAAGATACCATTTCATTTAGCTAGTCAAGAATAAATGTAAACAACTTAGCCAAAATCTAATAGGTCAATTAATTTTCTGCACTTCATGACTTTTCACAATATATATCCAGAACATTTTCACCTGTTATAAAACAAATTACAATTGCTAGTCTTAGCATGTACACCACTTCCCGAATTTTACAACCTGGGAAAAAGACTTTTTTTTTAAGTGAGAGTAAATTCCCAGAGGAGCTCTCCCCCATGCTGTCCCAGTAACTGTTAAATCCTGCTCTTCCCACAGCTCTCTGTTCTCCTGGACTGAAACAATACACTGCTCCACCTCCCTCTTTCATGTCACCAGCTTCTAATTTGCACCTCCGAAGCAAGGCAGTAGCGATGGCAAAGATGAGACAACTGGCACACTACTGAGCAAGTCTGAAAATCAATTGAATGGCAAAGAGCAAAGCAGAAAGCCTGAATAGGCCATGAGGGATGTGCACATCAAACCATGTGGTGCAAGCACTTGACTCCTAGGATGAAAGATGAGAGATCGCAGGCAAATTTTATCAAACTCTTATTTGAATCCTACTGCAAACCTTCTCGCTCTCATCATCACATTTGGTGAAATCACCCTGCTGGCAGCAAAATGGGGACAGAGAAGGACAACAGTGGGCTCCAGCTACAATGGAAATGTTTCTCCTGCAGAAGGGTAGGACACCAGTGAGGACACAATTGATAAAGGCTAAACAACAGAGCATCAGCACATGGGGTTTTTGCATCTTTCCATCACCAAAAAAACAAGCACTGCAATGAAATGAACGTCAGAGACATAAACAAGGGAACAGCTGCTCTAAGAAGCCACTTAAGCAACTACCAAAGACTAGAGTAGTAGAAACATCTGTGCACCTTAAAATAGGCTGTCTGCAGTGTGTAAGGGCAGAAAGGGAAGTTGAGAAGAGCTATGGAACAAACACCACAAGCAGCTCCCAGTGCTTCTCTCCTCACATCCTTTCCTAACTCTACAAAATCAAAGTAGCCTGCTACTACAGCAGCACAGCCATACAACCTCCTCTTATCTATAACCTCCTGTTATCTCATTGATTTGCAATGACTTACATTTTGCCAGTTTAAGACTTAATATGGAAGAATAGAGGCAACTGTTGGTAAACTACCAAACCTTCCAAAGATGCTGAACTCCAGCATCCTTTAGGATGCTTCAAAGCCTTTTTTACTTTTTTCTTTTTTTCTTTTCTTGTTTTTTTTTTTTTTTTAATTTTGCTCTGGAAGCACCCACACAGCTGATAGCAGCAAGCACAGGTGTTTTGGCTCACAAGCATCATGCACAGCACAATTCTCCAACAGGTTTTGCTTTTGCCTTTAGCATGTTTGGGCTAAGATAAACAGCATGGAAAAACACAGAGAGCAAAACTGATCAGAGCCAGAGTGAGTACAAGCCAATAGAACAAACTTCAGCAGCAGCCCTGTAAGAAAGCTCTTCAGTACAAAAAGCTCTCTCCAAACTGACAGTGAAGGGCCAACACCACCCTGCTCTCTATGAAAGGCTGCATCTTGGATCCAAGAGCCTGCTTATGAAAAGGGAGGATGAAGCCTCCTGCCAATCCATATTAAGGAAGAGCGGTGGCTACTATCTTCCTGGCCAAGGCTCCTACTTCTGCACAGCAGCACCTGACTAAATTACCACAGTCCCGCTAATTAACACTGTAAAATCTGGATTTTGACAAATCGAGAAGTGTCCAAACAAGTAAAATGGCAAGAATTCTGATTCACAAAACTCATCACTCACTTGTTTTGACAGCTACAGTTTAGTATTGTATTTACCCTGGAAGGTGCCAACAGTCACCAGAGGGAAATATAATGGCAGCCACAGACTCCACTGCAGCCAATATGTTTGCAGAGAAGCAGATTACTAAAGTAATCAGATGCATAAGGAGTCAGAAATAGCCTGTGAGGACTTAGATATGTTCTTGGTTGTGAAATTAAAGAGTAAGAATCTGGTCATACACCACTTTTCTGCTGTAAGGTACACCAACAGAAGACAACAGAAGCATAATGCTGAAAAGAATTAAAGAGAAGAGCATCCTGGATACAGTGAGACTTCAAGCTGATAGACTTTGAAATCCCTAACCACGAGCATCTCTCACTTTCAGGGAAACAGGATTGCAAACTCTTCTTATTCTATAGACAGACAGCACTTGCAGACCAGTGAGTTCACCTGGTTCTTGTTACTTAAATTACATGAAGGCATCCACTTCTCTGCAAGGCCCAGCACTTCCACTGACTAGTGAGTCCCAATGGGGGTAGCAGTGTCTTACATCCAAAAGTGCATCATAAACCAGACAGGAAGACGTATGTTCTGCCTCAGCTTACAGATAAATTCCTAAACCTGACAGAACGCTATGACTAACTCCAAACACAGTAATACCTAGTCATTAATTGAAATTAGGGCCTTAACCCTTGACAGCAAAAAGACTTTCCAAGAACTAGTACAGTTTAATCAATGAGTCCACAGAAAACTCCTTGCAGAATCAATTTATTTCAGTCAAAATATAACAATACGGGACAGCAACAGATCAACAGGCAAGATTTGAAATGGGAAAGGCCACCATGATAAATCAAAGGTAAGGCTAGAGAAAAAGGAAGATTCTACAGGAAATGGCACTTCCTAGTCACCTCTCAATTTTTCCCCACCAGATAGGTTTATCTCTGATAAGGTAAAACAGAATGGCAAGAAAATGTACCAATTTTCACAACTAGTTACAGAAGCTACAATTCCTGTAAAGAGCAGCATACTTATCACAACATCTTCAGGAATGTCATAAGGGATTAGTCTAGAGCAACACTGAAGTACACATGCTCAGAACATGGAGCATCATCAAGATCTGGCTTGATGTGCCAATTTCATTACCAAGAGGAAACTAAGTGTACAAACAGATAACAGCTGCAAAACTGATCTCTATTCCAAACATACCAGGGCAGACTCCTCCGTGGGACACTTTCACCAACACAGGATGAACTCAGCTCAGTGTATTCACTAGCAGGTTTTACCATGATGAGATTTAATAAAATGCCAAATCTGATTATGTCCTCTGCAATTTGTGAGAAAGGACACTCTTTTACTGTTTTGTAGAACTTTATGGACAATAAAATTTAAATTGTCTAGAAAATTGAAATGGATTTCCATTTCATTTCCTAGCACTAATGAACAGATCACCATTTAAATGACGACTGAGCCATTTAAGGGCATCATTTTTCTTCTACAGTTTATACAGGGTAATGCATGGCCATTTTCAATTACTTGGTTAAAATTAAATTTCCAGATACTGCTTCTAGATTTTTACTCATTTGCACCAATATGAAAGCTTTTGCCTTCACAGCTATTTTATCTACCCTCAACTTAGCTCAAATGGTTTCCCCCAATTACACACCAACTCTCCTCATTTTAAAATCTATTACTGAAATAGAACTACACAAACAGAAGAACAAAAAACAAAAATCAAAAGCCAAAATTAGGAAAAGTTCTTTTCATGTGAAACTGCTTACCTACGTAGTTGTCAGCATTCCTCTGTTCACACTATTTCCTCTGTGACTTGGATGATCTTTTCTACAAGGCCTTGCAGGAGGGAAATCTAGGGACACTCAAGGAGATCACCTGTTATCCAAACTTTCTGGTCCTTTCCCTACATCGCTGCCACACCTTCTGCTGGGCTTTGCACTGCTGGCTCAGGCCTGCTCCTGTTGGCAACTATTGGGCCTCCTTTTGCAATAACCTATCCGTGTGCAGGACTGGATGTGAATTTTGCACACCAAAACCACCATCCAGCACTTACACCTACGGATTTCTGGACAAAACTTGCCCCCATCACTGATGCAACACAAGAGTTTAATGGCTAAAGCCACTCACAAAGTTCAAGTAAAATTCTCCCGTCTGGTTCCTTTTGGTCATTGCTTCAACTTCATTTAGTTAAGGTATCTTACACTTAAGTATGGTATTTAGAGTCATTCTTTGTTCCAAATGATAATTGGATTCAGGTGGCTTCTCTCTACTCCCACCAGAGCACCCATGTGGGAAGTTCATAGCTGGCTGCATTCCTTGCTGATCATGTTGAGATCTGAAACCACCAGTGAGACCACAAGGAGGAAGGACCCAGGGCTTCCCCGAGACTGCAGTGATCTCACTTTCCATTAGGCTTAGAACCTCTATTCAGCTCTGCTTTAAACACTACTGCAAGGTGTGGACATGTCTGCCCATGATGGAAGTTAAGGACACAGTTCAGAGAAATACCAAGACAATGCATTTCTCTTCGACCACTAACTTTCATCCAGTGACTTACAAAAGCTTCTGCTGTCTATGCAGCAATACAGCACAGTCTTTTTTTAGGCTTTTTCTTCTCTGAGAACAAAAGAAAAGGTAAAATTTTAATGCCTATAAATTACCCCAACACAAAAGCCGAGTGGGATGGAGGTACTATGGTTTCATTGTGAAGAGAACCAGAGGTGCGTGGTAGAGTGCTGGCCTCAACCAGACAGCTGATGGAAAAATTGCATATCCCTTGTCCCACAGACTCCAGAGAGAAGGCACTTCTTTGGATTAACTGTATTGTCCCCAAACCTACAACCAGTTAAAAAAAAAAATCCTGAAAACAACTGAAAGTGTGTAACTGGAAGCCTGTGTCTTCCATAGCTCACCTGGTTTACACTCAGCAGGCCCTTCAAGCTGACTTTGCTCCAAGCAGTCACCCTGGGAAGCCAGCAGTGACCTCTGCACCGACCAGACTCCAGAGAGGCTGTGCTGATCAGCCAGGAGCTGCCAGGTCTGTTCAGGTGACAGACCAGCCAGCAAGAGCTAAGGGCATGGCTGCACCTGACAGGATTAATGGATTCTGGACATAAGGACAACAATTAATTCTGAGTTCAGATCTCCTCTACTGTGAAATTAAGACCCTAAAGCTATTGCACCTAACTGGACTACACTGCACCTGTGTGCTTTGCCTCTCTGCAGCTCAGTCTGAAGCTTTTGATGCAGTAAAACTTTGGTAAGCCACCCTGGGGTGTTGTTACTTCAATAACCACAGCCAGACTGCAAGGTGCTCATCACCAACCTGCCAACCCCTTCTTGCACATGCACAGCTTTTACTTCTGGGTGCAACAAGTACAAACAAGTTATGTGACTATATTCCACACAGGGTTTTCAAACACTTCCCAAACAAACCCAAAGTGGTCCAAAACCTCCCCTTCTCTGGTATCACTAAATAGTTACAAAGATTTCAAACCGTTCGTAACAGAAATAAGAATAATGAAGTTTGGAATTATGTTGACTAAACCCATGAGGTCGGAGACAAAGATGACATTTACCGATGAAGACTAATTCGGGGTGGTTAAAGAATAATTGTCACTGGAATGACTAGGTCTGAGTCATGCTCCTCCCACACACTGATCACAGGTGTGCTTGCAGACCAAAATCAGTAGGTGCACACAGTATTTACAGGAATGTGACATGGGAATAACTCACAGACAGTGGCTTCTCAAGGGGGCCCTGCTTTACTGATGAGTGAAATGACAGGCTAGTGAAGACACAGATGGTTTATCAAAAAATAACTGGAACCACTCTGGAGTTTTTAATGACAAACCTTGGATGACTGCATCTGAGAGGAATACTTGCCTCTGGAGTGGTGAAGAGGGTTATAGCCTAACTTTCTGAAACAGGTCTTCATTTCTGTTCCTATGGCTCCAGTCTTAAAAGTAGAGCCATAATTCTCTTCCAGGCTGAGTCTGCTATTTTATTAGAACTCAGCAGGACTAAAAGCAGGAGTAAACATGCATACAGCTGGGAGTTCCTTACCTCACTTCTAAAAAGGATTGTATTTATCATGATATTCAGGGGTAGATGCTATTGCATAAGAGATACTGCCTAAATTCCTTTTAAAGCAAACACTACACGGAAATCATCTGACATCTACAAGATGTCAGGCAGCTGCATTTTGTGCTCTGGTGAGTTTGTTAGCAAGTCATCACAAAATGCAAATACATTTGCACATAAAAAAACATATACAGTCAGAAGTAAGGATGTATTACTATCCCACTGGGACCTTTTTTGAGAACAATTCTGCTTGTGCAGTGCCTGCCAGGCACACAGGAATGGCATTTGCAGATGCTAATAAGCTGAAGATGTCCAACAGAAAGTACAGGACTCACAAAGGTAATGAAATATCTCTGTCAGTAATTTGCAGCTACAAACCTCATCCAACAGTTAGGCACACAAAGCTTTTCCTTGGAAGATTGTGCTTCAAGTATAATCCCCTGCAGTCACTGAACATCTGGGATACAACAGTCTCAAATATCAGTGCGGGAGCAGAGATCTGAACTCAGATCTTCCATTTTTCTGAGGAGTTCCTCCACCTAAAGGTGACTGAGTATTTTGAATCAAAGAGAAAGGAAAGGAAAAGAACTTGTACTAGCAGAACTGTTCCAATCTCCATAAATATAGCAGGGGTGTGTTCCCAATATTTCCATATCCTTGGAGTCTTTGAACCATGAAATAATGGATTAGAATGGAAGAGGCAGATATCTCTGGATACAAACACAGACTTCTCTGCTCTCACCTCTCCACAGAGTAATGTGTTTCCTGGCAGGCTTGCTCAGAGAAGCTTTACTTGACCAGCCACAGCAGATCAAGAGCACCTACTATCCCCTAGCACTCCCAAAAGATCCTAGGAAAAGTAATTTCTAAGATTCATTGAAGTGATTTCACATATGTGCATGAACAAAGTCTTAGGAATCACAAGGAAATAAGGTAGTTGTACCAAATGGTGAAAGTAACCAAAACCTCAGCATAAGTAAACCCTAGCACATCATCAGGAGTCAAACTTCAGAGTAAACTTTTTGTCATTGTGACATGGAGTTCACATGGGGTAAAAGAACAATGGCTCCTCCTGAACTTAAATCCTGATCTTTGGATTCCAAAAGGAGAAGACCCCCAGATGCCCACTGTCTTTGGACACAACACTGGATGCAGCTTAACCCTGCAGCAGTCCCAAGGCCCCCACATTCCTTGAGAATTGTTACAGTTCAGGGATAACTTTCACAACATCAAAGCACTTCCAGAAGAGTTTTTGCAGTTGTCACAAGTCTTTTCCTTGTTAAAGCACTGAAGAACTTGCCTTCTGCAATTCAATTCTCTGCCACATACAGGATCACCTAAGTAGCATCTTAAATCTTCCAGATTTTAAATTCTTCCTTCCCACTGATGGAGGCAACAAAAAAATCTTACAGCTCGTTGGAGATCAATAGTAAGATTTGGGCAAACAATTGTGGTAAATATATTCCATGTCATTTAAGTCGTCAAAGTCTAAAGAAGTAAAAAAGCAGGAACTTATTTTCACGCCTAAGCTGTGGTAATAACCTGCAAGCTCATCTTTTGAAAGCTGTGTGAAGAACTGTTTGTAAGCTGTGTGTGCCACCATGAATATTCATTTACTGGTCTCCAGCACAAGGCAAGGATAGAATGCTTTTCAACAGCTTGAATTTTTGATAGTGCATAGCTACTACTGGCTGACAGATATTAATGATTCTTGACAGAACGCTTATCTTTGAGCTGTTGCTGTAATCAATCAGCACAAGAGCAGCAGGCTATTAAAATATTTTTCTGTCAAGCTCTCTTGACATGCTTTGAATGGTACACAGCCTCGATGCTGGGTTTGGATTTTTTAGGTGTTTTGTTTGTTGGCGTTGTGTTTTTTTTGTTGGGGTTGGTTTGTTTGTTTCCAGTTGTTTTGTGGCAGGCTTTGTTGTTGTTGTTTTGGATCGGTTTTTTAGTAAGAGAATCTACCTGAAACCACACAGCTGAACTTTCTTGATCAGCACCTCTTGAAGTTGTCCTTAAATATCAGCCCTGATGCTGAGCGTTCAGAATCCAGTCACCATGGTTGCAGCTCCTTCTGACAAATGTCCCTCTGTCTTCTTTCTAACCTGCCTTTCTCCATCCACACATGCACACACACACTCTTCTTTAAAACGATTTCTCCCTGTCAGGCTCCTGTCATCTACCTGGCCCATAATTACTCTTCATGCTTCCTTCCAGAAGTTCTACCCTCCTGTTTTCTCTCTCTTCTTCCAATTTTCTATTCAACGGGACCTCTTCCTCCAGCCTTTCAGACACCTGTCATGGGAGCAGTGATTTCGCAGTCTCTCTGCATCACAAAGCCTGTAAAATTTAAATCAACAGCTTAGCAAACCCATCAAGGAGGCTGCCAGACCTTCTTGGCCTCAATAGAGAAGCCTAATGACTGGGAGGGAATCAAAGTTAAATTAGATGGTCAGGAGAATTGGGACTCTTCACAGATCGGAGGAGGGGAAGAAGGGAAAGGACAGGGATACAAACCTAAATATGTAAGCACGGGGTGAAAGAGCACAAAAGGAATGCAGGTGAGGTTAGGAACACAGAACACAAAGGAGCAGCTGATAACTGAACTCGTGAAAAAAGCACAGAGTTTAAATGCCCAATTTTCTGCAGAGGCTTGGCTTTATTGATATCAAAACCATCCAAGATTAGAAGTGGCACTGCAGAGGGAGGGAATAGATACACAATGGTATGGTGTGTACAGAGCACAGTGAAAGCCACTCTGCACTAGTAAGACATGAAGAATTAAGAGTGGCAAGAAAGGCAAAGCAGAGAGCAGGAGCAGTTTGTATATGGCCACAGAGGAGTGTGTGACACAGCTGGGAACGCAGCCCAAACCTGCCAGCTCAGGGCCTCTCCCCTATCCACCAGCCCCACACTGTCAGCACTGAAGAGACAAGCAACAGGGTTTTTTCACATTTTGCTGTGCTCTTTGCCCAGCAGCTTATTTCCTCTGCAGGTCATAACACCTGTTTGCTGCATCCAGAACCTTCTGCAAATTCAAGAGGGCAACAAGCACCGATCTCTCTGAATGTTCCGTAATCAAATTCCAGAAGAAAAACACTGTCTCTGGCTGAATCTCCATTACTCCAGTAAACAAACAAACAAATGTACCAAAAGCCTGCTTAATGAAGAAACAGTCTGGGTTAGGACCACGTTCACCAAGAGCAGTAAGTGAAATGCAGCAGAGGGCTGAGCCGTGGCTTACATGCATCCCTAAAAACTTTGTTTGAAGAGCGTGTCCACATCATGACTGCCACGCAAGACACTTTAGACTGAGCAAGTCAGACCAGAAGAACACTGTGCCAGTGATAACAAATACTCCAGTGAGAATACTGTCGTTGCTAGACGCTAATGAATACAAGGTCATCCATTTTTATATCTTAAAGCAAATACTCTACGGTTTTTATTTGCTTTTCTCCATTATTTCAACGATGAAAGCTTAGGGAATAAGCCAGAAAGGTGAAAAAATAAACACTTTAGAACGAGCCAAGGAACACTAGACAAGAAATCCAGAGAGATTATTGCAAAGGACACTAAAGAGGACAAAAACATTGGGTCCTAACAATATCCTTCAAACAAAGCCCAAGTAAACAAGCTGGCACAAGCAAGGTGTGAAAGAGAGGGATGAAGTTGTTTGTGTTAATCTGCAGACTGACAGAAAACAGCTTCAAGAGCTTCTGCATGGCCACAAATCTCTTCAGAGCATTTTCACTTGCCCAAGTTCTCCTCATCAGTGTGCCATGAGAGACAGCATCCATCCCACCCACAGAGAGAGCACTGCTCTGCAGCTGGGAGGAGAGGAGACAGTGGTTCTTCTGAGCATGCTGCCAACATTTTGCATGTTGAACCGCTTTTCCTCCCCAGCTCCGTGGATCCACCCCATTTGCCATTATTTTTGTATCAGTGACAAGTTAGAGGTGTTAAATCCTGGACAGTTCTAAAGGCTACCACATTCCATACACATTAGTGTGGCTCAAGAAGGGCACAGAAAAGAGGGAAATTGCTCAGAAAACCATTTTTGAATGGAATGACTATGAGGATACCCAAAATAGAATAGACTGTGTTTTCATAGTCCTAATCCAAATGGAGGAGGGAAACACACATACATGTACCACACACAAGGCAGAAGGTTCTTAAGGGAAACCTTTTTTACTTCACCTCACACATTAACAGTGTTTTCCCTTCCAGATGATGACCACTGGGATCTGAAAATTTCCAGCATTTAATGGCCAGTCCTGACTCCCTCTGCTGGTACTTCATACAGTCTCCTCTTCCTCAGCCTTAGAATAAGAGCAATGTCCTTTTAGCAGTTCCAACAGTAGTGCATAGTGGGAAAGTCTTGTCACAACAGTTTCACTAAAACGTATAAATATTTTGTTAAGTCTTAAAAAATACTTTGGAATCTTTGAGGGCTCATTATCACAGTTTTTATCTTTCCTGTATTATTCTGCCCTTGTACTTACTGTCTAGTACATTTAGACTTCCAGCTGGACTAAAGTTAGAACAGAATTAAGTAGTAACAAACATAAAACCTTTCCTTGCCTTAATGCATGGTTTCACACTTCACACAAAAAGGACAACTGCTAATAAAAGTCTTAAACCCAATTTATCAATACTGCAATAAGAGCGAAGCACAAAGAAAGCTTTAAATACTAGAAGTTGCAAGCTGGCAGTGTGGGAGCTCATTAAAAAAAGCCCTGCACAAGAACGCTCAAGGCAAATGCCATTCAAACTTTTTCAACTCTGAAGTTATTTAATCGGCACAGCAATCACAAGGGATAAGGCATTGTTTAAAGGAACTGGCTTCTGTAGGCTTGGTGCTGTTCAGTCTTCTGGAAAGGTATTCACTGTAAATGTGCCATCAATTTAAAATGCTCCTCAGTTCTGAAAAGCAATCTTTCTGACCTGAGGCTTGAATACTTCAAGTTGCAGAGCACCCTCAGCTGAAACAATCCAAACAAACAACGTGGGGCTTCTGAATGCCCCAAAACACCACAACCACAAAACAGGGGCAAACTGGAATATTCTGCCAGTAGAAATACTAGTTTTACACACGTGAAAAGCTAAATTCATCCTTCTGTGTGTGTTTGTCACCAATTTCAGTAAACCAGCATCAAGACAACATAATTTCTGCATCAGTACTTTGTGCTCATTCCCTGGGCATTAAAAGTTACGGTACCAGGGCGTGGTCAGGAAAATCTATGTTTCCACATATTATACATTTGCATGGAACTGCCCAGTTTCCCTCTTCATTGCATTTGCAGTCTCTTAGACTGTTCTGACTGGATGAAAGCATGCTAAAAAAGCAGCATGGAAATTATTACAATTCCTACAAAGCTGTGGACAAGTCAGTCTGAGATGTCTGCTTACTTACTCAAATCTAAAAGATCAGAGCTACTCTGGAAAAGCTGTAGCAGCATCAGTGCTGCCACACAAGTCCTGCCACCACAGTTAGAGTCTTTTCTTGCTGAAGTATTCATTTCTACACTGTTTTCTGTCAGCCAACAATCCATACAGAAGACCCACTTCTCTCCTTGCTCTCAGGAAAACCTCGACCTGGCCCAGGCTTCCCAGCTGTATGTTTAGTGAATTGCCGTGTTTATGATCTGTGTATCCAGCACAATATCCATAAACATCCCACAAAGTGCATACATGCACCAAAAGGCAAATTAGCACAAACAGGTGCCATAGGCTCTCTCCCATCACCTTGGAGAACAGTTACACTTGGAAGAACTTCCAGAGAACCACACTATAGGAGCTGATCAATGACATTTAAGTTTTTACCATAGGATTTTAACAGGAGGAAGTTTAAAGGGAAAAAACTGACTCGTGAAAAAAGCACGACACTCGTGTTGGTACCACACACTCAGTACTCAACCCTGCCAAAGCAAACCAGCAGGTTTCAGAAGGACCCCAGCTGAGGGAGAGCTTGAAGACAAATGATTTAACAGCTGCTGTCTAGGACAAGAGTTTAATTAACATAATCAAAGCCATTATTAGGTTAATCACCAATTAGCACCACCAATTAACTCACTTATGGCCCGTCCCGAATATCTAAAAATCGGTGCCTGAAATGAAGCACACACAGCACTGTGGTATCACACTGCACTAGAGAGAAACACAGCAGAAGAGAATTTAGTCCCCAAAAGAAGACACAAAGGAGCATGCTTTTAAGGATCTCAGCAAATAAAACAATATAAAAAGCCTCAACTTGAATAATAAAAAGCAAAAAGTCGCACTTGGCTGAAGACCAGACATGCTAAAAAGCACCTGAGCACAGCAGCACAGCTTGGCCAAGGTCAAGCACAGAACCCCCCGTGCAGAAAAGCACAGCTGCACGGTTTGAGGCAAGTTACAAAGGCACAGCTACCGAAGACCAGCCTAGCTAACACAGGACGTACACACTATCCACTGACTAAAAGTTTGATCTGCCCATCACCCATCACCTTTTCCCAGCTGCTCCTACAGCTTCCCACATGCCCTGGGCTCCAGCAGCACCATTTCTTCACCAGATGCTACTGCTGCCACAGCTGGGGACCAGCCCACGCTGCTTCTTCCACTGGGTGCTCCCTCACAGCACGTGGTTGTGTGTAGGCTGGGCTGTGGGCACTGGCAGCTAAAGGGTGCCTACATGTCCTAGCTTGTCCTCAGAGGCTTTCAGGACCTTATTTTTTACCCATCTTTTTCCATGATTCATTCTCTTGGGTTTCATCCAGAGAAGGCAATACATATAATTTTCATGTCTATTCAGCACTTGCACTGACATTAAACTACGTATATGGCTATCTCAATAACTGCATAATCTTGTGTGTCTTTCAAGTTCAACACTTTCCAATAGGTCACCATTAAATGTCCTTACATTGTTAGCATCTTTCTTGAAGAACGACTTGGGTTTTTTCTAAGAATCCTCTTCTATGAATATTCTCTTGCTGCCAAATTTCAATTGGCCCTGCTGTTCTGATAGAGCTGCTCTGAAGATCAAAATATCATTTTAAGAAATGGATAAACACCACCGTTGCTCTCAGAAATGGCTGACCTTGATTATCTCAACTTGAAAATTGAAAGATTTAGAAAGTTACAAACGTGAATCAAATGGAAAATAGAGAGAAAATGTGTAGACAACCCTAATTATGGATGTTGATACATTTTGTTCTAATGCTATCGTGATGACAGCAGACAGATAATAGCAGTAAAATCATAAATAGTAGGAAAGACTCAGAATAAGGAATAACACAAAGCACATCATCAGCCTGTGGAATGAACAAAGCCATCAGTAAAAAAAGCTCTTTGTTTTTGGGTTGTGTTTGTTTTCCCATTCTAATGAGAAGATATGAGTTCAATCAAGCTGTTCTGAACATGATCATAAAATCATTGATGTTGGAAAAGACCTAAAGATCATCAAGTCCAGTTGCCACCCCTGCACTGCCATGTTCACCCCTAAACCATTCCTCAGGTGCCACATCTATGTGTCTTTTAAGTACCTCCAGGTTGGTGACTCCACCACTCTCCTGAGCACTCTATTCCAATGCCTGACCACCCTTTCCATGAAGAAATTTTTTACTAATATCCAGACTAAACCTTCCCTGGTGGGACTTCTCATCCTGTCACTTGTTACCTGGGAGAAGAGACCAATCTCCACCTGGCTACATCCTCCTTTCAGGCCGCTGTAGAGAGGGATAAGGTCTCCCCGAGCCTCCTTTTCTCCAGGATAAACACCCCCAGCTCCCTCAGCTGCTCCTCATCAGACTTGTGCCCCAGACCCTCCCCAAGCTCTGTTGCCCTTCTCTGGACTGACTCCAGCCTCTCAATGTCTTTCTTGTAGTGAGGGGCCCAGAACTGAACACAGGATTTGAGGTGCAGCCTCACCAGTGGGGAATATAGGGAGATGAACATTTCCCTGGTCCTGCTGGCCATACAATTTCTGATAAATCGTTGTTATCATAGCTGGTATTCTCTGTTTGCTTATCTGAGTGTGATTTTTAAAGTCCACAGTTTGAATTACAGCCCACCCAGTGTATTCAGTACATAGAAGAGCACAGAGATCACACACAAGGCATACAGAAGCACAGCATGGTTTTGTTGCTGCACAGATATCAGCACTAACCTTATCTGTTGATACTGGCAGAGAGTGCATATCTGCAAGGTGCAGCTCCTACCTGACAGGATCAGAAATCTTAGTGCCAGCACTGGGAGTGTGGTTGTTTCCACAAATAACTGGCGGGTTTAAGATGGTAGAATAAGCCTGTGCAGCTCACCTTCTCTATTTTAGTTTTCAATTCTCATTTTAACTTTTACAGTTCATCTACATTTTCTCTATTAAACATCCTGCTTAAGTGCCATTGACATACAGGTATGTACATCCCTACCTTGAAAAATCATAGACTCTTATGCCTCTCTTGTCCCCTGTTGTCTAAGGTCAGAGTTTTCCAGCGGGTCACCAACATAGATAGTTATAATTCTTAATGCCAGGTCGATTGTTTTTATAAGTGTAATAATAATAAAGGTAATAAATTATAAATCTATTCTGCCTCAGAGGCATAACAGCATAAAGTCAGATTGCAGTGTACCAAGTGGGGAAAATCTGAAGCTAAGCCACAAATTATCAAGCACTCATGAAAAATACTGGTCAAAAAAGACAATGTGACAGCACACAAAACAGTCTCCAGTTTCTCCAACAGGCAATATTTTGCTTGAACATTGAAAATTGACATAATTTTAAAATCTACCCCAGTATGAGGAAGAGTAAGTGCATTTGCAAGCAGAGATTCTGAGTCAAGTTCAGAAGAAATCGAACCCTTTAATGAAAGGTGTTTTACTTTCCTTTACTGCAAAAGCTCTTGAAACACTGACAGTTCTCACAGGCGTCAAGTCTTTGCAACTCTTCCCACAACACTTCAGGAATGGCATGGCTGGAGTCAGGAGAGGAGAAATTGACTCAGAAGTAAAATCTGATCCTTAGGATAAACAGGTTGTGTGAACTGTGTGTTATTTTCTTCAGCTGAAACACTTCTGTGCTGTGCTCCCTCTCCTAGGGGACCTGACCATTAAGAACTGGGGCAAGAAGGAGCAGCTTGCTTCCCCTACCCTCCCTGGACATGGGCTCAGCAGAGACTGGGAGGAAATTTGCTGTTACTCAGCTGTAGCTACAATAAATGCTCTTTTTTCACTTTAGATGAATCTACAGCCTGTTGAACCATGAGAAGCAAGAAATCCTGTGGCATTTAAAATGACCAACAACCAACGGGCATTTTAAAGAGCAGGTTGTTTGGGAAAGCAGTCCTGCTTTACAGGAGTGCTCCTGGTTCACCAGGCAGCTGGCAACTGATGGCAAAGTCCTCCAAAACTGCTAAAACAGAGGTACTGCTCTGTAGCTGCTGAAGGACAAACTTTCCCATTAGCAACCAGCGGGAAATTCGGCTGTGTGGCCTCAGGCAAACATTACTGTGTATCACCCATTTTGTGCATCACTGCATAGAAAAGGGTAAAAACCAGATACTCTTCTCTTAAACGTATAAAGCAGTATTCTCTGGCAGGTTAAGGTGAGAGAGCAACTAAAGGAGGATAAAGCAACACTAGCAGCATGCACACAAGCACAAACATAGCAGCCTCAGATTTAAGTTCCTTCTTTTCTTCAACTCATACTGCCTTCGTCTGGGAAGCAGCTTGTTTCACTGCCCATTTATCCAAAATTAATCAAACTCTTCAGCCATCTCCAGTGTTACCTTAAAGCGTGGGCTTACAGATCCTACCCCCAATCCCTGGCAATAACCAACATCAAAAGCTTACAGGAAATATTTCTCATTCACATGCAGCTGCTTTCCCAGAATTCCTCCCCACTGCTCTCCCCTTCTGACACCGTCTCACACAAAATCTCTGGAGAGTGAGTACAGCCATGATGTTGCTTACAGAACAGCTGTTGGAAGGAAACATGTCACTACTGCCACAAGGGCAGTATTTGTGTCATCAACACTGATTCCACATTCACACCTGTTTGTGCAGAGTGTGCAAGGCTAGAAAGTTAACTCTGTTCCTGACCAGTTCTACCACAGCTAGTCCCCCAAAGCAGGAGGGGAAGACAAGCTTCTCAGCAGATTATTGTCCTTCCCAACTGAAGGCAAACAGCTTGAGAAATGTGGTTGCCCTCAGGCTGTTACCTTCCTCAGGTTTTGTATGCCTTATCTATCCCAGTATTTCACTGTTGAACTGCCCATTTCATTGTGCTTTGGACCCCCCATTGTGCAGTTGTACCAGAACTCCATGTACTGAACCATTCATACCTTTTTGGATATAGTTGCCTGCTGTATCATGTTTTCCATTTCAACCCAAACTGGCAATGACTCAGAGCATTTTCTTCTGTTTGGCTGCCCAATGATACAACACAATGGTCCCGTAAAACAGTAGTCTTCCCTCCAGTCTTCTGTATTATTGAAGGCTGCATATGAATAAAAGATAACTCCATTCTGGACCTAAACTGCACCCTCATGAAGGGAGAAATCTTCTGTGTTGGCATAATCACAATCTGAATCTCACACACTTTGTGCAGTACAATATCAAACCTGATAAAATCAGCACAGTCAACTGGCCATATTTACCTCATGCCCCAGCATGCACTTTTCCTCACATAAATAACTCTCTCAAATTCCCTTCTCAGGTCTTTGTCTGCTTTAAAGGATCATCACTCTTCAAACCACACTATTTCAGCCAGAAGGGCCAGAGAAATACTGCTCATCTTTTGGACTGCAGGTCTGTAACCAGCATGAGGAAACAACCATCTTAAACATGCACCACGTTCGTTTCTGCTTATTTTGGGAAGCAGTCAAAAAATAGGAGTTTGTAAAGGAAAAGGAGAAACCTTAGTTTCAAGTTCTGTTTCTCTCTCTCCACACCTGCTGTCCCTTTTGCTCACCCACACACACACCTCATCATAACAGCAAAAAGAAGTAAGGGAATCACAGTCACCTACATTCTTCCATGTCACACCTGTCAGTGCTCTTAGGAACTGAACAGCAGAAGCCCAAAAAAGCAGATAGCCAGCTGTACTGGCCTGAAAGGACCTTCTGATGCCACCATTGGAAAACAGGAGCATCCATCCACTTGGCAGCTTCGAGTTGGCAATGTCATATAGAACTCTGCCTCACAGGTACTGCAGTTCTCATACTTGTAAACATACATGGAGAAGTTTTGATTTGACTCTTGCAGCTTTCACAACAACTGTGCTGTCTTCTCTTATATTGGTGAGGGAAAAAAAAATTTGCACTCACCTGCCTCTCCCCTTTTCCTTTTCTTCCAGAAAGCTGCCCTCTTGGTCAGACAGCCAGCATCTACTGGTGACTCACTGGTGACTCAGTGTCCTCAGGTGCCTCATGGAAACTCCTACACCAGTGCATGCAGCATGGGGGACAAACAGGAGGATCTGGACATGAGGCAGGTCCCTCCCTGCCAGACTGCCAGGGTCTAAATGCACAAGAATGGGGAAGAAGGGAAAAGAGGTCTTGGAAGGTAACGCCACAGGTTAGCACCTCACCTCGATATGGGCATCAGCTACCCTGTGCCACACTGCAGGGCACCAGCAGCTGCATGGCAATGCCTCTTCCAGACAGCATCTGGCACAGCCTCCAGCCACTTCAGTTTACATGAACATGAAGGTTCAGAGCACTGTTAGACATTATTTTCAGTGCACGAGTAGATCAGAACAGCGTTATGGGCCAAAGGTGGCACATTGATAGGTCATCTTCTCCTTTCCAGTGCCCACAGCCTGTGCAGCACCTACACGACACAGTGGTTTGCTCAAAGTAACTTCCCTGTTTGGTAGTTCTTCTATGATTTTCACAGGAGGCTGCTAAATTCATGTGGAATAAGGCTCCTTTCCAGAAAAATGCCCATTTCCCCCCTCACACATTCTGTAGCTGTCATCTCATTACTAACCTGCAGTCAACTTATTTGCAAGGAGTGTGAGAAAGACAGTTGCTACAATCTTTAGTTTTGGCATACTTAGTTCCTGATAAAATTGATTTTATAATTTTCTAGGTCATGAGAAGAAAGGTTTTTATGAAGAAAAAATAAGTAGAATCAAAAATATTCAAAACAGAAGTGAATCAAGCAATCGAAACTTAATTGCACTGGTGCAATATAGGAAATCACCTTCATTTCCCCTCCCTCCCTCTGGATTTAAATGCAGCAAACTCAACAAGAATTTTCAAGTTCAGCAAATGGTTAAGGAATGAGAAACTCAAGGATTTACAAATTATAACAACTTCCCTCTCAAAAAGCAAAAGGGCAGAACAAGTCAAATTTAATATCTTTTCTGAATCCTTGTTTCTTATTAAATTTTCTCTGTGAGGAAAAAAAATTAAAATGAGGATGATGCTGCTAGTGTGGGATGGCAAAGCTCAGAGTGGTGACAGGCCCAGAAATGAAGGTTTATAGAGGCAAGTGAGAGAAAAATGGTGGTCCATTTTAGGAAAGACAACTGGAAATAGGCCACATGAGATTGAGGGTGTAGTTCTGTGAACTCTTCTCATAGGATACTGGGTTATTTCCAAGACCAAATAATTGCCAAACCTGTATGTTTGATGCAAAAGGATGCACACTGTCCAGGACCACACACACAAAGTGCCACAGCAGACCTGACCATTAGGAGATGAAATTCCATTCATTCGCCTTCTGAATATGAAAGATGGGAAAGATTTTGGAAAGAAACATTAGGATAGGGTTGGTTCAAAACTGGAGCAAGCGTGCTACTTCGTATTTTGCAAAACTTGTACTAAAAGTACAAATTGTCAGTAACTCATACAACCGTAATAAGTAAGTTTACAGTTTTCAGAATTCACTTGATGAGGTTTCTAGAAACTCTGAGACCGTTTAAGACCTTTGTGGACCAGAATGACCCAAAACCTCCAATATTAGTTTTCATGCTTTCCTAGTAAAACTTAATTTTATCGGAAAATAACTTGCAAAAAAATTCCTCATTTAAGTTCAAAGACAGAAATTAATTATCTTAAGTCCAATTCTGTCTCCTTCCATTTGCCCTAGTTAAAATTAGAAGACATTATCAATCTCCAGTTCCTCTTACTTTGTAGTGAAAATCCTACAAGATCCTTGCAATAACAATGAAGAAGTACCAAACCACAATGCTGACCCATCCCATTCACCTGCACTCATCAACCAACTCATATTTGCCTTTGGCACGGTGACAGGGGGAGGCAAGGTTTGCCTACCATCTCACCAGAAAAATTTAACTCCACACCACTTGGTACAGTTACTGGTTTGATTTCAAAGGAAAGGAAAAAAGCGTTCCTAATTCATGTTGAGGTGAGTCAGAAAAGTCAGGCCTCAATACCTCAACTGTTCCATTCTTTACCATAAGGCACTTGAGATTTTAGAACCTACTGGCTGCCAAAATCCTTTGGTTAGAAGAATAAATTTTCTACTTTTCTTCCAGGCAATAGAACCTATTAAGTTACTTGTCTTCTTCCACATTTTTCACACCAGCAGCAGCAAGAGTTTCTGTACAGTGGATAAAAGATATTGCTATTTTTACATATATTTCATATTCTCTCAGTAGATCAGAATTTCTTCCAACAGGCTGATGCTTATGACAGGATGTATCTTCAAATAATAACGCAAGTTCAGATCTAGTGCATTTCAGAGCTTTCAACTCCAAGAAATAGACTGCATATGACCCACAGCAGCATTTGCCTCCTCTAAAGCATTCACTACCACTTTTATAAACAGCCAAATCTTTCTTTAAAATATAAAAGCAGCCAAATGCACTAAAACTCACTGATCTGGTGAGCACAACTAAGCCTTATTCATTCTCAAGATGTCATGAGACTGCTTATCCAAGTGGTTAAGGTCAGATCATGATCCATAAACCACTTACACATTCCAGCTAGGCAAGCTATTTCTACGCCAGCACTTGGTAACCTACAGCAAGCCTGTTTGAGTCCAGCAGAAATCAGATATTAAAATAACTATACAATTTTTTGAAGCTGATGCAGAAGTGAAAAGTGCTTAGAAGATGCTTCAGAACTTCCATCATATTTTACTTTCTAGATGACAAGTGGCACAATGTATCACATGGGAGGTTGTGCTATTTTACTATTTTTCCCCCCATGCCTATCTAATTGGATTTTTCTTAGTCAGAAACGGACTTGTGTAAAACCAAATCCTTGTCCAGGATTGCCATCCTTCAGCAATACAGTTGGCTGTTTAATGAAAAGGCCTCCCAGGAATGCAGAGACAATGAAAATTTGTCATGCTTTTTCTATGTTGCATATATTCAGCCAATTCCACAAGTGGGAATTCATAATATAGTTCTGACAGACAAAGCATGCTCCTCTAGATTGCACCTGTGTAATTCAGCAATTTAAGAATAAATTTGTCAAGTGAAACCCAAGGTTTGCTGTCCTGCATAGCAAAGCACTGTGTCTCTTGCAGATGCTTCGTTTTATTGTAGGGAACAAAATATTTAGCTTGCATATTATCCCCTGGTTCCTGCTTGAAATAGTCTTTCTTCTTTTTATATTCCTCTGCTCTCTCAGTCCATGTTCTGGATGCATCCCGCTCTTGTGTCACAAATTAACTTGGGTTAATCATGTTCCTTTAGATTTTAAAACAAGTTGGTTGCACATTCTGATTGAAGTTTGATAAAGCCAGCACATTTCAGTGTTTTAAATCTACTTACAGGGAGTAATTACATTAGAAATGTCTAAAGAAAGCAATCCTGCATGTGATATAAAAGACATCAGGTGAAAAAGATACCCACAGCTGGGACACCTACTTATTTTCCTTATCCTATTCCTTCCTAGCAAAGAGTTAAAAGATAAAATTTAGAAATGCTGTGCGAAAGAAAGAGACAACGCAATTATCTATAACATTATGGTAGTGTGAGCTCTCCTGAAATCCTGGAAAAACCAAACCATTAACACATCATAGCTTTCATCTTCCCTCCTGTCAAACAGAACTATTTTTTCTCCATTTGCATTTACAGTTCTTTCAAAAGTTGTCCAATGTCTTGGGGAGCAATGTTAACCTCTGCAGGAGACAAACGGATTGTAAAAACCTTGAGAATTAGAAATTTTTAGAAAAATCTCACTTCAAAAATTGTCCTGATTGGATTTGCAGAGAACTGATAGAGATATGGACTATATCCTGGGACTATTCTAGCGAATAAATTCTAGTATATTCTGAGGTAGGGGGATTCTCTAATCTATTAGGCTGAAGTACAGCCTGAAATTTTTAGTCATTACGGCAAGATAACACATCAAGGGACAATCCATAAAGCATAGGTACGTGATGGAGCTCTGGAACATTTATGTTCTTTTTTTCCTACAACCAAAAGTACATGGGCAATTTACCCTTGCCCTTTCCAAATTATATTTTGCCCAAAATTTAATAGCAATAAGTTAATCTAGCTTTAATCAGGTCATATATGCTTTAAATAACAAGAAAAGGAATACTGGTTACTCATTTTTGCATTCTAAGAAATAACATCTCGGAGAGAACTAATTTAAGCTTCCCCAAGCCAGGCCAGGAAACAAAGTACTGCCACACTAATACACTGACAGAAAATACTTTCTTCTTGCTTTGAAGTGTGTTGGGGTGAGGAGGGAACTAACTCCATATGAATGGGCCACTCCTCATATGGCCATGGTCATTAGCTAAGACAGATTTATTACAGCATTAGCACTTGTGTTGTCAGTCAGAAAAACAACTTCGAGTCCATCTTCGCCTGGAGGTGATTTCTGTAGGAATTCACTATTTAGATAGGTGCCACCTAAAGGTTTTTTTTTCTGGCTTTAACACCAGTGTTTTATCATAGAACCACAGAATCATTCAAATTCAAAAAGACCTTTAAGATCATCAAGTCCAAGCTTAAACCAGCACTGCCAAGTCCATCACTAAACCATGTCCTCAAGTGCCACATCTATGTGTCTTTTAAGTACTTCCAGGATGGTGACTCTATCTCTACCCTGGGCACTCTATTCCCATGCCTGAACATCCTTCCCATGAAGAAATTTTTACTAATATCCAATCCAAGCCTTCTCTGTGCAACTTGAGGCTATTTCCTCTCATACTGTCACTTGTTACCTGGGAGAAGAGACTGACCAGCACCTGGCTACGCCCTCCTTTCAGGGAGTTGAGGAGAATCAGCCTCTTTTTCTCCAGGCTAAACACCCCCAGCTCCCTCAGCTGCTCCTCATCAGCCTTATGCTCCAGACCCTCACCCAGCTCTGTTGCCTTTGTCTGGACTCACTCCAGCACCTCAATGTCTTTCTTGTAGTGAGAGGCCCAGGACTGGACACAGGATTTGTGGCCTCACCAGCGCCCAGTAGAGAGGGAGAAATCACTGCCCTGGTCCTGCTGGCCACACTGCTGCTGGTACAAGCCAGGATGCCATTGGCCTCCTTGGCCACCTGGGCACAGGCTGGCTCATGTTCAGCTGCTGTCATCAGCACCCCCAGATCCTTTTCCACTGGGCTGCTTTCCAGTCACTCTGCCCCAAGCCAGTAGAGCTGCACGGGGTTGTTGTGACCCCAGTGCAGGACGTGTCACTTGACCTTGTTGAACCTCACCACTGGCCTCAGTACATCAATCCAGTCTGAGATCCCTCTGCAGAGCCTTCCTGGCCTCCAGCAATTGAAGACGGACACATAACTTGGTGTCCTCTGCAAACTGGCTGAGGGTACATTTGACCCCCTGATCCAGATTATTCAAAAGGATATTAAACAAGTCTGTTTTCAATACTGAGTCCTGGGGAACAGGGTTGTGCTTCAGTACAAGCAATCCTGAAAAAAACATACAGGTCCTGGACATCCTTACCTAAAGAGGAGGCAGCTCTTCAGAGGTAAATTCTGACTTTGGAGCTTGCTGTGTTGTGAAGCCTGTCAGCAGTGGTGGCATCCCTCCTTCATGGCCTGTGTGCACTGAATGTCAGTGATGTAACTCTGTGTGGGCCCATCAGTGGGGCTGAAAATGCCCCAACGACCCAGTGCACCCCACGCTTACTGATGAGAAATACCGATGCGCTCCGCTGAAAATTGCATCCCTCAGGACTCAGATGTCTGAAGGATTGCTTATCTATCCAAAAAGCCAAAACCAACGTTGTCTATCTGCTTCATTTCTATTTATCACAATGACTTTGAGATTTTGGTAGGTTTTGTTGTTTTTTGGAGCTGGCGTTTGGTTTTGTTTTGTTTTGTTTTCTTGCTTGGTTTTTACTCATTCTTTACTCTTTGAAAGAAAAATTGAGATATTTTCACCTTTAGAGATAACCACACCAAATCCTGCCCTAATAGTTAAACCCTCTTCTAACCTCCAGAGAAACTCTATCCACTTTTCTGCCAGCCCTATCACTTTGCTGAAACTTGCTGTAGCACAGAAATACATCCACAACACTTCTGGTCGTTCATTCTAGTGGAGAAAGCATCCAAGCAAAATAGCAGTCAGAAATCCCAAACAGTTGCTTAACAATTACAGCAACAACACAGCATCTCTTCAAAAATCATGACTAGCATCAAATAAAAAGTAATAAAGCACAGCACAGACGGGTGAAGGAACAGAACTGCAAAGACTGGCCATACTTATTAAAAAGAAATTAAAAAAAAAGATTAAAACCAGGCCTTTAAATTAGGAATTACTGGCTAGAGTAGTGTTGCTGTTGGCTAAGATAGATGAGAATGAAAATTAATGCAAAACTATCAGCCCTATAGAAAGCATGCCATCTGCATCTTCAGGAGCTTGCAAGAGGTCCGTGGCATGTAAGAGATTTTTGTCATCTTGCCAGGGATGTGACAAAGACCAGGAATTCCAGAGACAGCTTTTGCAAGACAAGGTTTCTTTTTCCTTTCCCAGCATGTCCCCAAACCCAAAACACTGCACTGGCAATACCCATGAACACAGAGAAAGTTGCTTTGGGTTTAAAATCTCTTAGGCCTTTGTGCAGCACCCATTAATGATACCCTCAGCAAAACTAACTAACACTTGGCACATGGCTGGCCCTTGGTTTCAAGCCATCAACTTCCAGAAAAAATTATTCCAACACATTCCCCCACCAGCTAGAAGTGCTTCTAGGGGTAAATGCATTTCTCATCATTGGATACGTGTTTAGTACATGGCCACATCCATTTGCTTTTCAATTAATGACTGCTTTAGGAGGGGGAAATCATGCCTCAGTAACATCACCAAACATGATGCTGCAATGCCTCTGTATCTTGTCTAGGTGTTTTGATAACAACAGTCTAGTTTTTATCAGTTGCTCACTACCCTTGTTCACAAGAGCCACTAAACACGTCCTACCCTGCTGGAGACCACCAAAGCACACCAATGCTCTGTGAGGCTGTGAAGGAGTGACACTGACCTGTGCATCATGCTACCAGCCACCAAGATTTTCTTAAAGCTCACAGGGATGGTCACACTCCTGTTCCTTTCAGCAAGGGTGCTGTACACAAAACTGTGTTTTCACATTTGCCGAACGTTATTCTCATTTCTGGATTGAGTGGTTTTGTTTGGTTTGTTTTTGGTGGGTTTTTTGTCTAATGAAGAAGAAACTATTCACAGACAAAGCTGATCAAAGCTGAGACAGCTACTCCATTCTCCTGAGATCTGTGTCTACCTTAATCAGAGACAACACCTAAAATGCTGCAGGACTGCATGATGCTTGTGTTGCACACCATCAACAAAGAAGAGTGGCTTGGGTTTCTGGACAGTTTTGATTGCTGAACTCAGTGGCTGACAATTCATCACAGTATGTAAGCATGCATGTTCATGAATCTGACCTTTTAACTCCTACTTTTGCCTTTTTCCATGATCCCTCTCACTCTCTGGTCTCAGTGTTCACAGGGAAATTCATGACTTCGTTTAGCATTCAAACATATGCCTTTTCCTTCATAGTTTGGATGACTCAAGCCCTGTAGTTCCACTAAGTTCCTACCTAACAAAGGAGAATTTAGCATGAACAAGCACCAAAAGCTTGGGATCTTTCAATGCAACTGAGAACACCAACAAAAGGCTCCCAAAATGATGGATTTTGCTCCACTGCTCAAAATCCAAATAGGCAAGCATCCATCAGTATTATTTTATGTCAAAAGTCAAGAATGCCAAGCATTTTTAGAACTGTTCATCCCTACTCCACCTGCATAGCAAGGGGATTGCTGACACAGTGCCCAGATACAAAAACTGCAAATGAAAGTCCTCTGATTTCTGCTAGTGCTTAGGAAAAATAAACAATACCCAACCTAATCTGACAGAATCACTGAGCAAAATATATAAAGACTGTAATTTCAAGGCATATGTCTCCACAGGGAAGAAACCAAAAACTGAAACAACTTTTTATTTTTCTCAAGTATTAAAAATGGAAAATATATGTCTTTCTCCAGACCCAGACAGTGGTTTTAAGCCTGGTTTTATATAACATCAGTCTCAGTGAGATATCTGTCTGTAGACATATTCCCTATTAATTAGCAATTTAGTGTCCATCTGTGGAAAGGGATAAGCAAATATGTTTTGATTCATTTAAAATGAAGCTGAGGAGTTAATTGCTTTTACTTCCCATAGTAACACTCATCCTTCTCTCTATTTATACCCACACATACACTCAATAAAGAAAGTGAGGCAAAACCATGCAGGTCAGTTCACAGATGTGAAGATATTTTGCCTTGCAAAACTATAATTCACCATATGTTCAGAAAAGCAGCTACACAGTAATACAAAACACAAGCTTCCACAGAACAGAAATTATTAAAAGCAGCCACTGGGTACTTAATCTCTATTTTAAAATAACTTGATCTTCCCAAACAGATGTGCACTATTTGAGGTCAAGAATCAAGACCAATCTTCACCTACCCCCTCCAGTGGAGGTGACAAAGTGACAAAACATCCCTGGGGTTATGAGTACGCCACAGCCCCCCACAAATCTAATTAGGGGCTTCACCTTCCCATGTCAAAATAAACAACAGCAAAACACTTTCTCTGTGAAAACTGAGCCACAATGAGGTCAGTAGGACAGCATGTGCATCACTGCATTTGAGAGCACAAGAACACCTCCCTGCAGAAGGAAGCCCTGAAGCAGAGACCAGGGCTGCTGAGACAAAGCCATGCCTTCTTAAACTTTGCCCCAAGTGAAAACCCAGTCAAAAAAGACAGCCCCACAGGTTCAATACTCACACACAGCTTATTCACCTCAATCTTGCCTTCCCAGCGTTTGTGCACAGCTAACATGATGTACCCACTCCCCCTAGAAGCTAAATACATTAAACTTTTTACTGGGTCAACATTTGCACTCAACTCAGCCAAAATTCCCACTGGCCCAGGACAGCTTCACTAAAGTATTTCTAAATTTTTAATTAAAGGTTACCTGGATTTATTATTTACCATAATGAAAGCTTGAATAAAAGAGAAAATGGAAGTGGTCTTACCTATTTTTTTAAACAGCTATCTGATATCACAGCAAAGTACTATTACTAGCGGTCAGTGTGTCTACAAAGAGTTAGTGCAACACAAATGAAATTCTGCCAGAGGATCAGCTTTACAGAGGGAGTAAGCAGTGAGAAGAAGGGGACATATCCATGGGTGAGCAGCAGAGCAAGCCAAATTTTGTCTTACGGGAGATGGAATGACAGTGTTAACTCCAGCTCTTTGGCCATAAGCATACTAAAGACACGTGGAAGGACACTAGTTATGAACTGCTTATTCTTCCAAATACTTCTAATATTCTGAGCCTTTCTGACACAAACATGCCATTTGGATGTCACCACAGGCCTGTGCTGACTGTAGCACAAACCCTTCAGTCAGTTTGCCAGTGGACAAGACAGCAATGCACATCCTAAAAACACTTGTTTACACAGCAAGTCCTCTTCAGAAACAGATGTTCAACAGTCAACAGTCCAAGATCAAAGAGAAAAGTATCACTGCTGTTCAAACCTTTCTTGTTCAGAAACTATTCAAGATACTGAGTCACTAAACCAAAACAAAACTAGAACCCAAGTTGCTAGAAACAAGGACCTGAAAGCCTTGCAAAGCCACCACACCACCTGGCAATGCACACACCATGACCAGCCTTTCCCAGAGGTACAAGAGCTTTGCACAATCAAATCCATTGCATTAAAAATAATTCTGAGCAGGAAGAACTCACACTTCTAAAAGTAAACTCTTCCTCTCCTTCTACTTGATGTCAACATCTGCACTCCAGGGAAGCAGCTCTTGAGTGCCCCTACCAAACCATGGAGGCATAGCTCATGGAGCAAACTGAAGCCAAGATCATAGATACCAATAATCAGAAGGAGGTTGCAAAGACAGTGTTGTGACTCTGAATGGATCCAGGCCCCACAGAGCTGTAGCTTCTTTGATAGCCACCAGTGGGAGGGCAAATCCCTGCCATGCACTGCACCCTGACTTTCTGCAGGGCAGCCTCACATACAGCTCATGCAAGAAAGGTGGGGTTTGAAGACATTTTCACACACAGTCACCTTCTCCATCACCATTTCCAGAAAAGTCCGTTTCTTTGAGAAATAAAGATAAAAATTTCAAAGGTGATCTTGCTAATGAAATTGTGACTGTAAGCTTAGCTGGCCACAGTATTGTTTAAGCCACTAGCCTTTTGATACAGCACTTATTGCTATTCAAATGACCAGAGGATAAAACACACAAAAAGAAGGGTTATAATTTTCTATTTGCTTATCTAAATCCACATTATTTATGCATAAATTCAGTTTCCTTCTGCCACACTGTCACATGAAGTGTTTGGAACACATACAAGTCCCATATAGTCCCATGTACATTCATGACTTTTTGATGGCTTTGCTTAATCATTATTCATAGTACTAAATAATAATACTGATTAATACTAGCTGTTCTTATTCTAGCTAGTATCATGGTCATAACAATAAGCCAAAGATCAGGATATTTCCTATCAAACTGGCACCTTCACCAGGAAATATGTCTGGAAGCCCGTTCTGTGCTACACCACTACATTGTCTAATGCACCTTCTCATGAGAGAAAACTGCAAAATTTTAACCATGTTTTATAAAAATTTCCCTTCTCCTACGGGGTGTTCTATTAGGATGATGGGACTCTCGGTAGTGGAAAAAGCTAGAAGAACAAAATTAACAATTTTTATAGCTAAAATATCCCAATCCCTGTGTGATCAACAATGCTTGTCTTGATAGTTTTTCTCACTAACCTTCAGGTAACACTGCACACGTAATCTTAGTGTGTGACTTCAGTGTTAATGTAAAAGGACGCACCAGAATCAAAGGTTCACATTTCTACAACAGGCACTGTGCTGCTAATTGAGTTGCATTATGGATGTGGTTTTAATTTGCTGCTTAGCAAGGATTTACTTTCTCCTTCTCTGGATGCAATATTACCATACAGAAGCCTCTATCTTTCTCCATATAATGACATGTTTTCCCATGGACAAAGTAGATTTTTTTCCCTTATTTTGATTCAAAAATCCACCCTTATCTAGAAAACCACAACCTAGTTTAACAGTGGCCACCATATGGTTCTTAACTCCAAGTCGCTCTCGAGGCACTTTGAATGTGGATCCAGCATTGAAATGACACCCTGGCCAAAAGCTGGACAGCTTGGCAACATGTATCCATCCTAACAAGGATGTCTGAGCCAGAAGAGCCCAAGGACAGCATCACCGACCTTGCTTTAGGATGTGCCTGTATGCTTAGCCCACACCAGAGTTTGTGGCTCCCAAAGAGTCCCAGTTCTCTCCCCCTCAGAAGATGATGCTCCCAGACCTCCTCCCACACTCTGACCCACTTACCAAATGCATACAGCTCTCAGACGTGAAAAGAGTTTGCCACATACTAA
The DNA here is from genome assembly GCA_013400495.1 of Nicator chloris. Lineage (NCBI taxonomy): Eukaryota > Metazoa > Chordata > Aves > Passeriformes > Pycnonotidae > Nicator > Nicator chloris. Next base: position 76,327 of record WAAE01015821.1, on the reverse strand, counting down.
ATTGGAAGCAAAAAGGTGCATTAATTCTTGACAGTTCAGGCTTTAAGCATTTTATGGTTTACTTACAAGAGCATATCGAGAGGATATGGACAGAATATTCCTTCCAAAATGACTGGATTTTTGCTAATCACCACAATACTCTTTTTTGTGATTTAAACCTAACTGGTAAGGAAGTGTGTAATACTTTGTTTTGAATTGTAATTTGTATCAGTGTCGTATTGTAATACAATCCTTTAATATTGCCACCAAAAATATTTTGAGCTGCATCAGATTTACCAGGATTCCAGACGTTCTTATGAAATCAGCATTCATGACATGCAGGTATTTGGCGTCGTGGATGAGAAAGACAGAATCTCTAATACTTACAGCCAATCATCATCATAGCCACAGCAAAGATCTTCTCCCCGTCTGTCGTCGGCGCGATGTTCCCGAATCCCACGCTGGTGAGGCTGGTCATGGTGAAATACAGCGAGGAGATGTAGACCGAATCTTTGCTCGGCCCGCCTTCCCACTTGCCAAAGCCCGAGGTGTTGAAGCGGTAGGGCGTTCCTATGGACTCTCCCAGCTGGTAGAGCCAGCTCTCTTTGCGGATGGTGTTGGTGTCCTCGTCGATGACCTCGTAGTCGCCGATGCTGTACCAGATGCAGGCCAGCCAGTGCGCGGCCAGGCCGAACACGCACACCAGCAGCACCAGCACGGCCGCCCCGTACTCGATGTAGTGGTCCAGCTTCCGAGCCACGCGGCCCAGCCGGAGCAGCCTGACCACTTTGAGGGAACTGAAGAGGCTACTGATGCCCTGGAAGGATAAAGCACAGTGGCCATTAGAATTTCATGTGAAAGCGACAATATTCATAACTGCGGCTCCCAAAGAAACAAGGTGAGCCGTAAAAAAGTGCCACCAGATAACAGAGAAACTGTCAATGAAACTGAAACATGAAAAGCTTAGTGACCCTTTCCAGGGATGAGTATATGCCCTCTTGCCTTCCTCTACTAGCATTTTGTGGGTTGCTGCCTGAACTCCCTTTTCAGATTATTGGAATAGGTTTACAAATACCTTTGTAAAAACTTCAAACGACAGGCTATCGCATATCCAGTTGTGAATTCTTATGCAACACGTCAGATGTAATGTCTCAGATATAACACAGGTTGCAATATTTAGCTCAGACATATCAGAAAGATAAATAAAGAACGCCAAAAAATACTGGAAGTACCTGGCAATTTGTAGTTTTCCTATTTCCTACGATGCATTTCCTATGACTTTACTTTCCTATACAAATTCATGGACTGATAATCAGTCCTCTGATATTTCTCATATGAACTACACAAAGCTTAAATATTTCAAATATCTCACTAATCCCTAGATTATATCCTTTTTATGACAGCTTTGATATCAACGCAGTATTTCTGTGCTGAAAATAATATGGCTCCCATAAAACAAAATTAAGCCAGCATGCAGGATTTTGTATTGTTAACTTTTAAACAGATTTGCACAAGAAATCAAATAAAAAAAAATTTAAGCCCATTTGGGCCATGAGAAGATCTGAATAGCCTATCATAAAAATCCTTCCTTTTTTTTTTTCTACTTCCTCTTACCAAGACTGTTTCATACATAGAAGTCTGATTAAAATTTAAGCAGACTGGTTTAATGAGTATTTCTGGAAATGCATAATTGCATACTTCTGGTCACCAGCTTTTACTGGAAGTTTGTTTATTCCTGCATAAATACAACTGCCTCAGTATCTTAGGCTGCTTCAATGCACTAGAAAAGATGTTTTATTAAATAATTACATAAAGTATATTGACTCATGTTCCCCAGGACTGCAGCAATATATTTTTCCCTTTATTTCATGAATTTGTCATTATTACATTGACTCATTTTCAGAGGCAGATGTAATTTGTTACCTGGGAACACACTATCAATTTCTATTAAGTATCTGGACAAGATCTAATGCAATCCGGGTGGGGAGTAAAAAGAGAGAGAGAAAAAAGAAGATAAAAAAGCAGCCTTCCTTTAAATCAGAGATATTTGCAGAAATCTAGACGACAGCAAGTGAACTATTCTTTTCATGAGTATCTGTGCCAAACTTTTCGAGTCACCAATACAAAAATTGCTACACAAAGTAAGTTAATTTCCATTTCCCATTCTTTCCATACCCAGCTTTGTTTTGTAAACACTGGAGCAAAGCCTCAACGCCAATTCTGACAATATGACACAAAAGGCCTTAATTTCCAGGGGAGGGAAAGCAGGTATTTCTGAACACAGTATGGGAGAGGAAAAGCAAAGTGGAAAATACCAAAAATTATAGCCACATTTTAGAATTGGACATGCAAGTCCTGGACTGACAAGCACATTTAGTCTCTGCATCCTAAATATTCTCACATTATAACACAGTCTTCTGGCCTTTTCCCTCAGTGAAATGCTAATTTTTTACATTTTGAGAGGTCTCCAGCAATGATGCTCTTTTGGCTTCTGTCTCAAAACCAAGCCTTTTAATCACACAGTGCCTCAAAATCTCTACCCCAACCCAACATCTGAGAAAACAGGGGGTTTTTTGTTCAAAAGCAGAAGCTCAAAACCCACCCTTGAAATTATACGTTGTCCTGCCATTTTTAAAAAAAAACCATACACCAAACAAACAAACAAAGAAACAAATGCTATTTGTCAGCAAGAGTTCTACCAAAGTAAAAAAAATAATAATGGTTTAGGAAGAACTTAATAGCTTAGAGTTTTGTTAATTCTTAATTAAAAATTAAAAACAGTCAAGGATTAGAAATACTTGGGGAAAGGAAAGAGTCACAGAAGAGGAGTTCAAGAAATTGGATATGAAAAATACTAATTAAATACATGAATCTAATACTAATTAAAATACATGAAATCAGATTTTAAAAGTCTAAGGCAAAACACTTTTTTCAAATATTCTCTTATCCAAATTTCCCTTGTGAAATTCACTAAAATAAATTTTATTAAAAAATTTCAATGGGATTGAATTGCATCATTCGGGAGAAACTGATTCTACCAAATTCTGACCAGAGAGAGAGAGAATTAGGATTTTTGTACAAAAGGAACTTGAATATTTACAGAAAATATATACTTGATTTGGTTGCACTGGAAGGATACATTTAATATTTAAATTACTCCTAATACACACCTGACTGCATTGCCAATGAGATTCTAAAAGTTCAGAAAAAACTCTAGTAAAAAAACCCCCATTTCAGCATTAACAGTGTTCTCTCTTTGATTTCCTCAAAGGAAAGGATTTGTCTATCCTAAATGGGTCAATATCAGGAGCAAGAACTGTGCAGGAAAATGATTATGCAGATAACTCTTAAAAATTTCTAAGTGAAAGAATTTCAAATGGTTACGAACAACAGAAATTTAATAGACTGTTTCACAGATGATAAAGTAGGAAATAAAATCAGATAGTCCTGCAATACTTTAAATCGGTCTTTTTGGCACTAGATTCAGCAAGTTATATTTTAATGCTCACTGAAATAGATCTGCTGGATTGAAAAATTGACAATTTTAGATTACCACTTTTCAAAATAGAACTGTACTTTTAGATTATTGTCCATTTTAATGCTCTTATCAGTGCAGATTATTTTTATGCTTTTATCATACAGATGGCTCCACGATGTCACGCAAAGGAGCCTGAACTCAATTTACTTCTCTTGATGTGTGTCTCACCCTCTTGGTCTGCAAGTCCTGCCAGGTTTGAGAGGCAGATGAAGAGACATACAGAGATCCTTCTGCCCAAAGGAAACAGAGAAACCTCAGTTCATAAAGAGCCAGAAATGGCACTGCGGGTCCCAAGCAGGCACCCCCAGATGCTCTGCTCTAAAGGGTCACCATAGGGAATGTCTATGTGGCAGCCAGGGAAAGGACAAGGCTCAGTAATATTCCAGGAGCTCTACCTGTGTCTGATTTACTCCGACACAGTTGCAACTATTGGTACACTATCCAAGAGAAAGCATCCCTTGAGGCTATGCAAAAATACATTTTAAAAAATCTGTTATATGGCCAGAATAGACACACAGTACATTTTTACTGTATTTTTTTATGGAGAGAACTTGGGTGCAGTGCTCACTTCAATATGCAGCACTTGGTCAAGTATGTCAGAAAATACTGAATTTCACACACACTTCTATTTCAAACGTTTTGAAGCAACTGAACGAGACTAAAAAAAAATTCTACTGCTGATACCTGTATAAAGATAAATATTTCATAGGTTGGCAGGTTTACTTTCATTGCCAGTGACGGCTGCTGCATAAAAAAGGAAGAAAATATAGCCAGTCCCCTCCCAACCAAAGGGCAAGCTCAAGGCACTGAGACACTAAGAAATAATTCCATAGCCACTGATTGAGCAGAATTGAATGTCAAAAGCCCTCAAAACAATAAACACAACCACTTCCCCTCCCTCTCATTCTACACATTCTTTACAGAGAAGAACTGTACCCCAAAACCAGAAACACAGACCAGCCTCAGTCCCAGGGGGAAAGCAGTGCCCATATTTTATATTCAAAGAAAACGCTTCATAAGTTTGTCCACTAAAGACTACCAGAAGTAGATTTCCATGTATAATTCATCATTAATTAGACCTCCTCACTGTATACTGTGCACATTTACACAGGTTCTCTTCTGTATTTCCTTGCTTTCTGCAAGATCCAATCTACTGTGAGTGCACCCCTTGTCTCACACTGGTACCTCAGCCATGTAAGTAGCCTTCTTTCCAAACACAGGATCCAGGATATCCATGTTTTGGCTCTACCTCTCAATCAGACAACTTAAGATTTGTGCTATTACTTCCACACCCAGAAAAAAGAGGCAGAGATACTGTGAAAACACAAGGGCTGTAAGCAGAGCAATTATTGTTACTAGTGTCACTATGGTCCCCCAGAAGAGTAACAGTGGACACTACAGTGATAGATGCTGTACAGATAAAAACAGTCACTGCTGTTCATTTGCCATGCAAAATTAAATTCAACTCAATTCACTGAATAATAAAAGTCCACCTAGAAAAAAATCAAAATAGAAATCATTTAAGAACAGCCATAAAAAGTAACGGAGGTCACCCCACCCGTCGCCCCAAACACACAAGAAATAATTCATTTTCCATTCCAAATAAGATGTAGCATGAACAACTACATAAATAACTAAAATGCTACATTCACCCCATCTCCTACACCTGCAGAAGCACAAGTACTTTAGTAATAGATTCAATCTACATGACAGTATTCACTTTTTAGGCCATTATTCACTTTCTGCATGTACAGAAAGAAAATGCACTTAAGCCAAGCATTAAGATTTTTTTCTAGGCTTAAAGGCAGGATAATTTACTTCCTACTTACTACCTATTTTTAAAAAGATAAATATTCCATATTGGCACAAATCTTTCCTAAGTTTTCCAGCGCTTTTCTCTCATATGGAACTGCTAAAGTTCAGGCTTCATCTCAATTAAAGGGAGATGCAGGAGACTAAAAGCTAACCATTAAAAGAAAGAGAATGAAACAGACAAAAAAAATAAATTATTTATTCCAAAAGAGGAGGCAATGAACCAAATTTATCACTACTGTGAGGCGAGAGCCACGGAAAGCACTGCCTTCATTGACACTTTATTTGAAGTCAGCCATGCCACAACCTGGCTCTGCCTATCTGCAGTAACCTGGCAGCCCTGTCAGGTCATCATTAGGACTACCCATTTCTGTCACTTGTCTCCTCTGATTTTCTTAATTAGGTCTGAGAACATGACCTTTCCTACAGATTGCCATATTTAGCAACCAAGAGATGAGATAGTGTTATGTGCACAGGTCAAAATCAATATCTAAGCCCTCTGGATACTGCTGTGGTTTTCAGCACTGAAGAAAACAGAGCTCTAGACTCCTGAAGCTTATTTTAGTCAGACATCTGTGAGCTTGGTTAGAACTGGGGGAGAAACAGCAATAGTTCATGTATAAGAGCACAGGGTGTGGGAAGGGATGGGAAGGCTTATTTTTCATTTGTACAACTATGTCCACGCTTGCCTTACATGCGTACATGCACACTCAAAAAAAAAAACCAAAACCAGGAAACAAACTCTAATTTCCTTTTGTTTTGAGAGGAAGAACAAGAATAAAGGTAACACATAAGTAACCTAAAGAAATCCTACTTTCTGCTGTAGCAAATAAAAAATTAACCCCAAGAGACAACAATCTGCTTCCCAATGCTTCTGATTCAAAGCAACAGCCAGTTCCAGAAGCTTTTTACTTATCTCAAAGAGGCAAAACATCCAATAAGATTTAGTGTTACTGGCATCCAATACCTCTCCATCTTCCCAATTCTAATTCCATCCCTAATATGAAATAGACTCCCAGAACAACCACTTAGCTACTCAAACAAATACCCTTTGTCATCTCATCTGACTTTCTGCCTCAGATCGATACGAGTGTGCTGAATGGGGGGAGGAGAGGAGAGTAACTGATCCCGGTCTCTGGAACATGCCTCCCTTTATACGCAGCGTAAGCCTCGCTCTAACAGCAGCTTTTTGAAATAATTCAGAATCTAATATATCCAATTAGCTCTCCTTCTTGGACAAAGGCTATCACCATACATTATCACTAAAAATGTAATTCAGCGTTTTAATTCTTTTAGCCTGATACAGATTGAATAGCTTATGTAGACTACTATTCTCTCTTTAACAGAATGATAAATCATGTCAGGCCTTTCAAAGCTATGAAGAAGTAGCCCTGAAATCCAATAACACCCTTACTTATCTGTGACTTAGCAGAAAGACTACTCTGAACATTTGGAGTGCAGAAGGAGACAACTGGCATCTTAACAGCCTCAGTAGAACCTACAGAGAAGGTCAACACCAGGCAGGGACACAGCAACACATCCTGCTCTGGAATTCTCTTTTGGTAAGGGGTATATCCATCAGCAGACATGGCAGATGTCTCTGAGCCACCAAGGGTAAGACCAGGGAAGGCAGCAGAATTAAAATAAACTCAACACCTGAAGCACACTTACAGCATAGGAGAGCATTTAACCCTGAATGTCTTCCAAGGCATAAGACTGCTGCAGTGCCTATACACATCAACACAATTTGGAAACCTGAGGATTTTGGGGGGAAAAACAGCCTGCTCCTTCACAGGGTAGCATAAAAATGGCATGTGATGGGTTGCATGGAGGTTGGGTTTTTAAGGAAGGAAGACAGAAAAACTGATATTTGATTGGGAAAAGAAATGGGGGGGAGGGAGGTGAGGAGATGTGGAATAAAGCAGACAGAGGAGAGAGGCACCCTCACTCGAATCCCCGAGAGACTCTGAACAGCAAGTGCTTCCTTTGCCTACCTGGTTTATTCCCTGGCTGTGCACATTACCCCAGGAACCTGCTTTACACCATTTGCATTTCCCCAAAATGCTCCTTTCAACTACCTGTCTGCTAAGGAATAATTCCTGCCTGGCACAGCCCCCTGGGGCCGTGCTGCAGAACAGAGGCACTTACAGAAGTCAGACAAGCAGCCCTCCTCCCCCACCACTGCTTTTCCTTTCCATTGCACTCCCCTTTTTCCACAGTTCAAGGCTGCCAAGTTCCTTCTTGAGCTCCAAATACCACCTAGGAGCCACACCAAGGACATTCCTAGCCAAGTGCCAAGGGTTTCTGGCAGGTTACAGCCCCCAGCACACACCTCCCATGGGCTTTGTCCTGTTTCTCAGGGGCTTCTCACACATTTCCACCCAACCAAGTAGACCTCCATCATCACACCCCCAATGCAAGGCCCGTGTTCCAGCCCTCCCCCTGCCCCACCTGGGCACAATAACCCGATTGCTTGATCCTTCCCCAGAAGCCCCAGTAGGTGTCACCCAGTCCACAGGGTCTCACTTATCCCTCCTCGTCTACTTTCATCTCATCCAAGAACCACAATTTGCCAGCATTTCCTCTGTGCCTGGATCACACTCCGTGAGACACAGCTGGGGGCTCTTTGTTAAAGACATTACATAAAAAGTAGGTGATGACTACTTTAAAATTTTAATTAGCCTTAGAAAATTATTCATTCATTACTAGATTTAGCAATAGACTCACATGCAAAACACAGCACTGCCTCATTGGACAGATTTGAATAGGAATGGTGAACTACTGTTTCAAGTAGATTTCATATTACTCAGCTGTTTACAGTTTAAAAATATTTTAAAAATTATATTTTCCAGTTTGCAACACTCATCTAACCCAAAATCTTTCTTTATAGGTTCCAGTTTATTCCATGAAACTGTACATATTATAATTTATTCCCTTGTTCCTTACTGCATGCAGTGGTAAAAAAAAAAAGGGACGTTGCATGCTTTCCAGTGTAGCTACTTCAGTAATTCCTAGACAGCTAATTTGTATTAGCATGAGAGATTATTCCACTAACAAGGTTTAAATTAATCTATTGCAAAAGTAGTGCCTCAGAGAGTTGCCAACAATTTGACCAGCAACACATTCATTTTTTCCTCTCTCAACTCACTGTTTACTTTCCAGCTACACCACACTCACTTAGCACTAATTATCTTCATTTACTTCTATTATTCTGTATTGTGTTTTTTTCTGGGACTTTTTTTATCATCATAAATTTTGGTCTTTCAAAGCTGTTCATCTTCTTTGCCTACATGCTAGCTTCTCTCCTAATTCATTCACTTAAGTGAGCACTAGATCATTTATATTGAATACATCTTTCTTGATGACCTTTTACTGTGCATTTTTTTTCTCTTCTACCTCACCTAACAGAGTCACACAAGGTTCTCAGTTTGGCATCAGCCAACAATTGATCACAGCACTCTGCTCAAACACATATAGCAATTACTACTACAAACTCCCTATTTCAGAAATTTATATGGTGGTGACATGACTGGATTCCACTCCTACCATGAGATTTCACAACAGCATCACATGTAATAAGTTAAATTTTTTCCAATATAAATTATATCTTATGGCATTATGGATGAAAACCACAATGTAAAATTGCTCAAGCTGACACTACAAAAATATGCTTTGGAATTCAAAGTCTTAAATTGCACTGTTCTTGGCAAAAATTGTGGAATTTCTTTAAGCCTGGTTTTTGTTAAATTTACTGATTGATGTCTGAACACAAAAAGATAACATTATCCTCCAAAGTAGGTGGTATTTCCTTAAGTGAGGAATAATACTAATTACTGTAAAGAATTACTGACAAACGTTATTTTGATCATTCGAATTTGAAAGAGACTAACACCACATGTTTCAAAGGCTGTTTAAATTTTAGACCAATATTTCCTTTTCTTACTCAGACTAAATTACAGCATGAGGTATTCCCTTAACAATAGAAAGTTCAAGCCTAGCATTAAGTTGATTCATCAATCATTGGTATATTTTCTTCTGTTGAAATTCCGTCAGGTCAAGAAAATAATTAGTATTTAACTGCAGAAGTTGCTTCCCATATATAAAAGCCAGGAGAAACATCCATAAGTTTACTTTCATTTGGGTAACAACAGAAATATCTCTACAGCTATTCATTTCTTCATTTGTTGAATTCTGCTCATGTCTGAATATGAAATACTGTACTGTCTCTTTGAGCACAGCACTTGAAATCAGTCTCTTATATAATTATATGGCCTTGAAAAAAGACATTAGTGTTTTTTCTTTCTTCTTCCATCTGTAGAATGTGGCTATTCATACTTAAGTGCCTCTTGAATTAATTGCAGTTATTAATAGTTGTATTGATTAATAGTTAATGAATTCAAATTATTTTTGTGGACAAAAATATTCTCAACCATGCGGAAAGGAAACTGGAATTTCGATTATATTGAAAAATGTGCATTGAAAATATACTAATGTTCCAAACTGCAACAAACCCAAAGAATTTTGAAATTGTCTGAAAACCACAGAAGTCGCACTCAATTTTGTTTCAAGAAAATATTTTCTGTTACAGTTTATAACGGAATAATGAAGTAAATTGCAAAACAAAAAGTTACTTCAAAATAGAAAAAAAATACCAATACCAGAATTTTTTCAATTGAGTATGTGCTTGCCAAAAATATTGATCAACTCTCGTTTCATTTATTACAATTAGTGGATCATTTTAAAGATGACAAAAATGGTTTCACTATTAATCTAGAGATAAGTCATGGGATAGCCCCCAAAGTGTGCAGAACAAAAAAAAAAACCTCAATACCCTATTAAACAGTTTTTTATTTATTCAGTGCTGCAGGTCCTGCAATTACCCCTTGCAAATCAATTAGTCACCACCACAGTAATCACAGCATTCTTAAGAACAAATTGACTTGTCAAGATAGTTCCTCCATGACATTCTCAGAGTCTTCAGTGCCTTTTTTTTAACAGAGAATGACAGTAGACAGCAACATAAGCAAGCTTCCACCTGGCCCAGTCCCCCTTCATTATAGGGACTGCAACAAAGCCAGGATTCTATTTCCTGCTGTTGAAAATCATGGATGGAAAACATCAGACCAGGAAAATAGCAATTCATATTCTTCATCTCATTTTATCCCCACTGTTGACACTGGATATCATTTCATCTCTGGCTATGGTCAGCCAATAACTCCAGTGCCATGGCTCCAAGGGAATTCCCTCTAGCAAAATTAAAGTGACACACAGATAACAGTTCAGTTTGGTTATTTGCATGTTGAGCAGGGCAGCCTTGCACCTGACTTCATGCAGCTGCGAAGTTATATGGTGTATAACCCAGGGCAAGAGAGGTAAATTTAAACCAGCAAGAAAGGAAGGGAGTTGACCCACAAGGGAATGCTCTACACAACAGAAAAAAAAGGATGAAAGGCAAAGATTTTCTGCTTTCAAGATTCCTTGAATGTGGCTTTTATTTTTTTTTTGTTCTTTACAAAAGGTTATCTTTCTCTCTACAGGCAGTTTTTGAAACAGTGATCAGCATATACTGTCCCTAACCCCCTCCTGATATGCACTGAGTTATTCTGCTGGCGTTGCTGGCAAAACCTCTCAGGTCTCATTAACCAGCCTATGAGCCCCCAATTAGAAGCGTGGCAATTTACACCAGTGGAAACTCTGCTCTAATGATTCTGCAATGATTTATACCAGCCAAATGTCAGAACCCACTATGGGAAATGCAGATTAACAGTCTTGAAAGGACAGCATCAAGAAAAATCTTGATTTTTTCTTTTCCTTGGGCACAATATTGGAATAACTAAAACTAACACTGTTATAGTCATTAAGGAGACTGTTGAAGAGCCAGGGGAAAACTGAAGTACCAATCAGCTTCTCATTGCTACAACGCAACACTGAGATGGACAACCTGCAGACATACAAACTCACACAAGAATTTCTCTGCAGAATTGCTACCATGAGTCCAAAATCAACCGTGCTCAGTTCGAGGGCTGTGAAACAGCCACTGGTACAGGCATTTTCCTCAGGGATGTTCTGCAGGTCACATCACCAGTCTAAAGCCAAAAAGTGCTCCTTCAGCAAAAGCTTCACCAGGTTGCTTCTATCTGCCATGAGCGAGAAAAGCTCCCCTCCTGGTTTGTTGGGGTTTTTTTGTCTCTTGCTTACTTTATTTTTTAATTCTATTTATTATTTTTACTCTTTCTGTCTAAATGTCAGAAGCTGACATACGGCCACTCCTTCCATCGCTCTATCAGTGTCACAGCAAAGTAATATGGGAAAGCCCTGCAGAATAATCTGCAGTCTGGGTCTTTCATATGACAAACAAATACTCAAGGACAGGTCTCACAAGGCTTTTTTGTTTGATCTAATTTGTTACTCTGATTTGTTACTTCAGTCTGTAGCTTGATATAAAATGAAAACTTCTCTAGGGAATTAAGTAACAAATAGCATCACATTTTTTCCACTGCATTTAATAGTTTGCCTACCTGTCCTCAAGTCGTTGAGAAAACCACTTTAAATTTTACAAAAAATAGTATAAATTTTAAAAAGCAGTGGGGTTTGGTTTTGCCTATATTTCACTTGGCATAGTTTTCTTTTGATAGCTAGGCTGTCCTTTGTAAGATGGGTGTATTTTAAAGGAAGTCATAAAATTTGAATTTTACAGGCTAAAATTGAAATACTAAGCCCTGATGAGGCAGGTATGTAAATCCCTCTCCTTCTCTGGAGGTATTCAAACCCACCTGGATGCAATCCTGTGCAACCTGCTCTGGGTGAGTCTCCTTTAGCAGCTGGGTTGGACCAGATGATCTCCAGAAATCCCTTCCAAGCCCAGCCATCCTGTGACTCTGCATCTCATAGCTTTAGTATGTGTCACAGATAAACTCAGACACATAACTAGTTGATGATTTTATAACATGCAACCAGAAAGCAGACTGCTGGAATCCTCTTTAAGATTTTATTAAAAGTTCATTAACTCTCTGAACTATTTAGGCACGGAACTTTAATGTATTTACCTTAGAAATATTTTCTTGGCAGACTGATCCAAAAAACACAAGCAGTTAAAAAATAATAGTTTGCTGGATTTAAGTGTCTAAATGTTAGTTCTTTTGCTGGGTTGTGATCTATTCCCAGAGAAACGAAGAACTAAGGAGGAGCCTAGATTTCCAGATTTCTCCCTATCCTTTCATTTAATTATGAAATTACCAATCAAGCACCTCCAATTGCTTCACCTTCCTCTAAAAATACTGTTGCCGAACAATGCTGCACAGATCAGCAGGTATCCACACAGTGCTTTCTGGTGCTCTAAGATGATTCAGTGAGTCACTGCCTGCCTCTTTGCCACCTGCTAGTGCACTAGAAGCAGCTGAGAAATGTGTATTTTACTTCCCAATTGTTCCTGTGAAGAACTGGCATTTGCAGAACTACAGCTCATCAGTGAAAGCAAGCACAGCCTGCCCTGAGAAACTGTCCTGACACACAGTTCAAACTACTCCTGGTAAGTCAGATGGAGCAGTTTTCCTCAGTGCTGTACACAAGTGCTGCTGTCTGCCTCTACCTGTCTTTCTGAACCCTTCAGTCGCAGAAAGAAGGAAAATAAACGTGGATGTTTAACACCAAAACCTACAGCAGCAATTAAAGAATGAGCCTTCTGGCTAGGACTCATAAGCAAACTTCTGTGCATGCTGTGGGCGGCTACCAGAGACATATGTACACTCATTCAATACATTTAAAAACATTAACTTCTTTCTTCTCTCCCTCACCTCCCCCCAGCCACTGGGTCATAATCAATGGGTGGAAGTGGTATACTGACCTCATCAACATTCTCAAACGCATTGATGACATCATATGGCAGGCAGGAGAGCAGGTCAATCACAAACCAGGTCTTCAGGTAATTCATGCGAATCAGCTTGGGGTCAGAGATCACCTCTCCAGCCGGCCCCACAAAGGTGGTGTGGAAATTAAGCACAATGTCGACCAGAAAAATGACATCTACGATGCTGTCGACTACTAGCCACGCCACGTTGTTCTGTTTGGTTTTAAAGGAGACATTGTACGGAACCAAAATAGCAGTGTAGAAGGTTAAAATCAAGATGATCCAGTCCCAGGTAGTCTTGAATACACAATAATGCAAAATTATATGCGGTGGAGTCTTTGGTGCCTCTTGTTTGTACTGTGGGAGGATTTCAGAACCCAGCTGCAATACCTGTAGTCAGAGAGATTTCAGAGGAAAAAGAAAACACGCTCAATTTTTTCATCGTATTTTGCACACTGTAGATTCTCGAGCTCAGTACAACAGTTCATAAAAATTCATGTCCATTAACTCCTTTTATCACCACCAAATGGTAAGCAAGCCAAGAAAAGTATTCTGTTACACGAATCAGCATCAGACTAAGAAGAGTTGTTCCTTTGAATGCCATTAATTATTTTTTGACACTATGTCTAATGTGTGGAGTGTCCACGACAAACAGAGAAGAGAGAACCCCTTCAGCTATCTAGACAGACAAGACAGAAAAATGATGGGCGAGAATAGACAGGAAGGCTGGTGCAAACAGAAATTGATGGGAAAACCAGGAACAATACACAACTGAGTTCCAGCCCAGCAGCAGGACCGCTGGACCACATTTTCTTTCAACATTGGCTATTTAACTCCTCACTACACCGTGTCTGAAATAGTCTCATGCTACAATCTATCATGAATGCACAGGCCTTTCTTCCTCTTCTCCGGGCTGTGCAGGTCCAAAGCCCACGGATATCTATCATTAGCCTCAATAAACTCATTTTGAACTTCACCTTTTCATTAAGAGAAGTTCAATATCTTAACCACCTGATGATGTAGAACCATAGAAAGATAGAATCATTAAGGTTGGAAAAGATCCCTAAGATTGTTGAGTCCAACAATTAACCCAGAATGACCGTGCTCTCCAACAAACCATGTCCCCAGGTGCCACATCCACACACCTTTTGAACACTTCCAGGTACGGTAATGCCACCATTCCCTGGGAAATCTGCTCCAATGCTTGACAACCCTTTCAGTGAAGAAATTTTTCCTAATAGCTAATCTAAATCTCCCCTGGTGCAACTTGAGGCCATTTCCTCTGGTCCTGTCATCTGTTGCCTGGAAGTAAAGATGGATCTCCCCCTCGTTACAAGCTCCCTTCAGGCAGTTGTAGAGAGCAAATGGTCCCCCCTGAGCCTCTTTTTCTCCAGGCTAAACAATCCCAGCTCCCCCAGCTGCTCCTCATCAAACTTGTTCTCTAAACCCTTCACTGCCTTAGTTTCCCTTCTTCGGACACGCTCCAATGCCTCAGTGTCCCTCTTGCTGTAGGGGCCTCCAAAGTGAACACAGGATTTGGGGACCTGCCAAGGCACTGCAGTTAGGTCTGAATTCAGAAAAGCACTACTGCAGGAGATGACCTGCCAGCATGTGTTTTAAACCCTGGGCCTCAAGCTGAGCACGTGCTGACACTGAGCACTGTTTCGCATAACTGCAGTCTCAATCAGTGCTGCCCATTTTATGTCTGGTCTCTCTCCAGGTCTGCCCACTGCTGCAAAACTGTATTACCATGTATGTAATTCTTGGGAACTCAAGTTTCTTTCACATACCTATGAATAGGAATGTGTTTGTTTATAGGTATAGGTTTATATGTATAGGTATCCTATATATATATATAGGATATATATGAGGGCGAAATCAACATCAAGAACCTGTGTCCAAATAAAGCAAATTTTACTCTGGGTGAGATATGAATGAAAACTGAAAGGAACATGAAGGCTTTCTTGAGTGAAATGTGTTTGGTAATGCCAAACTCACAGAACCTGTGAGAAGTATTTAGGAACTTGGTTCCTTTTTCACATTTATTTACACACTGTTCAGAGCAATAGGAAGCAGGGAAGGAAATTAAATGGCCATTTTTCTCTGGGAACAGATAAGACAACACAGCTAGAACAGAAGGATGTCTTCCTTTCATGCTCCTTATCTCAGCTTTTTTAATGTCAGTTATTTAGACATGGATTTTATCTGCAGGCTTTTCTGAGTGCCTATTTTTTTTCCTTCTTTTTTTTTTTGGTGAACTCATGAGATTTTTTTCCAACCCAAGGAGACAAAAGAAAATAATCAGCTACAGAAGTTCTACTTGGACAAAATAGTCTCAGATGAAATTCCCTGCTGTTTTGAACCTCACATAATCACTTACTTGTGTACACAATAGGGGTCAGACACTGTCAGATCACAGTTTCTCACACATGTGTAAATGAGAATGGGAATTGCAAGCCTGCTGACTTTGAGTCCAGCATGTTCTTCTGAAGAGAATTAACATGACCTGCTCTGACAGACCTGCATGTTACCACAGAGACATTGAGAGTTTGAAAAGCTTTTGATTTAAAAAAAAATAAGAGGACTCAGTATTTTTGTTTCACTGAGTTTCTAGAATGACAGCAAAGAGGAGAAAGGAACATTTCCCCTGCAGACCCAACTGGGACTCAGAGGGGTTCACTGCAGTATTACGTAGTCTACTGATCCTGACCCTGATTCATGTAGGTTCTCCATACCACCAAAACCAAAGGGAATTAAGCTGTCCTGTGTTGAGAGGAGCTGGAAGCAGTACAAGGCACATGCAGTCTCTCTTCTCTGCAGGAGGCACTGGCCAGCCCATGCAGCCCCCAAAAGTCACTGGTGTGACTGGAATGGACAGAGGTTGTATATTGAGTCCGTGTGTGTATTCAGGACATCATTCCCTTCAAGGCTTGTTTGCAGTCCCAGTGAGAGATGTTGGGATGCCTTTTCCCCATGAAAGCACTAGCCCAAATCAATATTGCAAATATCTCCTGCCCTCCCTTTTGCACGTTGCAGCTACACCTGAATCACTTGGAAAGCAATGAGTTACTACTGGCTTCTATGAGGCTCTGCATGAGCAGCAGCTCTAACACAGGATCCTAAGCCTGAAATATGCTTCACTGGGCAAGGAGACTCCTCTGCAGTATTCATTCACTGGAATAAGTGATCAGCAAAACCAAGCACCTCCATCACAAAGTAACATTTTTCGTTTAGTGGGATTTCAGTTCTAATGCTGAGTTTTTACTGGTGTGGGGACATGGGATCATCCTTCAAATGCAGCAGGAAAGCATAATTGCTTCTTCTGCAACCACAGGCCTACTAGAGCTTATTTTTTTAGCCCTTGGTATTACATGAATAATGTAATTACTCCAATATTTTGGTAACTATTCTAATCTGCACAGGAACCTCAACCATGAAAAAATGGAAAAAAAAATTGTTTGCTCTTGTCAGATGGTTCTTATCTATACACACATAGGTTCTAGACTGAGAATTGTATAATGCACTCCATTTTGGTCACTGCTGCTCTCTTTGCACTCCAAGAATTTGTGGAAATTTTGCATCAACAAAAATAAATTTACCGGGAAATATATTAATGTATACCGGCATATCCGAATAGGGGGAAAGGTGAGAACAATCTCTGTTTGGCAAAAAAGAAAGGGATAAATTATGGTGTCCATTATTTTGCTGTAAATAGGAAAAAAGCATTAAAATAAAGCCAGTAGAACTGCAGAGATGCAAAACTGAACTGAAAGCAGAAAAAAGCAGACTTCTAGTTCCAACTCGCTAAGACAATAAACTGCTGCTTCAGTGTTTTAAAATGTCATCACCAAATACAAAGCACTCTCTCCTTACTTGTTTGAGATTCAAGGGCTACAGCACAGCAAAATAAAAGCATTGGTGATTGATTGGTCTCCTTTCTATTTAGAAGGTAAACATACTCTAAACTATCTGAATAGCTGGGGACTTTTATTAATAAGTGTTTTGAACTCCTGTTACCCCCCCGGAGTCTCTGGTGAAGCCCTACCAAAGGTTATTTAAAGAGACATGGGACCATGGCTTTAGTTGGTCTCCAGCAGAAGGATGTGCATCAGCACTGTGGGCATGAATCCTGAATGGAGGGGCAGGAGACAGGCATCAAGAAATGACACAGGGATTCCAACCAGTCACCAGGTGGGGAAAGCCACCTGCAGCAAGCCTGAGGTGCCTCCAGTCCTCTTTTTGGGTGGGGTGGAGGCGACAAGTTCTAGCCTGGGCTCCCTCCCACTACGTCACTAACACACACCTTTGTAAAACCACCCCATCTTGCTGGCACTGCTAGAGATGATTTCACAGCCCGAGGTGGAAGAAGGGCACTGCCCCAGCTCACACTCTCTCTCCCAGCAAAGGCAGCCTGCTTTGCACACTGGCAAAAGTCTCGTGGTGCCTGGCACTGCCAGCCAAGAGCTTCCAAAGGTACCAAATTCTCCATTTCACTGAAGGAACAGAAACACGCCTACAACAAAGCTTAACAGCCTCAGAGAACAAGCCTGTGCCTTTATCATAAAGCACAACAAAAGAGCTCAGTACTGCACAGAAACCATGGAAGGAGGTCCACAGAGCTTAGTGCTAAAGACCCAAGTTTTGTCAGGTCACTGCACTGGAAGTTACAAGAGCTCCTTTTTCCACTTTTCATGCCAAGGGCCACACCGAGTCTGTGTCTTCACCATCCTTCCCCCCACACACACCACCCCTGGGTCCTCTGGAGATTAAGAGCTATAAACCCCACTCTCTCTGCACCATCCAGCAAACCCAGGTAGATGCAGAGTACCTTCTGCCCTATTCCGAGGTGCTCCTGCTGCACTCCAGCCTCCAAGGGAGAGTAGTGCCAACCTGAGACAGGTTTGCCCAAGTAGTCAGGTGTGATAACTACACACCCACATGAACTAACCACATTCAAACTGCTTGTAAAGCTACTTCTCCTGGAGAGGGAAAAAAACAAACCCCAAGAGGCTGATATAAAAGTAATCATGAAGAAAATGTACACAACTATATAAACCAATATGCTCAGCTTCCATTCATGTGCACTGGACAATATGATTACTATAATTTTCTGACTAATTGAAACAGAAGCTCTGGTTTTGGAAGATTTTTCACACTTCTACAGTTTTATCATAGTAAATGAAATATTTATTTCAGAAACTTATGAATGAAAGTATTATTTCAGTTACTTATTCATCAGATAATACAGCTGTATTATCTGCATTTATTATTTGTGGTAATGATGCAGGATGTTTTAATAGCTCTCTAATGCTGGAGAATTTTATTCTAAGAGCAGAAACACCAAATTGCATCATGGGTCTTAAAATACTCTGTTCTTTTTTAAACACAGCAATTTTTTAAAAAAAAATCCTATTTTTTTACAAAGTGGTGAATGTATCCCAAGTCAGGAGTCACAAACTGCAACATAAGTAGTCACAATGATTTATTTATTTTTAAGACTGTGTGACTGGGGGGCAAAAAAAAAAGCTAAAACACAAACACTCACTCATTTCCAGCTTAATCTCTCAGTTTCATGTTTACAACTGCACCTATTTGATTTCTCTCACTCTCCCTTGCTTTTGTTTTCCCAAGCACCCACACAAATTGCTCCCAAGCTAAGGGCTAGGTGCTAAGCCTCAATATTTTGACTGGCAGTTTTAATGGCAGTTATAAGCTCCTGGTAACCAACATAAAAAAAAAAAAAAAAAGGCAGAAGTTCCATTCTTAAGCAGTGCTGCTAAGCACCATTATAATTTCTCTGCCTTTATTTCTCCTAACTATCCTATTTTTCTTTTCATTTTGACACAGTCTTGTTTGCCCAGAACTGCCTGGCAAAGGTGCAGAACACATCAGCTAAGACCACAGGTGCAGATGACACACGTATTCATTCAGCAGTGAGCAGCAAGAACCATCCCCACAACCAGCTTCTTGGTGATTAAGCAACAGAAATGCATCAGGTACTTTACAAACTCCTATTGCAAAACGTTGTCTCACGGTTACCTAACACCCTTGTGTTAACTGCATAGTTAACTTGAGCAGTTTTCATATGACTGCTATTAGAGAAGTCAGGCTAAAAAAAAAAATATCTATGCCTACTGGCAAAAGTCAGAGACTGAAGCTTCACAGACACTGTGAAGTGTTATTATCCAAGTGTTATTATCCATGGCCTGTTAGTCTGCCACTAACACCTTTCTTGAACTGTTTCATAAACAATAAAAATTGTAAGCTCTTGTGGCAGGCTCCAACACCTTGCTCTACTCAGGTTCTAGGATGCAACAGCCTCCCGAGACATTCAAATACATAAGTGATAAATAACTAAGAGCAACACAAATAACACTGCAATAAACGTGGAGCCTTCTCACACAAACAAGATTGATGCGAAATGTCATAGTAGCAAAAGAAAAAGGATGAATTTTAAAATTTCAGATAGGTTACTGCTGGGATGAAGAAAAAAACCCATATTTGAAAATACAACAGGGAACTGTTAGAGATCCCATAATCAATATTATCAAGAAACCTTTGCAGAATAAGAAGCCTGGCACCCCATACATCTTCAAATAAAGAAAAGTGGTCTTGTCTGTATGATTATCTGCACTCTTCTTGTCTCTAGTGTAGTTCTATTGACTTAAATGGGATTACAGCAGATAAAAAAGCTACTTAACATCACAGCTGGGGCCAATGTTCTTTGTAAAATTATGACTGCAATATTCAGTCAGCAATTAAAGAAACTCATTTCAGACATGTAAACTATACACTTGCCCATTATTATTTGTAATGAATCAATTGGCTGTGCCAGTAAGAATACTTGCAAAGACTTGTTGAGCACATGGACATGCAAAAAGTTTCAGTAACATGTAGTCACTGACGTCCAGACTGTTGCCAAACAGAACAACCTCAGACCCTTTGCCTTATATTTTGCTGCCTACATTTTAGCATTAACTAAAATTCAAAGCTGGAGATCTAAAGAGAAGAAAGGATTACTTGATATGAAGCCTTGAATAGGATTAGGAGGAAAACTATTCCAAATTCCAGGACACTAAAGCAACCTCAGGGTGGACATGTGCTAATCACATGATGTTCCTGCAGTACGGTGTCCATGTGAATGTCTGTCACTCTCTTGTGCTAGTATGATCCATGTTATTTCTCTGCTTCCAGCAGAAACTGGTTTCCCCTTCTTGAGTTCTTCTGTATTAAATACTGACTAGGTAAGATCCTGTCTGCAGGAATTTTGCCATTACATGTAATAACAAGACAGAAGACTTTTAGTTTGAATAGAAACTAAGACATACACAACAGAACTAAGAGAGTATAGCATAACAGACTGTATGGAGATCTCATGGAACCCATCAGTGGCCTTACACCTCCAGCTGCACAGGACGATCAGGAATTATTGACAAGTCATAGCTGCTGCCATGGCATTCACAGACAGGACTGCCGTGTTATATTGGCTGTGCTGTCACTAACACCATATCAAACCTCTCCCCAAGCTGTTTTACACCAGGGAGACCCTGCTACTGGCCCAGGAGACAGCTACAAGAAACTTGGGACAGTCTCTCCCCCTCGTGGTGAAAGCCCTCAAACCCTAAGTGCGTCAAGGGGCCTTCTCTGCCTGGAGCTTATCTCAAAACTTTGAGAGGCCACTTAAATCACAAGGTTTCATTTTCCTAATCTGTCTGCGGTGTTGTTTGTGGCATCTCACAACTGTTCTGTCCATAAAAGCAGTAACTTAAACATAGGTTTTAACCAGTTAATAATGCAGGGTTGGGATGCCACTGAAAAGTAAACAGACATAAATTAATTCAGAGAATAATCATGTCATGGATTCTCCAGGATTCCCTTGTGTACTAGACTGAGTTTTTCTCACCTCAGTTTTACATAAGTAGATAGTCCAAGATCCTACTCTTATTAAGACCCTCAGAAGAATGGGAACTAAGCAAGAAAGTATTATTTTAATAACACCTGTCTAAGACTTTGCTAAGATATGGAACACAACACTGCAACTAGGTTACATGAAGTCTTTGGGACAGCTGTTTTCATTCTGTTGTCATAGGACACATTTCACAGCGCATGTACCAGACTCCCAGGGCAGGGAGGACTGACAGGTCTTGGCTCGCGCAGAGACGACAGACCCACAAAGGCTAAAAACATTTCTTTACGGCCTCCTGGGGAAAGAAAAAATTACCTCAGCAAGTCTTGAGTGCTTGTGAACGTTCTCTCCTTTCTGCACGCTGGGAGCAAGCTGCTGCAGCACTCCTCGGCTGCTCGTGAGGGCACGGGTCAAGCGGGCAAACTTCCCCCAACCTTGAGGAAACATGCAAGATTAGACAAAAAGATTACCATGCAAGATCACCAAAAAAAGCTGCAAGTGTACCTCAAAAACCTCTTACAACTAAAGGGAGAAAAAGGCATTAAAACAGAGCAATCTGCTTTAATATTGACCAGAAGGGAGTATAATTTAACCCAGTACCAGATAAAAGCAAGTAAGAAAAAAGGTGTCAGCGTGGTACAGTAATAAAACCCATGACTGCTGTGACTTTGTATTCAATGACTTTACAAAAGCACTGCTACATGAACTGCATATTTCGCCAGGATAAATGTCCACTATACAATAATCTCATATTAAATCTAACAATGAAATTTGGATCTCACAGCACTGCAGAGGACACTCCAGACTAATCAAGATATAAGGCTAGAGTCACACACAATGAAAATTAGAGTTGTCTGTAACAGAATTGAATCTAGCCTTAGATGCATCAAGCATAGATTTGGAATATGCAGAGAAATATACATAAGATAATAAAAAGCACAGCAGAAAAGCAAAACAAAACCATTAATTTTACTCTCTCTAAACAAAAGGGGGGATATACTAATAGATTTTCTCAAATTCAAATTAAACATTTAGGAGCTTCTGGCAGAGAAGTCATATGCTGAATTTTAATTCAGAATATTTTTTTACAGTGATTTGAAATATCCCTCAAAATAGAAGGCCTTCAATGACAGTCACAAGAGCTAGCTACAACTATTATCTTTATAAGCAGTACTTTGCCATAACAGAAGGGCAGAGTATACATCTGGATATTTTTGGTATACTGAAAGTATCAGTCTGTTTAGTCCCAATCTTGAAAGATGCCAGCACCACCTGGGAGCTCTTGAGCTCCTACTCCTCATCTCCTCCTCCAACTAAGGATGCTCAGCACTTTGAAGATTCAGTTTATAATGAGAATCTGGTTCTGGAAAACGTTGCCTACACAGCTTTCTTGTAGACCCCTTCTAGGTACTGGAAGGTGCTATAAGGTATCCTTGGAGTCTTCTCCAGGCTGAGCACCCACAACTCTCCCAGGCTGTCTGCACAGCAGAGGTGGTCAAGCCCTCTGAGCATCTTCTTCACCCTCCTCTGAACGCGCTCAACAGGTCCTCCTTACGCTGGGGAATCAGAGCTGAGTGCAGTGCTCCAGTGTGTCCACATCAGATTGGAGCAGAGCGGGAGAATCCTCTCCCTTGACCTGCTGGCCACTCTGCTTTTGACACATTCCCGGATACAGAGCTGGCTTTATGACCTTCAAGTGCATCTCGCCCAGTCATGTCCAGCCTCTCAGCCGACCCGGGGGCAGGACTTGGCAGGTGGCCGGCCCGACGAGGCCCGAGGGCCATGCGCTCCAAGGGGGCACAGGCGGTCGCCCCTCTCCGGCCCGGGAGGCAGCGGCCGCGGGACGGGCGCTCCGGCGCTGGCCGTGGTGCTGAACGGGAACGGACGGGGCTTGCTCGCAAATGTCAGCCCCGGCGGGAAACAACACACCACGGAGCTCCAGCTTCAACCGGGAACTCGAAACCTGCCTCCCTTACCGTGCAAAATGTTACTACTGACAGATAACATAGACAGCTCCTTTCACTAACTAAAACCGGATTGATAGGGAGGGCATTCTCCTGGAAGATTCGAAATTTGGTTCAAAACCTGAGGACAAAGTGTCAGTGTGCATTTTCTTCCAAACATTGCTCTAAGATTTGGGCTATTTGGGCATACACAGAGAGAGGATGAAAAGGAAGCACCTCACGTGAGCTTTCTTGCACAAAAGCACTGCCAGACACCTCACCTGTGGCATGAGCTGTGGCTATGAACACTGAGCCCCTTCGGGTGCCCCCCCTTTTTCCCCCGAGTCATCTCCGAGAAAGGTACAGCGTAACCCGCTTCTCTCTCCTCAGCATCCTCTGTAAGCATCTCCTCTGCCCTATCTGCTGAACATCTCACTTGTGGGTGCCTAAATGGCACACAAAGGAACTGTTTCCACAAACAACAGATCTCACCTTCTACTCCAAACTCTGATCTGAAAGCAATATAACTGTTCTAGGCAAGAGATTTTGTCACGAGGCAGGGCTTTTCAGCTTGGCTTTTTAAAGCAGTGTGGACACAAACTGGGAGTACGCATCCTAATTCTCTCCACATGTAGGGTACCACACTTGGGAGCCCAGCTTGGAGATACACCCACCACTGTGCCATGGGATGCCTAAAACCAGGCACTGAATCAATGTGCAACGTGTAAGAATTTCATCTTTAGAACAGAACACTTTCCTCCTTGTATTGCCTTTCGGGGTCTTGATTTTTGTGAAAGAGAAAGATAAAAACATGGCAACTCCAGTGTAAGGTTAGACCTGCAGATTGTGGCATAGGAAAAAGAAAATAAAAATAAAATAGAATGCCAGTACTACAACTTTTGAATGATAACATCTCCAGTAATGCCTGAAAAGACAACTGTACCTGTTGAATTCATTGCAACTTTTCCTCCAGAACCCTAAGGACAGGCACAGCCAACACCAGGTCAGTTATCTATCCAACAAAGACAGGTCAAGTAATGGACTTAAGCCATAGGACTGAACACAAACACTAAATTTTAAGGGCCATGGAGCTTTCCAAGACAAGGAACTAACTTTCAAAATTATGTCCTGCTAAAACAGGGGGACCAGATGATATGGATTAGGAGTTCTCTTTAAACACAAGCAGTTGGCATAGCCCTACATCCACTGTTTTCCTCTAGAAACAGAAAATATAAATTAAAATCTAACAATGCTAGGTGGTTCTAGTACAGGCATATATATTCTGCAAACAAGGTAAGCTCACATAGAAGAGAAGATAGCTTGAAATTCAGGAACCAAACATGAAGCTGGACACCACCCCATGGCAGTGCTTGCCTGTGCCCTGTCTTTGATTCTAACCCATTTTTATCATTGTTTGGCCTCTTTTTTCAGTTCTGCAGAAAACGTCATGCACAGACAAAGCAACGTGATGACATTAAAACATTGCCAGCTTCAAAAGGATGGAAAGCCTTTGAGATTAACAGCATTGATTTCAGCACTCCTGCATTCCATGATGTTCTTTCAGTTTTCCACCATTTCTTTGCAAAAAGGTGAATAGAAATTGCTTCTAATAAGACCCAAGACAAGATGATTACAAAAGCTGACCCCTGAGATTTGTTTAATGTGGAAATATGGCATTGAAATATACTTTTGTACTGCAGCATTTAACTCATCAAAACTTTTCTTCTTGAAGCAGGAAGTTTCATTTAACAATGGCCTTAAGTTGAAGAAGCCAATTTTCTGTATTTTCAAGTTGATAATCAGGCACAACAGCATTTATTATGTATTTGCAGGTAGCTGTTTGTGGATGCTGAATGTGAGAGATCGGGCCGAAGCAGCAGAGTCTGTGTGAAACTGGACCAGGTGCCTTTCCCACACTGGCCTGGGATTTTGTGAGGAGGATTCAAAACAGTCCTCGAAGGTGAAAAACAGTCTCCACAGGTGTTGTTTTTCTAACTTGTTGTTCACTTGTCAAAATGTTCAAGGGGTGTTGTTCTGAGTGTCCAGTCATGTCTCTTCTTTCGTAACTGTCTATAAAAGACTATGTTTGTCTAATAAAGAGAGAGATTTTGCCTTCTGAGTCTGGAGGCTTTGTGTCATTGCTTTTCATGCCATCCCGAATTGGTAACGGCAGCTGTTTGTTTCCTACCAGTCTTCTCAATTCATTCCTGATAACTCAAGTATTCAAACATTGGGAACTGTGGCAGTTACAGAACCCTTGTTACCACGCTGCTGATCCATGACTTACACAATTCCTGGAGTCAGAACAAGAAGCCATTGTCTGCTAGAGAACAAGCTTGTTTGCCCACAGGTCTGTTGTTCACACAACTGCGTAAATGTGATTAAATCAAGATTCCAGCAGTTCTTGCCTCCACTCAAGCCACCTTTGCATTCCCACACACAAAAGATCCTTGCTTCCATCCATCCAGCTTCTCTGCAGTGCTCCTTCTCTTTGAAACCTCATGACTAAAACAGTATTATTTTTCCATCTGGACTGGGAAAGCATACCAAAGTTTTTTAATATATTCACTACTTCCCTTTCATTTGTTTCTTCTTTTTAAGAAAACATTTCATCCAGATGAAAGCAGAGTGTATCTTAATCATAATATTTCAAACACTGGCTCTGTTCATATAAATACATCTTTAAAAACAGAACCAAAAATAATTTTAAAAAAACAGAAACAAAAAGGGAAAAAAAATGGAAACATGAATTTTTCCCTGAATAAAGATGAAGGAGACAAAATATTTTTTGTGTCTGTACTCCTGCTTGTTATGCAAAGAACAGCTTAGCTGCAAAAGGAAATAAAGCATCTTCTGCAGAGGAGATGGCAACTGATGACTGCTACAAAGCACAGGCTACATCATCTTGGAGGATAACAACCACTCACTACTTAATTCACTGACGTTGAATTTGACCACCTCTGTGTATAAAAACGAAGTATCAAAAGCGAAAATTAGGATCCAAAGCTTAGTTTTCAAACTCTTATGAGACAACATAACTGCTTCTGGATATGTTCACCTCGTATTTATACATTCAAACCCTGTTCAGGCAAACTTCTTACAAGCTACTCAGAGTGCAAGCACAGTTTCTATTTGTCTGCACAAATAACTGTTTTGCATAAAGTGATGCATTCCACTTTATATGCTATTCTCAAGCATCTCATACTTGGTGTGTTAGATCTCAAACCAGGAGAGACATATACAGACAAAATGCATTAATTCCAAACACAGCATATACTTTAAAATTCAGCTAAGGTGACCTATCATTTGACAAGCCAAATTTAGCTATGCTATAGCTTGATTTTGCATTCTTCTACTCAAGTGAACCTCGTTTCCCTGATTTTTTTCAAGGGCCAAGGAAACAGGAAAAAGTGGAAAGAGGTTGTTTAAAAATATTACCAACATCACTGACACACTATTTTTAAGAGGTTTTATTTGGAACACTATTTTTAAAGCTTCTGTATTTAAAAGCAAGCTTACTTACCTTCTGCTGAAGTCATAAAAGAAGCACCTTTTAAATTATCTGAATCAATTAACAAAGGCTGCAATGAGAAGTCTACTTTTTATGTTACTTTCTTGTTTCATCTATTCCAATGTCTGATATTATTAATCAATAATAATAATAAAATTAAGCATGAAAAATGGTACTGGGACCTTCTATCCCTCTGAGTCACCTTCAGAGGAAAGATGCCTATTCATCTTTGTGTAGTCAAACACCTGCCATTACAGCGCTACACTTTTCACTCAAGGAGCTGCATCATTTGCAGCTGAACAATCAGGCTTGAAATTGCCAGCAGGTGACAGAAAACCAAGATATACCACAGCTAAGCAGGCTTAGCCTGACAGATTAGTTGCTCTTTATGTAGTACAAAAACATGATCGATTTAATATTTTTCTTTACGCAGACATACAGGCATTGATTTTGAAAATCTTAAATACTTTAAACTATAAAATTCTGCAACTGTGCAAATTGCACATTCTATTAACATATCTGCATCTACAGGCAACCTGTTACATATTAAGTGCTCATAAGCACAGGAAACTGATTTCACATACACAGTAAAAGAAAACTACTTGCTAAGTTGACTGAAGGTGAAGGAAGGAAAAAAAATAACTGATTTAGCAATCAGTTTCCAGTTCACAGTTTTAGTTTTTCAGATTGAGAGTTCATTTGGGTTGAGAATATGAGAAACATTCGTAAGAAAATTGCCCTCTTTCAAAAGCATGCTACAAAGTTCCTGTGTAACATTGTACACAGCACAAAGAATACGCCCTCTTCAAAGCTCAGATGTGTTAACTATTCTAAGAACAAGCTAGCCAAATTTTACCTTTTTTATATCTTCCAAAAACATTTTTCCACTCTGTGAATCCCAGAGCCTACTACAGATGCTTAACACCCCATACCTGCCTTTTTTTCCCCCTCTCACAGTATACAATTGCACAATGAGATCTAGCATTAAAGACATGGACATACATGTGAAATTCTGTTTGACAAACCAACTCCTCCAAGAAACTGCTCATCTAGCCATCAAGTGATTAATACAATATCACACAACAAAATTCCAAATCTAGCCTACAGCAAGTAAATTATGGAAGAAAAAGGGACAAATTAAGGATGGAAACAGAAAGTGCAGTTCCATTTATATCATGCTTGATTTGTCTATAAAGTGACAGCAAATTCTTTACCAGCACGAAACTTCTGCAGCTTTATTAATTTTAGGAGATCCAGAAATATTATTTGGAAGACTCATTTAGTGCACAAACCCTTCTGCACATTAAGACATGGCACTCAGGGAAGGAGTGGAGAGCTGTGAGTCAGTGGCCTCTAAATAATACATTCAGTTCTTCTGTTTGCAACCTCTGTTAGTCACTTTGCCGGTTTCCGAGGGCCAGAGGGAGAAATTCTGCTTATCATCAACTGCTCTGCAAGTCCATGCAGTTATGTGTAGGTTTAGTGCCCATACTGCTGTAGATACGTAACTGCTGAGAATTACCACGCTCACTGCAAGAGCAGTGTAATTTCAAGATCCAAAGGAGATACAACAAGAAAAAAAAAATTAGCATTCCCTTTCTTCAACATACTTGTATTGAAAGCAAAAAAGTTAAAGTGTTTCTTTGTATTGAAAGTGAAGGACAAACTGCCTATCTCTACCACATTAGGGAGCTCCTGTGAAAGCAAAAAGACACAGCTACCACTCCTGAGTGAAAGTCCTGCTTATCTACTGACTAAATGAAGCAAGGGCCTTCACTACCAGCAAATAAATGAGAGCCAGCTTTACTGCATCATGCTGATTTATCTGGGCTGTCACTCCTCATCGGGATACAGCGAGGACCACTAGGCAGGGAAAAAATACCAAAGATCCAAACTTTCTGACAAGGTTGTTGTTTTTTTTTTTATTAAAGCAGTAAGGAATCAAACAAATAGCATTAACAAGAGAAAAAAATTACCAACATAGCCTGGAAGAGGGTATGTTTGTCAAGGTTGTACTTCCTTTTTCATGGTAACAGGTGTTTCCACTTTGAGAAACTATGTTTTTAAAGAATAACATTTTGAGAACAAATGTAAATCAGTTCGTCTTCATAGCAAGTTTCCTGTTTAATTTAATACTACAAATATTATTAAATACTACAAAAATGCAAACAGGAGAACTTCCATCCTTTTTTACCCCAGAGGACACAAGTCTCTGTAATTCTCCATAGGCTACAAAAGGTCTGTTTCTGACACGATCTGAACCTGAGTGAAAGTTTATGCTGCTGTCACAGCTGAGTTTGCTTCCAGGTTTCCAGGCTGCAGCTCAGCAAAGGGTTAAGAGCAGAACACTGCAGTGCTACTTCACCCACCACAGCTTAAACCTGATTCCACTTAAGATAACTGGAATCTCTTCACACAGGCTAAAGGGAACTAGCCCAGAACTTCAACGTAAGAAATCCCATAAAAATGACAAGTAACATCAAGTCAGGCAGAATTTAATTATTTTGATCTTTGCTAGACTCGGCCAGAGTTAATTCCTCAGTTTGTGCATATAGTTTCACACACAATTTGTACAGGGCTGTTGAGCAACACTGTGAAACCTTGATGGCTATGCCGGAGAGTGGGTTAATAGTGTATTTTAAAGGAAGAACAGTAATTATTTACCATGTAAACTGGGCTTTCTGAAGCACTTGGGGCTTTCATTAGCAATGAACACTTCCAGTGCAGGCCAGAGCAATTTCACTAAAGAAACCAGCAACCATTTCTTGCACAAATGCCATCCCCAGTGGCACAGCTACAAGCTATTTTAACATTTAATTCTTTGGCTTGGATATTTAAAGGACCTCAGTTCTTTCAAGACCAGGGCAAACAAACAAAAGCAGCATAAATATATAATTGTGAAAAAGACTAACCTTTACATGAATCATCCTCAATGGGCTGCTTGAAAGCCGTTATGTCATTGAAAGTGCAAAGAAATAAAACCACTTTGTCCTGCTCATTTCGAATTGGAGCAATTTTCACAAAGAACCAGACAGGTGTTCCTGGAAACAAATACATGAAAGAGTTGGTCAATGGCAGGCAGAACAGTAAATGTGCCACTTTAGATGTTTACATCTCGAATCAGCCACCTGTAAAAGTTACTTTAATGTTGGCTTTTTTTACAAACACCTATTAGGAAAGAAAACAAAGCAACTGACAAGTCTGTTATTTAAGTTGTCTGCTCTATCTCTGCTTAGCTTTTAAATCTTCAGGAATCACCCTATTTCTGAACTTCACCTGCAAAGTTAACACTTGGGCTTAAGATCTGCTTTGTGATCTCCTGAAAGAAGAGTCCCACATATGTGCAAAGGCTGCACACAACAGTGTCTTGCTGGTTCTTGCAGGATTTGAGAACAGGCCAGCTGTGCCTAGGACATGAGCATAACACAGAGTCTCAACTCAAGAACAGGACCAGTTTGGTTGACTTCATCATTCCTTGCCAACAGGGAATGCCCTAAAAAAGACCATGCCCTCACTAGACGTAGGCTACTATAGTAGAGAGCCAGGCTCCAGGAGTTCTGGCCCAGCCTGCAAATCCCCCATGGAAGGGAAACCCTTCATAAGCTGCTTTCCAGCTTGCCTTGTCCTGAGACTGCTCCCAATCACTCCAGCGTGACCCCACTGAATTCAGGAAAGAACAAGCCATTAGGACCAGAACACAAGCTGTGGATGGGATCAAGTTGTACTGCATAGGACTGCACCTAATTACTGCAGCAGATGAACTGCTAATTAAAACCGTTTGACAGATTAAAGCCTGAACATCGCAGAAAAAGATGGGCCCACAACAGAACCCTTCAGATGGTGCTGCCATTTCTCCTTGACCTCTCCCCACACAGATCACCTTGAGGAGAAAATCTGTCAGTCAGCCCTGCTTTCTGCATTTCTGGCAGTGCTACTGAGACTGCCCAGAAGACCCCAGTGATACCAATGAAGTTCCATGTAACAAGGCAGTGTCTACCACTCATTTCACAGGACTCACCACACTGATTTTAGTGATATTTGAGTATAAGCTAATTGGAGAGCTCAGAAAAAAGCACTTGGCTCCTGTATGCGATAACATGACCTCCCTGAGGCACCCTTTTTAAGCCTGCAGTCTTAACTTCAGACCTAAAAAGATGACTTCTCCAACTGTGAGGTACATGGCAATAGGGACACTCCAGACCTCAGCCTTCAGGGAGTTTGTACATGGGTTTTCAGACTCTCCCTACACCCTCAGAGGTGATGGAAACAACTCATCATTGCTTTTGAAAGCACGAGAAGCAAGAGAGAGAATTCAGGCTTGCTTACTGGGAGCAACATTTTTTTTTATGTGTCCCTTTTGAGCTTTGTTTGGAGAGAAGAGCCTACATACCAGGGGCCAAAATAAGATCAAGATCAGCAGGAGCTTGACCCTCTGGGAAAACCAGAATAAAGAAGACCACACAATCTTTGTCACTCATGTGGCAAAGTCTATTTTAGAGTGATCTTAGAAGACTATTCCTTTTCTTTCTTAGACACAGGACCCTTCTCTATGCTAGTCATCAGATTCCCTCTCACCTGAATTGCTCTGTATTTTAACATGAGCACGACATGGTATATTTCATGCAACAGTTTTTAGTAACAAGGGCAACTTGTGTTTCCTGACTGTCAAAGGGTCACAAGAAAACTTCAGGTGCCTCACAAGTTGCTGTTCAAAAAAGGAAGCAAAGGCAGCTTTTTTCCCAACTATGTTAATATAGGAGACAACCAGTGCCTCACCTGGCTGTTTCCCAGCCTCAGTGCTCAGCAATCTTTTCTGGCTACAGAAAGGTAGGGCATCTCCAAAACCCATGGACAACTTCCATAAACCAAGTTCAATCCCTAAGGCTCCCACTGTGCCTGCATAACACACAAGCAGTTTCAAACTCTGGCTGAGATTCCATGCCATATGTACAGCCACTTCTATGAACAGCAGGGTCCATGATGCATGGAGCCCTCTGCTCAAAAAGCAGAGAAATCCAGATGGAATCGCTGGTGGCCATTTCTGAAATATGCCTGCATAGCAGAAAGTATTCAAGAGTCAATATAATTTTTTTTTTACAAGAGTTAACATTCCTGAACAACCCCTTTCAAAAAAGTATGAACAAACAAACATGCTAAGTGTGAAAAAAGATTCACCAAAGTAGCTGTGCCAGTAAAATCATCACTAACTTGTTAATGAGCTTAGAAGACACTGCCACAAAGCAGCCAACAGCAATTTTCTAGACAGTAACACCCTTTACACTACCCTTTCTCAAGAGTTCCTAAAATTGCTTATCTCATCTTCTTGCCTACTTGTTTTTTCCAACTTCACATGTGAACTATTCTGAGGCTGATCAAATCCATATCCTGCTTTTACAGAGACTCCTTGGTGACTAACTGCTCTTCGTTTTACCCACTTCAACACCTTCACTAACACTGCAACTTTTTAATCAGCCAGGATCTCCATCTACAGCCTTGCTTTTTGATCTTTATCTACATGCACTTTTTTGATTAGGGATATTTTCCCCTCCCCAAAACCACTTTGTATTGTTTTACTACTTCAAGCTACAGCCATTCTGCTGTGGGCTGCTCACAATATTAACCTTCATAGCATTGAGGCTGAATTACACACTCAGTATCTTCTCTGCCTTTCATAGCTATGAAAAAGTACTACCGTGCTTTTGAAGATGCTGTACTCAACATAGAAAGGATGCAATTCACCCTCCTATTCTGGCTATTTGTCAGATGTATGATGTCACCTTCCCTTTATGGCTATGCTATAGTATGTTGTTGCAAGATTGTTCTAACATGTTCTGAATGCAGCAAGAAGACTTTCCCCAATAACCTGTCTAAGGCTGCTGCAGGGCGAGGAGCTTTTATCAGCAGGGTTTTTACTTTGACTCCCTTGACTCCCACTCATGTGTTGCATTATTTATAGGAAGAAGGAAGACAAAACACTTTTTTACCTGAAACCAAGTGGTATAACTTAGTGATACGCCCCACTAAAAGAAAGAGAGGCTAAAGGAAAGAGCCAGATGTTCTTGACAGCTAGAAGTAGGTATGTTTGATGAAATGCACTATTTGGGTACCCTTGTAATTTCCAGAGTGCCACAAACAGAGCAAAATGCAAAATCAAGGTGGCACGCAGGGCCTGCAGAAATCATCTTCCAGTTCGGGATCTACACAGCAACACTGCAAAGGCAGAAATAAGTAGATGGAAAATTCTGCCAGGCCGTGTACCTGCCTCCACAACATTGTATTTTCCCTGCAGTGCGCTCCCTAACATCTTGTCAGTGTCTCTGGTGAATAGGAGACAAGTGGATATAAAAACACAGTCATGAGGTGAGTGCTCACAGTGCTGGCTTACATGGGCTTTCCACAGTGCTCTGCAACCAGCAGCTCATTCACAGCAGGACTGAGATCTGAAATGTGGGAACACACCAAATGGCTCAGCCAAGAAGTGGCCATGCTCAGCCTGGTTTAATTATCAGAAGAATTTTACTTCTTAAACAGTTTATTTAACTATTAAACAGGAAAGCCTAAAGTATAAACTACTTATAAATCAGGTCGGAAACTAGAATTTCAATGTCCTACAGGCAGCTCTCATGCTCTTGGTGTCAAAGCCAACATCCCTGCTCAGCCAGACAACCATGACTAGCACAAGGCACAAAAAAGGCCATTTTATGAAAAATGTGATTTTCAGATTCAGCCTGTGGGTTATTCAGGCAGTGAAACTGCAGCATGTTCCAGAGTTCTCACAGCAAAACAAGAGTAACTTCCCATTCTGCACAGATGCACAGCCACACAGAAAGTGTTTACCAGTGTTTCCAACAATACATCTACTTCCATTTACATTCTGTGTTTAGTCCTGGCAACCTCTCTCCCTGGTAAAGTTCAGTGATAATACCAGTGCACAAACAAAAAAGTAAACACCCATGAGCTACACTGGCTTCTGTTAGATTTGGAATTTGTCTAGTGGCATAGCACCAATCATGCTAGAAAAGGGAATGCCCCTTCAAAGCTGCAGGACAAGCAAGTGTGGACAACTGAGAAGAAATGAAAATCTACAATGAGTGCCCAACAGTAGCCGTAGGACCAGCCTGGCTCGTGGTACCAAAGTTACATAGTCAATCCAGAATTAACAGGTGGAGCTCTTGATAGGCTTTTATGGCCTAAGGACAGTACTTATGGTGTAGCCTTAAAGCAAAGACAGTCTTAAGAGCTGTGATTCAAGTCCCAAGATATCTCCAGACTAACACACTCTAAATGTCTGCATACCTTTCCATTTCCCATCTGAAAGACAAACACTACTGTCTCTTCCCTACCCTTTTTTCCAGTCCTGTGTCCTTCAACATTGGTATGTTCAGCCTTTTGCTGGGCAGGAACACCAGCATTTCAGATTCTATTTAACTTTGGTTGAAGTCTTTCAGAAATTCTTACATCACCAAAGTGAAAGAGATCTCAAAGGTCTATTCCAGCTTCTCCCCGAGCATACCATTGAGGTCTCCTAAGTTTTCCCTCCTGCCAAACAAAAATAGGCTATATGAAACCCAAAACCACTGTTTAAATGTGCTTTGCCCATACCTTGAGCCATTTGACCAAAGAGGCCAACTGTTTTTCAAAACTACAAAAAGCACAGTTTAAATAAAAGTGGAATACACAATTTTCCGTTCCACTAATTAAACCAAATTAATTTTAAAATACAATGAAAAAACCCCATGTTTTGACAATTCAGCTGACATCTACACTGCCATTAATGAATGGGGCAAGTTTCCTCTAAGCAGCACCACCTGTGCGTTACTTGACAATGTCGCAGTCAAACACTCATCAGACACATACTGTCCTGAAGGGAATATGTTTCTATTGCCATACTGCTCTGGAGCAGTATGGAAACAGAAACATGTGCCCTTTCTCCACCAATTCCTACATGCAGCAGTGCAGACAGCAGGAGTTGAGTTTTACAAACAGCATGGCTGACCATTACAGCCACCTCCTTTAGGGTTTCACTTATGCCCAGGTACTCAGTATGAGATTGTTTCTCTCTATCCCACACAGACTGAACAGTTTGTCCCATATCAGACCAGCAAACCAGCTGATGAGGTGTGATCAGAGAGAGTTTGGCAAGCCATTATACCCACACAGATTTTAACCGGGGGTTCAGAGAAGCCCACGACATTTGACCATGCAAGACAAAGAACAGAAGTCTTCCTATAGACTCTAGCTTTGAGCAGAGAGTGTGTACCAAATGAGGACAGGCCACCTCACCATTCTGTGCCAAGAGTAAACCTTTAAATACACTCCCAGCACTTCTAAAGCTGTTACCTGCGTGTCTTCTCTATCTGATGCTGTGGCACCTCATGCTTCTAAAGGTCAGATCTTTACACGCTAAGATAAGAAAAATCAATTTTAGTCCCCAAAGGTGGAATTGCTACTCACAAGGGTTATCCTATGACACTGAAACAACACAGTAGAAAACAAGGTTCAGCACACACTCTTGTGCTGCAGTAGTGCTGACATAGTTCACCTGATACCAAGTTCTCTGAAGAACACAATGTGAGTATAAGGAAGACACGGTAAAGTTTTGAGATCTTCTTTCCATTTACCCCAGGAAAAACACTTAAGGATTACTGCTGGGAATTCTGTGTGTATTTTTGGAGATGACAGCAGGTCTTTCTTGCCAAGACATTTGAAGTTGACGAGATCAATGGGAATTACCAGTTTTATGAGTCCAAAATATTTAATTTGACCTTGCTGAAGGTAACTGAACTCACACAGATGGATTTCACAGGAGATGCAGGTGTGCATACTGGCACACGTACTTGACAAATAGTGGAGCTACACTTCAGTGAGAGGGTGAGGAGGATACATGTCACTTGACTGCAACACCCTCATTCTTTCCTGCTTCTGTTCCTGTGCAACGATATGGGTTAGCAAAGGTTTCCATCTGGAGACACTACAGGCACAGCACACACAAATATAAATGGGTCTAGATGGTTGGAACAGTAACAGTCATGAGAAACTCTTTAGTGGTGGGCAATCACAGGTCGACCCTGAAGTGAATTTTGCTGCCTATAAAGTAGCATGGGGTTGTTTGTTTTTGAACTTCTATAGAAAGCACTGATCCCAAAGATAGATGCAAGCAGAATCTACCAAATCACTGTTTTAGGCTGATTTGTCATTCTCTGGCATCTGAAGTCTTTCTAATACACTGAGGGAAGAAGGGAGAAGGAAGGAGGGGAGAAGACTGTGCACATGTTAAAATGAAAATTTTAAAAAATCAAACAATTAAATAAAAAAAACACACACACAAATATTCATGCTATAAAATTTGTTAACTGTTCAAGCACCCAGAAAACAGGGAAGTGAACCCTGGCACAAATTGAAAGTTCATCTCAGCCTTTGGGACTCTCACCATAATATGTCTACTCAGCAAAGAGCTACTGCTCTACCAAACTGCTTTGCAGTGTGCA
Organism: Nicator chloris; assembly: GCA_013400495.1. Lineage (NCBI taxonomy): Eukaryota > Metazoa > Chordata > Aves > Passeriformes > Pycnonotidae > Nicator > Nicator chloris. The sequence continues at coordinate 40,304 of WAAE01015821.1, read as the reverse complement.
AAATAGTCACCTACAGTCAACCCAGCATTCTGGCAAGCATTCTGCTGGTCCTATCTGTAGAGAGCTTCTGAGACAAAAAAAAAAAACAGGTGTCCTAACACTCTCTCTGCAGCACAGCTGTGGACCATAAGCAATGGGAATGCCTCTGCTCAGACAGGGGACTCTTGAAGACTCTTCCTAACTCTTGATGCACTTCACCTTTGATGAGTTCAGCCCACTTCAAATATTCTTCCACTGAAGTAGGTCAAGTACTGCATAGAAAAGGGGGTTAGATTTCTATTGGACACCACCTCTTCAGGGGGAGATAGAAGCAAGTGAATTTTGCACTCTTACAAAAATTTATTTCATCAATAATGAAAGCAATTGCATATAGAACAATCCTGCTTTGACACTGCGTGTATGCCAGGTCTACATTGTAGATGAAAAACAATACAAAGAAAATCCAAGATTAATTTACTCAGCCATTTTTAACTCATAAGGCTGACCATAAAGTGTAAAACCTTAACAAATGGCTGTCAAAGTCTCATAAGAAGTTAGATGTTCAAAACACATCAATTCAGGTAAGGTAAGAGATGACTAAGGCTAGATATAAAGTACCCTTCCTTGGTAGAAGTGAATTTGTCTCCACTGACTTCCGATTTAGTAATGTTTTAATTTTCCCATATAAAAATAAACAATACTTTCAGCATCACTGGCCACTCACATCTAATTAAACAATGGAACTGAAGCTCTCATGTGAAATTACTGTCAGCCTGTCTGTTATTTTGCAGTCCTGAGTAAAGAAATCTTTCACTTTGTCTCCTTCCAGGTATGACAATGAATCCCCACTGAATGCAACTGGATGGCATCAAAGCAACAATGACAAAAATCTGGTGGCTATGCACCTGTTTGCTCTAATTGCTTCCAATTATCCTGAAGAAGCTCTGTATTTCTGGGAAGCAATTCTTCCACAGAATAACAATGATTTTTAGACATCTGCTAAGTTATCGAGGGCCTAGCCCAAGGAATCGTCAAACCTCTATCACATCTTAACTTCAAGTTCTGAAAACAGGAATACAGTCACTTTTGGATGCAGGAAAGACTGGATAAAGAAAGGGAAGGCCAGAGTAGAGGCAGCATCCATAAATGCAAACATGATGAAGGCAGGAAATTGTGTGTTGTTTCTAGAGTTAATACTGTGAACTCCAATAAAGTTTGTGGATATATTGTACCTATCAACAGCTGGATAGGGTATTCTTATCAGACAACCAAGTAAATACTAGCACTGGGTCACGACCATGGAGAGTGCCATGTCAAAAAAAAAATATATATATAGCCTGTCACTTCCAGTAGCATCATTAAATGTCTCAATCTGCTTTGACATGTAAGACTCAGAGAAAGAAAAAAATGGCTCCTGCTCCTAAAAGTACAAGATTGACTTGCACTACAGACATCATTATTAACTCAAAACTCCTATTTTGTTTTCCTCTGTTTCTCCAAAAGGATAGACTGCACTGCTAAAACAGCCAGAATTACATTAAATGTGCAGGCTGTGGAAGAAGCACCAATTACCCAACAACTCAAAAATGGGAAAAAAACCTTGCTATTTCTCGTGACTGTTAGTTTATAAGGAGGGAGTAGACAGGAAAAGAGCAAGAAAAATCTGTTTCCCATCTATTTCACTGGCTAATTTGAAAAAGAAAAATAGAATGAGGAAAGAACAGAGAGACCAAACAGAAGAAACAAAGAGCAGGAAAAAAGACGTCTAACAAAATTCAGGGTCCTCTCCCAAGCTTTCAAACTGAGAGCAGGTTAGAACCAATCATGTTCATTATCTGAACCATTGCCATAGTCGCAGGCAGAGGTAAGGTGACCACAGAGAAAAGGCCACTTAGGAGTCTGGGTGCTAAGTGACTGGTAAATAGGACAGTGTTTTTCTGTGATGTGGCTTATATTGAGAAAAAGTTCCAGTATGTCCCCTTTTCGATATTTTTCAGTTAAAACTCTCTAGTGTTATTAGTCAGTCTCTGTAACAGCAGTTAATGTATCTCTAAAGCTGCAAATCAAACAAACATTAGGTGCCCTGCAGTTTGTTAAACTTGAAAGCAAGCTCTGTGCTCTCCTTTTTCCCATGCCTGTGACCCTCTGCGTCCAGAGCGGAACCGTGGCGGCTCCGTCTTTCGGCACGTCACACAACACAGCTCCTGCACAGCTGGCCTTTGTTCTGGGCCACCTCTCCTCGGGGGAGTGCACAGCAGGGCAGGAAATATTCCCCACTCCACGGTTACCTTGCTTTAAATCTGCATAAAAGACAGAGAGGCCCCAGGCTCTACTACAGGCCATATGCTGCAGCATGACAGAAGAGTAGCTGCATAGTCTCTTGGTGCCAAATCACCGATAACTGAGAGAGAATTCCAGACTCTCCTAGATCCCAGGACTGCAGCTTATTTACTTGGGTTTGGATGCATAGATGTGAGCTGCATATGGTCCCCACGGCCACAAACTGAGCTAGGAACAGAAATCAGCTTTTAGAAAATAGGTAAACATCAGAGGCAGGTAGCCCTAGGAGGAAAGCAGCACAAAGCAAGGCCATACAGAGTGTGCATACAGGCAGTACCAGCTTCATTATTAGAAGGCAAAATTGTTAAGAGCAAAGTAAGTTACAGAATGCAATTTTTTCAGCTTAACATCTGGCCAGGCTGAAGACCTCAGTGTAATTATACTTCAGGTGATATTAAGTAGATGAAAATAACTGTGCATGACATAGTCCACACTAGGTGAAACACCAAGTTGGGGCAAGTAGTTCATCTGCTGATATGTGCAGTTACAGACAGACTGAATTTCCTAGGAAAAAAATCACATGCCAATTAAGGACTTTTTGTCCAAAACAAAAGATGTTTCATCTGAAAACTTCAGAAGTAGTTCAGTTTTTAAAACAAAAGATGGATTATTTTTATTCCAAAACTACTATATACCGGCTTTGCTACATCAAGTTTTTTAGAACTGAGAAAGTCTGTTCTCTGTAGTGGCAACTTGCCTAAACCTAGCTGGTGTACTACCATTGTTGATGGAATCGTCCGTGTTGTCTTAAAGCATCACACACAAATTACTCTAAACGTCAGAACAAATTAGAAAGCTTCCTCTGCCTCCCTGAGTGACTTTCATCTCTAATGTTCTCATTTCTCTCTTTTAGACCAAGTGGCAGAACTGGGGCTTATTTAGCCCTAGATAAAGCACTGTCCTCCAGGGTGGCAGAATTGCAGTTTACACTACGATTAAGAACAACTTCACACACCTCCATTAAGGAGCAAACCAATTGACTACTTACTGTTCTTCTTGTACATCAAGATTTCAAAGGAGTTCATCTCATAGTTCTCAAATGTTTGCCGGACCTTGTCAATTGTATCTTTGTCTGTCAGCTCTCCATACATAAAACTGCAAATAAACGGAGAAATTCAAGTCAGATAGCAGACAAAGACACGAAGCCATTTGTTTACCATGTAAAAAGGACCCATTTAGAAATGGCTCTTCTTTGATTTTGTTTCACCTGGAAAGCATATTTGACAGATGTAGCCCAAGGAGATAAAAGACAAAACTGGAATAAACAGATTACTTTTCTCCTCAAGCAACAGGCACAACACTACAAGCTATTTAACAGAAAATAAATTTGTTCTCAAATACCTGCAGGTGCTGCTTTTTTGCATAACTTCTGCTCTGTGATATCCTGATAACTTGCAAAATCCATCATTGCTGTAGACAATGGGCCAATCCACGATCTGGGCATTACCCAAGACAAAATTAGTATCTGTTTGAAAAAAACACATCAGTTTGACATTAGTCAAAGCTATGGTTACATTAGAGGAAATACTCATTTCAGAACCCAATCCCAATTGCTTCAGTCCCTGCACAATTTTCCCAGATATCATTCCCACTGCAGTCAACAGGATTATTCCTGGTTGCAATTTTAAGCAAATTTTTATTTTTAAAAAAGTGTAAATTGCTCAGACAGAGCATTAATAAAACACATGATGGTTAAGCAGGTAAAATTCATCTCTTGACAGAGGACAGATCCACCAAACTGTTTCCCTCTGTGCCACATGCACTGATCCACCACCACACTCAGTTTGAATGCAAAGCCTCTTACAGGTGGCCAAAGCAACAGATGAGCAATAGTTCTCCTCCCTGAACGCAGACACAGTGGCTGCTCTCAACACTGCCTTCAGTGCTGGCCACACAAGCTCAAATACTTGTGTTACAGCACAGCACCCCAAGCGGGACACCAAGAACTAGGGCTTGCAGTCACACCAGTGGAAGGAACTCCTTGTTTGCAGTACAAGCCAGGAGGAGTTTCAGTCAGTACAAGAAAACAAACTAAGCAGGATTCACGCCTCCATTCTTGCTGGAGCTCTGCATGCCACATTTTTTATGACTGCCAACTCAAACCAATCACACCTGTGCCAGGACAGACAGCAGTGCTGCTGCCTGGGCACTGGCAGGCAGCAGGAGGTGGTGGCTCCTGTCACAGCTGCAAAGACCCTCTGGCTTTTGAAAGAAAGGCTGGGCAGTCACATGAGATCAAGAGGCACTCATTTTTAAGGAGAGCTCTCAAGGGAGTCCACCACACTGTCTACTTCGCAGTGTCAACTCCCAGCTGGTCACACATACACAGTTTAGTTTGTTTCAATTTCCCTTTTCAAAATCTTTCACCCCAAACTTTAAGTGGGTTTAAATAAAGCAGTCCTGTAGCTAGCTAAATCCACTGCCCAATTCCACAAGCATGATAAAGTCTATTTTTATACAGTCTTTAGAGTGAAATACACTAGTAATGTAACTTCAGGATATTTCAGCTTTGTTTATCACAGCCTCTTTTAAATACCATGAGTTTTGCTTAGTTGAAGCACTTTCTCCCCAAAACAATACACCTCTTTTACCCCTTCCTATGAATAAGTAAACCAAGTAATTTCTCACTGCTAAAGCAACTGCTTTTGAGTGTCTGTTATAAACACTACATTAGACTGTGTTAGGATATTTTTAAGTTTCATCAGGAAGTACAAAAAATGACAAAAAAAAAAGGGCAAATACAAATGTTAGGCCAGGTCCTGCCCTGATCTGAATGGTGTTATTTCATGCATGAATTGCTTAAGAATTGCTTCTCATTGCCTTCCCTTCTCAAAAGGTAACTTTACCTTCTCTCCACTTCTAAAGTGTTCCTGTTAAGCATTTGCCTGCCTTTCACACTTAAACCTTATTGTCTTCAGATAAATAATCTCTTTGGTTTTTCCCTTAAAGGCTATATAGGACACATTTCTGATAACCATCACTGTGATAATCCTACTTTATGTAGCCTCACAAGGCTTCTGTGAGTCACAACAATGCTTGTCTGCTATTTACAGATGAAAACAAAGCCCTAAATCCATAAGGGAATTTAAACTCCAAAAGGTGGGACTGCAACAGTCTAGTTCCTAGATGCCCAGCTCTCAAAGACTTGGGAGCTGGAAGCTCTGCGAGCAGTGTTGGAGAAGAGAACTGAAAAACGTTAGCACAGCAAATAGAAATCTGACCAAGTTAAACCACAGAAAACAATGAAAAAGAGGGATATTTTAAGGTTGGGATTTTTCCCCTTTCCTATGTTTGTTACAATACCTAATGTTTTAACATAAGCCCAGCTCTCAGAGCTAATACTTGATTCTTTGCCATTATTGCAGGAGCTGAAGAGTCACGTTCCCACTTATGCTTTGGCCACCAAAGCCTGATACTTTTGGACTGGCACTTTCCAAAGGATGCATAGAGAACATGCACACATTTCTCTCCCCCAACTGCAGTCTGGACATTCTCCTAGAAGATGTAGGCTCCCTTAGAGCAGTGAAAGCTCAGCCATTATGTCAGGTCTTGAATGAGTGTTCTAATCATCCAGCAACCACAGCAACTGGATGCCAACATCCTCACCATGTGACTTTTTAAGTTGGTATGACTTGGCTGTTGTATTTTATGCACCCCCATGAGTCAACACTGGGTGAGCCTCTCTAGCATGTAGAGGTACAATGTTCCATGAGAGTCCAGGTTGGGTTTAGTCATGACTTAGAAGCAAGCTAAGAGATCTTTATGTAGCCATAAAGGAAACTTTAAAGGAAAAATTTTGCACAACTATGAAACCAAAGAACAAGTCAGAGATTTTGATGATCCCGTTGTTTCACAAATGTCTCTCCCTTCTAGCTAATTCCAACTTCATGCATCTTGACCTTTCTTTGATCCAAGCTTTACGTAGCTGACAAACACACCTCATTTCTTCACAAGTGTCTCTGACAAGTGTTTTGCCTGTGTGAACGCTGGCAAGACACAGCATAAAATAAGGACTCCCACTTAGAACTTCACTGCATAGCTTGTTCCGACTGACAACCCAGAGGTAGAAGGGCTGTCCTCATTGCTATCATTTACATTCAATTGCATTGACATCCCTGACAATGTGCTGCTTGGGGACAGCTCAGAATCTGTTAAAATTTTTTCCTAACATAAGAAAATACTGAATAACATCCAGTGAGGCAAATATTGCCATTCCATCTGCAGGGACACAGGGTCCCAGAGGCCAGGAAACAGCTGTGGCTTTGTTACACAACAAGCATGAGGGATGCTCTAGTGAACTCTGAGTATCACAGAGCAGAGACTCTTGGGGACTCACAAGTGGGTCAGCAAGGCCAGGAAAGGAGTTGGCCAGAGGAAGACCATGAAGAAATCCACTCTTAAATTCTCTTCAAAGACAGGGATGAAATGGACACATAATAGCAGCATTATCAAAACTATTTAGCTTTGACTGCATTTTGACTTGAAGCATCTCTTTGAAAGGACTCAATGAACTCTCCTACCTGGAAATCAGTTTCTATCACAATAGCAACTGTGTCAGCAGTATTGCCTGGCCCAAGAAGAAGCTGTAAGTGTTACTGGCCCTTCTTATGAGCTCCAAGAAAACCTGAGCTAGAACTGGAAAGGGCAGGCTCATATAAAAGACCTGGGCTTCTGGCTTGTGATGCATTTGGCACAATCTGAACAAGACCATTGGGAGGCAAGGAAACATGCAGAGGTGCAGCCCAGAGGACAACGTGCTGCAGAAACACAAGTAAGAGCTGTAGCATCACAAAGGCAGCAAAATTACTTGCATGAGTAGGGCAGGCTTCTGCAGCATGGATTACTTTGTGAAGTGCATCACTTCATATTTTCTACCCTGCGTTTTCCCCAGGTTAGTTCTGCTCACTGCAGTATACCCACGTCAGCATCTATACACTCAAATGTCAGATCTAGTTTGGGTAATCACTTTAAAGTAGACATGGCTGCTTCAAAGCAACAAGAAAAACATTTTAACTCCTTCCAAAATGTAAGAATGGCTTTCACTCAGTCACTGAAACCAGTACTTTCTTCCACTCAGAAAACAGAAAATGTCTTTCTAAATAACCTTGGTCCTTTGAACAGTAACAATCACAAGTGTCTAAAGCACCCATCTTACCAAAACTATCTGCCGAACTCTACCGTTACATTTAGTACTTTGTTTAACCAAAACTGTCCATCAGCTTCCAAAATTCCTGTAGATAAGTGCACTCACAGACATTTATCTGGCCAGAGCTAGCTCACTGAGGAGTGGTCACCTCCTCGCATGACCATGGAGCAACTTACTGAAATGTTTTCCCACTGCTATTGCCCTGCACAGCTACATACTCACTCCCACTGCATCCCAGCCTCTCCTGTAACATGGATCTTGCCAAGCTGAGACCCCCCACCTCTTCCCAGAGGCCAGCACACCAGTTCTGCCTTCCCTGTCCCACCAGTGATGCACAGGTCCTCTTCTGGGACACACACTGGCAGAAGGTCAGAGATCAACAGCCAAACATATTCCCACAGCGCTGCCAGACTCATTCCCACACTGAAGGTGTTCCCTCATTGCACAGAGGAAGCTGAGGGGAAATCTCTGCCCAAGCAGGTGTAGTGCAGACCTCAGTAACAAGAGAAGCTGTTGCCCACTGCACTTTCCCATATTTGGGTCAGTCAAATCCCCCTGGGTGCTTGGGTTTGTGTAATGCACAAATGTGATTTAAAGATACTAATATATTTTCCCACAGTCATCGTACAAATACAACACTCAAAAGGTTTGTTCCCAATTTATTCCTCTCTCAGTAAAAGGAGAACCAGGCTCAGCATGGTGGGAAGACCTGCTCTGATGAGAGGAGGAGGAGGAGAGGAGGAGGAGGAGAAGGAGGAGAAGGAGGAGGGAAGAGGATTGCCCTCCTCATTCCAGACCACAGCCTCCCTCATGCTGGGTGATGACAGCCCTGGCTATTGAGACCAGCAGGTCTTTTTTTATCCGGTCTCAAACTCTTTCCATGGATCTTCAGGGGAGCAAACCTAGTTCTTTAACATTACCAAGCACAAACCATTTCTACAGCAGAACCAAAAGAACTGCACATCACATGTGTCTCTTACCCTACCCATGGAACAGGGGTGGAGGATACAGGTACTGCTGCCTGAGCTGGGCACAGAACAGCAGAGATGCTGTGTCACAGCCAGTGTAAGAAATATGCAGCAGGCAAAAAACACATGCCCCTGTCACAGCAGTAAAGATTGTATCATACAGCTTAAGGACAAGGGACACATGGTATTTACAAACTGGTGACTTTGCATAACAAACAGCATCATTTGGATACTGGGGAGAAAAGAGATCGCTTCATTTCTGTCTAATTTCTTCCCAGAGCATAGAAATCAAACATTGTGTATAAGTAGGCCTGTCAAAATTGCTAACAAAGGATAGGTATGTATGAATTTTTGCTCATGTTTAGTCTTAGCTTTGAAAAAAAAGTAAACCAGAAGCATTTAGTCACACTGATTACTTCCATTGTTCAAATGTAACTTCTGAGATCAAAATATGGCCCTAAGTCAGTACAAATAAGTCACACTGAATTTCAAGTACTTATTAAATCCTTTCTGTGCGCACATGGGATTCGAGACTTTCACTTCAGGGACCAAACACATTTTCATCCTAACAGAAGTGGTGTAACTGTAGTCAAAGCAAGTACAGACCTGCTCAAATGACAGAAAGACCATTCATACAGCAGAATAAAATAAATAAGGAACAATTCTGCTCTTCCACCCACATCCTCCTGTGGAAGTAAGAGGTGTCACATGAATACTCACATTCACTCAGTGTCTCCTTGTATTCATTCTTACACCGGGAGCGCTTCAGTGTTTAACTATCCCATTGAACAACTCAATCTCTCTATAGAATAATGATATAGTGGCCTCAAAATTATCCATCCTTAATACTGAGGTCAAAATTTTTAAGCTCATTGTAATACAAAAAAACATAAACCCCTACAGATAGGTTCATTTGGGCTGTTTTATAAAAGTTTTATGTAACTATTTATTTAATTTCCAAAAAAAAAAGCATTTAAAAGTTTCTTGGTTCCTACAGCATGAACACAGTTCCCTAAATACAGACATTCCATGTTTATTCAAACATGGCTTACGCTGTCATGTGTACACCAGAGCAAAGTGGAAGTTGAAAAGAATTATTAAAAAATTTGTATCATCGTTCTTTCCACAAATAACAAGAGAGACTCTAACTAAAGCAACAACTTCAAGTGAGTCACTTTAAATCATTACAGAAAATGAATGCTAATTGCAGCCAGCAGAATAGACAAAAAACTACCCTTTCCATCTCAACATTCTTACTTTGCATTATTATAGAAAATATTTCACGGTAGGCATCTACCATGAAAAAGTTTAAATTGAAAATCATGCATCATTCTAACAGCTATAAAATGTCCATAATTATCTATATTTTTTAAAACAAAACAAATTACTCAGAATAACAGAACAAGAATAGCTGAAATGGCACCAAAATTATGTCAAAGGTGTCATACGTATTTTATGGATGGCATGATTTGTCACCTGCTTTTGAAGTACTGTCCATACTGAGAAACTAAAAAAATCCAACACAAACTCCCCAAAAGAAACACTAAAACACAAATCCCGTAACATTTACACACATGTGATGTTAGAGTGAGATAATTAGATGATTTTCAGAAATTAGGAAGTTCATCAGTTGGTAACAGTCAGACATTGCACCACTCATTAAAGGACAAAAACACTGTTTAGCAGAGAGACTTCATCATTCAGCTGGTCAGGAGGTTTGTTTTTCCCATCCCATATGATCTGAACACTAATCCAGAAAAAGGTATACTTCAGTTGCATCAATTATGAGTCTTTCTTCAGTTTAAAGCACTCATTTGATTTACTGATCATAGCCTTAAAAATATTTGAGACAAGACCTCATTCCCCGCTCACTTTTATCTGTGAGTTACAAAAATGCATTAACCAATTCTCCAATGAATGGGTTTCATTAAGATTTGTTTTACAATCTTGTTCCAGGATTCAATATAAAACTAGATTGATACTTTGAATTACCACAGGAGAATTTCTTGAGCTTTCAGAACATTAATTTTAAAGCACATTACCTGTCATCTCTGTGCTGTACACTTTTTTCCTTACTATCTATGAAAGTAATTTTAACAAAATCAGGTTGTACATTTCTAAATGCATAAAGACTCACATTCAAAACTAGACTTCTGGCCTAGTAAAAGCCAGCAGGAAAAAAAATATTTTACATTCAATTCCAGTGATACTGAGAAAAAAAAGATAGTCCATAGTGAATAGGTATTTCAGCAAACTGACCAACTGTATGAAAAGCATGGATGAAAATATATGTGTCTCCACAACTGTTAATGTGGGAAACAAGGAAGATCAGGAAGAAATAAAACCCTTTGTTTCATTCTCTTAGGGAAAATGTCCTTAACACAGACCCTACAAGCAGTCCTCTTGCAGTTTCTGAAGGTCTGCTCTTTTCATTCCTCATTCTCTGTTAAGTTTCCTTTGCATTTCTCTCTGGCTGAACACAAAACCAGTCTTTTCAGTTTCAGAAGTGTTTACAATAAAGTTAATTTCTCTCCTACATTCAGATGATGGTACAAGGTTAGCATGCCCAGGATGCAAAATGTTTATTGTACTGGGACTTTATAGCCTGTAATGAAAGCAATGCCATAGATCATGCAAATGTCTGCTATACTCAAGATCTATGTCTGAAGGTGCTTTTTCTTTCCCTCTACAGGGAACTCTCTGCATTCTCCATCAAAAGATGCAGGTTTGCTTCCATAACTGATGTCCCCCTAGTGTGTTCCCAGGGGATTCTGTGAAAGGAAAATTAAATTCACACAAGCCTTACGCCTTCTAACTTCCCCTTCTTCCAACCTCCTTATTTTGTCCATAAACCACAAAAGTGCCTGTGACTTCCATTGAAATTCCAAAGCCATGTAAACGCAGGACTTACTTTTGCCATCCTTATACATGCACAATTATCACACATCTCAATGAGAATTTCGACCAAGAAAGGACTGAAGAATTCAACTGGCATTTCCATAAATTGAAAACTATTTTTGTCTCCAGATATTGATAGAGCATTGGAATATCACAAATAACCACTATCCTCTACAATAAACTGCAGTAGTTGAATTGGGTGCCCTGGCAATGATCCAGGTTTATAACTGTTATTATTACAGTGCTTGTACACTGTGGATGTATTACATTACCAAGAAAAACATTAATATCACATTAGCAGTAACCATCAGGGGCTAGTGATTCTTTATATACTGCACTGTGTTACAGCATGGGCTCATTTTCTGTCCCACTGGGTGTTCTGGTCTTTGAATATTTCAATGCTTCAAAGACATTTTTGTCAACCAACCACTGCATGCAACATTTATTTTTCTAGCTCTGCACGGCTAGTATAGAAACACAGATTTTAACCATTAAATACAAGATGATCAGAATTATGCTGTCCCTCATTTCAAAGAAGGGCAAACCTTAAGCTCACACTTCATCCAGAAGGTCTTTGTGTCAGAAGAAATCACAGAGGACCAGACAAGGTCCACAGTTCTAGGAAGACGACACGTTACCTGTTCTTTCCTGTGTGTGCTATCCTAAGGCCATCCCATCCTCTCTTTACTCCAGTGTGTGGGAAGGAAATGCTTTGCAGCTCCAACCCTAGCACAGATCTTTTGGCTGGCATTTAGTGCATGAGAACCTGTCTCAGCTGATTTGCAGCCTGTGAAGAAGCTCTCATTCCTAATAACTCTGAAGTAGACGATTCAGACCAAGGAGTCGGAGGTGAGGCTTGCTGCAGAAGGTGTGCTATAAACATGAGCCAAATTTTAACCCTGCTGGAAAAAATCCCTGAACCTGCATGCCTACATACACTGCCACTACCTTTAGCCATAGAATGTGCATCAGCTCACCAGTCCCACATCTAACATGAAAGGCTGTCCAAAGAATTCCTCGTTAAAACTACTGGTAAAAAAATGGTGTAATTAGTGCTGTCCTTAGAGCAATGCTTGCAAAAGAGGTTGTATGCCCATTCCTTTGTTATCACCATACAGCCCCTTTCACTGAGTTAACACCCCCTGCCCCAAAACACACTTTCCTCAGTCCAGGTGTGACTGATGATGCTCATATCATGTACAAGTTCCTTCACCTGAAGCAGTTGGTACACGATCTCTGTTCAGTGACAAAATTTCTCTCTTTTCAAAGGGAATCCTCCCCAAATTAGGAACATCCCTCTATCTGTATCAACTTAATATCTGTTGGCACTACTCAGCTTGCTCGCATGTGCCAGCAAATACAAGCTTGACAACAAGCCCAAGGTTTCTTTGGCAAATCCCAAATGGCATAGATAGTTTCATTGTGGGTCACATTACTACCCAATTGAACGAAACCAAGAAAGGAGAGCCAAACCTCAAGCTTTATAGGCCCATTTAAGCACTCATCCTGTGGGCATCCCAAATAATCTCAATGGCCAAGTAGGCAGGACAAGATGAGACAGGCAACAAGGAACTGGCATGTTTCCATATCGCCCCTGTGCTGGACAGCACAGTCCTGCCTCAGCACAAGAGAAAGGAGTCTATCCTTGTCTCTTCAAACAGATGAAGGTCAGAAAAACTGATTCATCCAACACTGGTATGTGACAGCACCACATTTACAGCAAAGCTGGATTGGGTCCAGCAAAAACTTGAAGGCACATCACAGAAGAAATAGGCTTCTCAACCTGGGTCACTTCCCTAAGCTTATCCTAGTATGTCTGAACTGTGCATCATTTCCTACCAAGCTTAATCTAAAAACCTGTATTGATTCCAGTCCTCAGGACTTGCTGAGCATTTGGAAATGGAGTGCTGTCATTCTACCTGTGCTGTCTAGCACCAGGCTGTTATGACACCTTCTTAATAATGGGTGAAGAGAGGAACAAACAGAGCATAGCTTCTGCTGCATGATTCCCCCCATCTCCAAGCCTCAACTGATTTATTGGATCGAGGCTTTGGCACTGAAAGCCAAAAGAGGAAATTGGTTTTTAATGAAGAAAATAATCGACAAAGTCGAGACAGTTTTGAGAAAAACCTTCAATAGCTGTTGTTGGAAGATTAGAGAAGCAGCCTGAATGTGATGACATGTAACATTCATTTTAAAAGACATTAAAAAAATAAAAAGGCAAGATTCACTGTAAGACTGGAGAGTAATTTTTTCAGGAATGCAGCCTCCAGCCCCCTCCCTTCTACGGGAAAGTTGCAGAGAGAAATAACCTATAAAAGAGCATGACAATTTTGTGTGAAAATATGGTCTTATCAAAGGCTAGTTCTCCAATAATACTGCCTAACTAAAAAAACCTGAAAATCGTTCTTGGCATTGTTGGAGTTTTTAGCTGATTATCAAGAAGGTTAATTGTCTTCGCCTTATCAGAACAAACTGACTATGTTCTTAATTAATTAACTCATCTTGTCTTCAAAAGGAGCTTGATCCTGCATATTCTCAGCCATACTACAAGTTCTTAATCCCTGAAGTAACCCCACTGAAGTCAGCAGAGGCATTAAAAAATGGCACAACTTAGGCTCGGGGCTTAAAAAGAAATGCACATGCCTAGGTTAAACAAATCCATGAACACTTGCATGGTCGCCGGCTTACAGAGGGAGCAGCTTTTGGTAAGTCCCTAAGTGAAAGAATCTGGACAGCATTAATACATATTTGCATGCAATTGTGAAATTCGAGGCATTTTCCACTCCACAGTTTTCCAAGAGACAGACCTGGTTACAGTGCGCTAGGAGAAAAAAAAAAGAAATATCTACCCTCAGCCCTCAAAATGGCAAACTCTCTCCTCACTTACGACAAACCTTCCCTTTCAACTCGGGCGGGCAGCCCTGGCCGATGTCCCCGCGCCGGGCTCTCCCTGCCCAGGGACCATCTTGAATGCCCGCATCTCCTCCCGGTCCGGAGCCGCCGCTCGCCGGACGCCCCGAGCCCCCCGGGCCGGGCGCTGCCCCCGCTCGCCCCCAGG
>WAAE01015820.1:0-71860 GCA_013400495.1 Nicator chloris | reverse complement strand
AATTGGTATTGATTCTGTTGATGTGCTTGACTTGTTAGCTCCTACTCAGTTTGCTGTGGTTGTCTTTTGGCTGACCACTTTGAATTGGCATGAGTTCAGCAAATACAGCTTGGGAGTTAAATAGCATTTCTGCTCATATACCAGACAGTAATTAATCTGTAAAAAGTTTGATATGGAACACTGATTTGTTCTCTGCAGTGGTGGTATACAAAACTGGAAACTGGCATTCAGCCATTTAATGTTAAGTAGGAATTTGAGTTTCACATGCAAATCTCAAGCTTAACAATAAGGTGTTGTGTGTTTCAGTCAGTGTCTGATCACGTACACGTGTACTTGTGTTTCCAATTTTACCATCATTCGTGTTCCTATTTTCTTTCTGATAATGTGTGAATGATTGCAAACACGACAAACTGCCCGTATTTGTTTACTCTGTAGCCATGAGTACATGTACAGGCATGTACGTGGTGCTTTGTATTGGTTTGCTAAGTGTTAAGGTTTAGTACATAGCCACTGTGCCCATTTCCTCTCAGTCACCATCTGCTGAACGCAGTCTGTGTCTCCACCCATGTGTACAGAGCTGACTGGATGCAGAGCACTACCAGAAGAAAATGAAGCTATTTTAAAATATTTTCCAGTATTGCTTTACTATATTCTCTTTCTAGAATTAAGGCACTGTGAGATGAAGTTGAAAGGAAGACATTTTCATTTCAGCATAAACACTGATGGAAACCTTGGAGTTTCTTTGTAGATGTGCAAGACTTTGAACTTTATAGACCCCTATGAAAAAGAAGAATTGAGGTCAATCTTTCTTACTTTACACAAAAGAGGTATAGGGAAAATATTGGTACGAATGTTAGAAAGTAAATCTGCAGGAAAGAAAAGAACTTCAATTCAGCAACTGCCAAAGAAGAAACACAATCAATATCTGTACAGGTTTTATAAAAGTATAATGTGATAATATTGCAAGTGGAATCATTAACTCAGGAGGATATTTCCAGTGCTGTTGGTCCCCATGACTCTGATTATTTGAAATCTAATAAAGGGAAAGAACAGTGGATTTGTGGCTCAGACAAAGTAGAGCATGGAAGGAGCATGGAAACTAATGTGAAGATTAAGGCAAGGTAGTGTAACTATTCTCACATATGACTGTGGAAAACTAATGTGATTGTTGAAAATTTGTCAGAAAATAATGTGACTTTACAGGCTGTTCTGACATGGAAAAATATGATGGAAAAGTTCTTAAAGAAAGGGACACGAAAAGGATATTTAAACATTATTTGAAGATAAAATCTAAGGCATGATCATAAGCCAGGAAAATAATCTTCCTGTGTTATATCTAACAGTTGTGTTATCTATCTAACCATAGGTGTTGAGAAGTGTGGCTTTTACTTGAGACTCTTGCTGATTACAGTTTATTGAGTTGTGGACAAAGATGCAACCAAAACTATCCTTTTCTTTATGGAGATTTATACCTTTTTACTACTTCTGACAAAGAGCAGCTGCAGATATATATGAAAAAATTCTTCATCTGGAAACTTACCTAATAAAAAAAAAGATCTTCGTCTTAACAGTCATCTTGAGGACATCATGGGGTGGACAGAGTGTTCTCTCATCAGATTTGCAGATGACAAAATTGTGGGTACCAGTCTATAGACTCAAGTAGGGACAATCCATAGGGATCTAAGCATGGGGACCAGACACAGGCAGAAATGCATCAATAGGACCCTTACGAAATTCAACAATGACAATTGCAAAGTTGTGCTGCTGGGAAGGCCAAGGCCCTTGCAGCCCAATGAAACTGAGGCTGACCAGCTGGGAAGTGGCTCTCTTGAAGAGGACCTTGATAGTCAGGAAGACAAAATGAGCCGGTGTTGTGCCTTGCAGCAAAGAATGCCCTAGCAGCAGCCCTCACGATACAGAAGGAGGTTGTTAAAAAGATAGAACCTGACCCTTCACAGTGATATATGAGAGACATGAGGCTGAGGCTGAAAATTAGGAAAAACTTTATTCCCCCATGAGGACTTTGAGCTTTGGAATGGGTTGCTCAGTTCTGTTCTGGGAAGGTTTCAAGCCCCAGCTAGATAAAACTTTGAGAAACCCGATCTGATCTCATAGCTGACCTTGTTTTAGGCTGGAGGTTGGACTAGAAATCTGCTGGGGTCCCTTCCAATTGGAATTCTTCTATGGTCCTATGATTTGCTGAGTAGTTACTGAATGCCTCAGAACCAGCCAGTGAAATGCATTTTGCAGCCAGTTAGGGAGAATGAAATATTGAATAATCTAATAAGAAACTGGGAGATTTTTTAATACATTAAATCCTTGAATTCAGGGAGTGGAGCATGTGGCTGACTTATTCAGCAACAGGTGAGAAGTATTTTTAAGGTGTTGGACCCAGAGAGAGAACAGAAAGAATTCGGAAGAGTAATACTGAGCAAGACCTAAGGGCACCTGACAGGAATTAGCAGTGCTGGGAAAAATAGGAAAAGGGATAAAAAAAAAGTGACAGTGGCCTGTAGGCAATGCCATGGTGGGGTCGTATCTCTGGAGGCTCTACAACAAGTGTTGGCATTTACACCACTAGGAGGAGACATAAAAAGTTGCATTGACCTGCCAGTTTTTCCCACTCATTTTATACTGGTGTATTCTTGGTGATAAACCTGAGAAATGGACCTTGCTCTGTGTGCATTTGTGATTTTGAATTTGCTGGGCAGCAGTACTTTTAGATGACTGGGGAGCTCTAGAGAGAGGAGTTCTTTGATGGTCTTATCCTGCACCATTGAAGCAAATTCAGATTTTTCCAATGTCTCAGCATTAACAGGAACAAGACTGGGCATAGAATGACTAAGGAATAATTATTTTGGGGCAAATGGTCCACTGACAAAGTAAGAAAGCAGATGTCTAAGTAATTGTTTATGGATGTATGATTTAGAGGGAGGAAGGCAGGAAGGAAACCCTGCTTCCCTGCTTCATGTTTTGTTCTTACACCATGTTCCCCAGTGTGCTAGTGCATGTCTTCAGAGCAAGAGGTTTTAATGCTATGATCATTAAACAAACCTCATTCTGTCTAAGTAATACCCAAGAGGTACCTTGGTCCAATTGAAGGAATATGATAGGAGGTACTTGAAAGGACTCAAGCCTTTTTAAATTAAACTTTTAAGAAGGAAAGGAACAGGACTCCATAAAACCTCATTTTAGTTTTAGAAGGGACCAGAACTTCTGAATATTCATTAAATACCAAACTACACCTTGGAAAATGAAATATGAACTGCTACTGAAAACATGCTGCAAGTAGTCTTAAAATCTGACTAATTTTAGATCTTCTACAGATGCTTGCCTTAAATAAGCTTTATTGACATAAATAAGCTTTATGACATGAAATTCATATAAAATAATGCTTTTAAAATCAGCATTGATTAATTTTTTTCACTTCAGTAATATATTTATAGGTGCTAGGGTTTATCATATCAGATGAAATGCTCAAGTTATTTAGCATTTTAGTGAAGAGATAGTCTCATGGTTTAAGATACTACACTGGAATTTGGAGATACCTTGTCTATATTTCAGTTTACCCTGGAAATACGCTGGAAGTTTACTTTGGAAGCATACTGAATCCTCAGAGTCTAAGTTATTCTGTCTATACAGAGAAAGGGGTTTTTAAAATCAAATTGTTACAAAATATATTTCCAGTTTTTAGAGCATATTCTGCCCTTTGTTTCATGGACCTCAGGTGAGTTTTGTGCTGCAAGCAGTGCAGTGTCTTGGGGATGAAAGGTGTGCAGTGGACTGCAGGGGCCTATGTTTTATTCCTGGCTCTAGGGCAGGAAGGGTGACCAAAACCAGGTGGGTTTATTCACTGTGGTGAAACCTCTTGAACATATTCATCCTTTGCCATATGTTTTGCTTGATATACAACAGAGATAAAGATTCCAGTGTTGTTAAATGTGTTGTGATATTTGTATAAAAGGTATTGTTTGAGTTAACCAAGCCTTCCTGTTAACAGGTGTGTTTCATTTGGAACAACTTCTGCTCACTTCCTGACCCTTCCCTTGGCAACTGATTCCAACATTACCTTTCATCCTTCCATTATTGATTAGTATTACTCAAAACATCTCTTGTGCCAATGACTTAACACACCTAATGTGAGGCGTGATGCAAGAAGCAAAATGAGGTCTTCTCTCAAGTGGCTTTTGTAGGTGTTCCCCAACTGTTTCCTGACACCTGTCCCTCAAGAGTCTTCTCACAAATCCTAGTGTTGTTACATTGCAGAAGACTACATAGACTGGCACCTTTTCTTAGATTATCTTACTGGACATTGTTTTATTGTCCCTTAAAATCTGGTCACAGCTGACCCTTTAGGTTGTTATTGGTAGAGGCGTGTTAATGATCAGGTGTAGGATTGATACCAAGCAAAGAAGATCCTGGGTCAGGGCAACGTGTTGTAGGAAAAGTAGTTAAGCCTCCTTTAAAACATTTTTAACGTTTCTCTTTGCTTGGTCCCAAACTGTAGCAAGTTTTGAGCATTCTCCAGCACTCTCATATATCTTAGAAAGCACCTTCACTGTGTCTAAATTGAGGGTATTTCCAATAAAGTATTGGTTACCTTCCTTGTTTTGCATGTAACAGTGCTCTTCAGCACAACAGGTATCTTTTGCCAAGCAGTGTTAGTCTGATACTGAAGAGCAGAACCAACTTTCATCTTCAGCCATCTCTGTGAAGCCCTTCCCTTCTCTGTGGTGCAAAGCTTTAACCAGCCTTACCCTCAGTCCTTACTTATGCCACTTTTCCATACTCTTTTTGTGAGGTCTTAACAGCAGTGTTGGTTGGTGGGCTGTCAAATCAATCCTGACTACATCCATCTGCAGTTTAAAAAATAAAATAAAATCACTGCTTCACCCTGGAGAGAGCTTTTATTCTGGTGTCTGGATAAGGTCAGGCCTATTTGCAGCATTCTTTGTGGAGCTGTGATGCTTATGTTGGAAAATGTGAGGGACTGAAGAGTTTTCCCTGTTTCATACTTGGCTGCTCTCAAATTTTTAACATGTGGAACACATCAAAGAATGATGAGTGTCAGGATAAGGCTTCTGTTTGCATAATATGTGGCAACTGTTCTTATTGCATGGAAGAATATCAGAAATATATTAAATAATATAGCATAGAATTGAAACAAGTTGGAAAAGCAGAAATCTTTTTTCAATATTCAGCCTCCTACTGACATAGAAAAATTTATTTTAAACTAATCTTCTCTCATGTCTCAGCAGTGGTTTCTGGGTCTGTCTTTTCAGTCAAATAATAGCTCATAAAATGTATGGCAAAATTCCACAGCATGAGACAAAGCTCTGCTGGCTGCCAAGAGATCTGGTTTGACCAGGAAGGCTCATCGACAACCGAGAAGGGGACAGTGAGGCACAAACACTTCATGGGAGTTGTAACTTAACTATTAACATATATGCTTATTTTCTGATCAGTTGTCTTTTCTATGATAGATAATCTGAGAAGTTAGTCAATTAGTGACAAAATAGATATTTTTTCTCCTCTGTGCACAAACCAGTGGGGAGTGTTTGGTGCTCTTACTTGTTACATAAAATTCTGTGTGGAAGAATTGATAATAGAATCTGTTCTGTTTGGTAGAAAAAGGAACTTGATAAAGGGTGATGGAGGAATTTTTTGGCCTTGCTTGTCAGTGATGTTAAATTCCATGTCTGCTAAATTCAGAATGAAGTTTCCATGCTCCTAATTCACTGTCAGCTGTGACATCTGCTGTTGAAGTAGCTGATGAACGTTTTGCACTGTTTCCTTTGTGGATATTTTTGGATCAAGCAGCTTTTTCTTGGTACACTGTATCCACTTTACCTGGGAGGATCTCTTGTGGTCTCAGTAAACAGTTGCTCTACAGCATACTCAGAAGTGAATTGTATTCTAGCTGCCTCTTTTTCTTTCCTTCAGTATTCAGTAGAGCTGTGGTACCCAGATTTGCTGTAGCTGTTACTCCTCCCTGATGCAGAACACAGAATTGAAATCATCCTTGAACTGAAAAGTCCAGTCCTTTAGCTTTAGATCTGAAATTCCATGACAACTTAGCACAGATGAGTTCTTCTGTACTCCTAGGGTATGAACATTGAGAGGAGAGAAGAAAAAGGTATATTGCTTTTCATTTGAAGCACTGTTTAATTGTTCCTTGGAACTTGTTCTCCTGTCAGATGGGGAATTAATGTTTCATAATTATACATGCAATGATAATTGGATTATTCCTTCCCTCTAACACAAGGGGTTTTTCATTTTTAATTTAATCTTGTTATATTTTAGTAATTTTTTTCCTAACTAGAGATCATATCATGTTTTCTGTACTCCTTAGAAAGATCTTTGTTGTACAGTCCTTGTAAACCTGATCCACTGTATTCTCTGTAGAACACTGATTCACATCAGTATCATGTACAATGGACCGCCAGAAACTCTCACCATGGCAGCCAGTTTCAAAATTAGTTTCTGTTCTCTTCTGTACTCAGAAGAGATCTAAAAATGTGAATTAGGGTAAGATATGGAAAAGTGTATCAAATGTCTTAACAAAGCCTATTTCAGGAATTCTCAAACTATATTGTAAAGCTTTGTGGTATTTCCTAGTGTGTTGATAAGGCTGCACAGTGTCTCTACAAGAATATCAGAACACTGATTGTGATCCACTGACAGAGCCAAAAAGCTTCACTGGTGTAGTCTTTGGGTGCTTACCCATCTATCTTAGGTAACTCAAGCCTTCAGTGGGATTTGTAAAACCAAGGCTAAGAGGGTAAATTACTGAAGTAGTAAGTGGAGAGGAAAGGAGTGCCTGCAAACAGATGAATTTAGTGGATTTAATATAGCTAAGAGAAGATGTTATAGAAACACCCCTTTTATGTTCACCCTATTTCCTTTGTCCACCTTTTCTTTTGTGACCCTCCTCATATATTGATGAAGCCTGCTTTTTATCAACTATTTTGTCTTTAGCTGCTTTACAGGGATATTGATTACTTTATTAAAAGTTATAACTTTTTGGCCAATATCAAAGCTCTACCCTCTCATTTTATTTCTTGGGATTTTTTTTCTATACATTTTTGGATCTATCACTAACTGTTAGTGATTACATTATTACTTTACCATGTTCCTTGATCAATAAAGGCTGTTGGAGAGCCCTTTATCTGGAAGCTGGGCAAGGTGAAGCTGTTGTTATTTGGAAGACCTCCAAGGAATAGCCTGAAGCCATGGAATGCAGCAGTCTTAACTCTGATGACACTTCTTTATTTCCCTTTTTTTAAATTTCCCCACTTGATTAATACTAATGAACAACTTGAAGATGGTGCATGACGGTCTGGAGTCTCTCCACTCAAAGGATTGGGTCCTTAGCTTAGAACTGGCCACCAAATATTTAGACCTTTGCATGAATTGTGTTGATTGTTGTGTTGCGCCCAGACTGACTAATTAGTCTGTTATTCTGCGTTGGTTTTTTTCAAACTCCTGCTATATTTTTGGTGTCTGGAAATTATTTTTCCAGCTTGGTTAAACTGATGGTTAGCACTGCTGAGTTCTCATTTCCCATCAAGTCAGGCTTCTCTGCAACACTTCAGAAGTTTTGGATTTCATTCTGGTATACCAGGAAAAGAAATGGGAGATACTGCAGCATCTCCTTTCAGGTAGTTGGTTGGGAAGAAATATTTGTTGCCTTTGCTTTGCAACTATAACATCAGTTTTATGGCTCAGTTGTAGGTAAGGAAAACTTAGATGAGGAAAACTAGACTGATTAAGTGGAGGAGTTGTTAGAGGACCATACAGTTCTTAATTATGAAAAAGTGAATTAATTTGCTGCTTAATGGGTATGTGTTTGTGATATCAGTGAGCAGCTAGAGCTGATTCTTTTTATTTCAGCTTGTTACTTGCCAGCATGTGCTATTCATGAGACAGGGATTTAGTTTTAGTGTAATCTTAAAACTATTTTGCAGTGTTCCTCAGTCTAATAACACATCCAACCTCACGGTGAAATGCAGAAGGCAACTCCTGATACCTGAACCTGGATGAAGTCACGGCTGAGAGTTTGGCCTCTATTTTGAACAAGGGGAAGAATTCCTTCACTGAAAGGGGGTGGTCAGGCATTTGAACAAGCTACGCAGGGAAGTATTGGCAATCCACATCCCCAGAAACGTTCCACGTCCCCAGAAATGTTCAAGAAATGTCTGGACATGACATTTACTGCTATATGGTTTAGTTGACATGGTGGTGTTGTTTGGTCAAAGACTGGACTTGATCTTGGAGGTCTTTTCCAGCCTTAATGATTCTGTGATTCTAAGTGTGTATTTAACCTCTCTCATCCAGTTCGTCTGCAATATCTTGTGTTCCTTCTTTCACCTCTGACTTGCTGTTGCCTCCAGGTGCCCTCCACGAATTATGCTGTGATTCCAGCTTCTTCGTGGTCTCTGCTTTATAATAGATATGCAGACAACGACTCCAGTCTTGTGCCAAGTTTCTGACAACTGAACTAACCACATCTATCACAGCTCTATG
Organism: Nicator chloris; assembly: GCA_013400495.1. Taxonomy (NCBI): domain Eukaryota; kingdom Metazoa; phylum Chordata; class Aves; order Passeriformes; family Pycnonotidae; genus Nicator; species Nicator chloris. The sequence goes on along the minus strand of WAAE01015820.1, from coordinate 63,334 downwards.
TTCTCAGCTGTGTTCCGGTTCCTCTGCCGAGACTCTAGGCGCAGCCCACAGGAATTGGCCTGGCTTCTGCAGCTACCCTCTCCCGAATTCCCCCGCTGCGGCTGGGCAAACATCCCCCTCCAGCCCTCGGGACTTCCCTGCAGTATTTCAGCACCTCAGCGGCTCCGGGCTGGTGTTGGATGGAGCCGGGGGTGCCCTGGGGAAAGCTGCGGGTTTCGCCTCTTGCCTTGCACGGCCCGCGAGCCGCCCGGCCCCGGGGTGCAGCCCCGCGCGCCGCCTGCAGGGGGCGCCGCCGCACCGGGAACGGCCCGCGCGGGCACCGCAACGTGCGGGAGCCCCGGCGCCAGCCCGGAGGAATCCGGGAGGAATCCGGGAGCCATCCGGGAGCAAGCCGGGAGCAAGCCGGGAGGAATCCGGGAGGAATCCCGGCGTTCGTTCGGCCCCGCGCGGTCGTGTCCGCTGCGCTCGGGAGGGCCGTGCTCACCCAAAGCCTCCCCGCTCTGCTCATGAGCTTGTCAGCGCTTGTCGTTTGTCATATCCCTCCTTGATTCTCTTTGTGGAAATACCAGCCCAGCCAGCTGAGACTTTTGCAGAGAGCAAAGAGACCGGGAGAGAAAGGATTTCTCCCTTCTCTACCTCCTCGAAATTACAGCAAAAATAAAATACAAAGCAGGTTTGGTTTTGTTTTTGTTGTTTTTTGGGGGGTTTTTTTGGTTTTTTTTTTTTTTTTTTTCCTTTTTGGTTGCTGAATTGCTAAAGCAGCTGCCCTCTTCTAGTCAGGATTTGCCAAAGGAATCACTTTCACTAAAAAGAAGTGTCTCTTGGTGCTCCAGTGGAAATTATTTGATTTGATATAGTTAATTGAACAGGTTGAAGGTCTGACAGGGTCCAGGGCAGTGCACCTGACCCCAAGGTTCATTCTTGTTACAGCAGAATGCACAGTGCAGGGAGGTCACAAATACCTGGCTCTTCAGCAAACATGTAAGGACCCAGCTATAGAATTTTTCTGTGGATTCTGTGAAAGGAGCTCTTGGAATGAAAAAAGTATAATAAAAGGCTGAACTCTGTCCAAGCCCTTACTGCATTGAGGAATTGATTTGAATCCCTTCACCAGCAAGGATCTGCACACCCTGAGAAGTGTTTATCTGATTCCTCAGATCCTAGTGGTGACTAACACTGAACTGTTGCAGAAGAAGGCTTCCTGTCCATCTGTGGGCATCCAGACAAATGCCTGCTGCTCAGAAAAAGGAATTGACTTCGAGAAACTTGAATCTCTTAATTGATTCTGTTGCCTGTGAACTGAAACCCCACACTTACAAAACCTTATGATTGGTCTGAAGCATGTACATGTGGATTTATCTGTGAACCTTTTTAACAAGGTGGATTAAAGACATGGCTCCTTAAAAAAACCCATGGCAGAATATAGTCATCTCTCCCCTGAGGTTTCATTATTGTTACTGAGCCCCAAGGTACTTATTAGAGGCAAATTCTTGTCATACAGCAATCAACACCAAGTGTTTGGCCTCAGAGAAAACTTGGAGACTCCTATTCTGATGGCTTCTTGTTAACTAGAGCTACTATCTACCTTAATCCAATATATGAGTGCTTATATTTGATAGCTGTGTTGCTGCTGAAAATGAGGCACTCTGCTCTTCAGTAGCTGCAGTCTGCTGTGGATTTTAGTCTTTCTTTAGTCCTAATTTTAGTCTTTTAACCCAGCAGAAAAGGATGAGGGAAAAAACCATGAACAAACCCAAATTTTAAAAACAAACAAACCCCAAAATCATGTCAAAACATGAACTGTCCCACAGAAGTTTTCAGATTCTCAAGAGCCTGCAACCCACCAGGCTGTGCAGCCCTTACCCTACTTCCCAGTATTTCTGCTTGAAACATGAGGAATTCGTGCCTGCCAGGTTGGTAAGAGAAGCCTCCAAGTTCCACAGACAAAAGTGTTGCTTCTTAATCACTGAATAAAAAACCCAAATGCTCTCCCAAGGGGAATTTGAGGTTTTGTTGTGTTTTGTGAAATGCTGAACAATGATGCCCTTGAGGAAATGTGTATCTTTTGTCAGTATGCCATGTTTTTGAGACAAGCTGTCAGTGTAATCCCAGTCCTGTATTGACAGGGCACCTGCATTGCACAGGGCCTGGTGACATTGTGCTGCGATTACAGGGAGGTCTTTTACTTAAATGTTTGATCCTCAAAACAAGTTTATGTGTATAAACCCCAGTCAGTCTCTCTGCAAGTTCTGTTGGGTGCAGGGAATTGCTGAATTGAGATTATTTACCTGTTTGCAGGTCAAAATCATCAGATCTTGTTAGATCAGATCAATAGATTTTAACTATTTTGATTAGAAGTGTCCTTTTGAAACCATCTAGTCCAACCCCCTTTCTCAATCAGGTTCAACTAGAACAGATTGTCCAGGAATGTGTCCAGCTGGGTTTTGGATGTTGGCACAGTTGTTCTATTTAATCAAGGTTTTCCTTGACTACAACTTTGAAGGTATAATTTTTAATGTTTTGCATAGGTTATGTAGATTTTATCTTACAGTACTTGTTCTTCATCTAAATATAACATCTCAGAACCTGAGGCTGGATTAATAAGGTTATTCAAAAAACAGTGCCAAATGTGCAATGATCCGAAATGGCCTATAAGGAAATGTTTGTTGCATGTTCCAAATCTTTGTTGCTGTTTTAAGGTATAACACTGTCTGGAGAAGTGCCAGGAATGTGACAATCTGTTATGAACATATCAAACCTATGAAGTACTGCAATCCAATCTGCTGTCAAGCCCTAGTTGAATTACCATGCAAAATTGCTCATGTCCATTGGTTTATGGATGCTCTACTCATATAGATAAAGCTTGTCATATATTGGCTTATCAAAAACAAACAAAAGACAGCCTGATTGTGATGAATGTCACCTGTAACCATTATCCTAGGCTAATCTACTGCTGAATTTGCCATCCACAGATGTGTGCAGTCCTTTTTTATGTCCCATTAAGCCATGTGCAGAACCACATCATAGTGACTCATTCCAAGTCTCTCTCATGGAGAAAGCTTCTTTCTGTTAATAAATGATGGTCTATGATTTTTTTATTGCTCTCAACACAAGGAGCTACAGATCTGTTAGCCTCTTGCCAGTTCTGCCAGAAGAATGGAACAGTTAATTTGGGCTTCTGTCAACAAAGAATTGCATTGTATAGGTAATACCGGTTATCTTGATACTCAGCCTGTCAAACTAACCTGGTACATTTTTCTTTCTTTCTTTTGCTTTTTTTCCATTGGCAAGGGTACAAGTTTAGCATTGAACAGCTACCATGCAGAATACGTGCCTTTTATTGCCCCAAAAGCATACAGCTTAGGATCACATGACATCTTAATTAAACATGTGCCTTTTAATTCTGTATGCCGCATGCTGGAATGAGGCTGGTTCATTGACAGATGCCTGTACACAGTAGGGAGACACTAATGAAAAGGGCCTTTATTGGTGTCCCCTGGTTTAGCTGGTTGTACAGTATCATTCAGCCTTTCTGTGTTGGTTGCCTAAGTGTAGCAGTTGATGTGGTAGCAAACAGTCAGCAGGGTGTGTTAATGGTACCAGGTGTGGTATAAATAATCCAGCTAAATGGTTCTGAGAAAATTTGTTTCATTGAGCCAAATGTAGCGCAGTATATGAGAAACCCTTTCATCCCAAGGGTACAGCCTTTTCTCCCTTGGAAAGCAGACTGTCAAGGCAAAAAATGAGTTGGGAATTAGTGTAGGCAGACACATTACATGTACTCTAAATGAAAAGCTAATGGGACTAATGTAATCTCTTGTTATAGAAGTTGAATTGAATAGCAGGGATTGTTGTAATGTACACAGGTCAGGCTGCTTAAATCTACAAGGGTGCTGTGTCCAGTTGTGATGTTTTAATTCTAAGAGTAGTGTAGAAGTAGATAGAAAGCAGAGCACAGCCTTTTCCTAAGCCTCGAAGGTGAGCCTTGTGTTGTCATGTTACAGGAGATGAAGCTGCTGAAAGAAAGGTTGATAGGTGACTTGATAACTGGATATAGGACTTAGCAGGACAACAGTGTGTGTTCAAAAGCTGAAATTGGAAGCTTGAGTGATTCAGTAATCAGAAAATGAATCCTGGCTTTGCGGGTCATTCAGCAGTGGAAGTACTTACTAGGAAAAAGGGTAGACTTTGACAAATTTGAGTTTTCAAAAGGTGAGAAAGGTGGGTGGAAAAATACATGATAAGCATGTGGATGTGCAGTACCCAGGCTGCATGGTCACAGGGATCCTTCAGCAGAAGTATCAGCAATCTCTAAATTCCACTATTTTCTGCAACCTCATTTTGTGAATTTGGGTAGAGGATGATTTGTATTTGCAGTTTTACTTTTCTGCTTCTTGAGAGTCTATGCCTTTAGAAGCAAACACTCCTCACCCTTAGAAGCTCACATGAGCCTTGAGTTAGGCACCCAACATAGCAGGAGAAACTAGTTAGCAAAACTACAGGTAAAATGATCTACCAATTGTTCTTTCTGTGCTCTACACTTGTTTTTTGCTACTTCTTCAATCAGTATGTCAGACCAGGTCTAGGGTAGAACTGATGCACAGGCATTCGCGCTTCAGGCTGAATGTGAGCAGTCCTGCGTACTCCTGGATACCCATCATGTTTGGAGTAAGTACTTGTATTTAGGGAACTATGGGGTAGTTTCCTGACAGCTCTCTCCTATGGTTCAAATCTCTTATATTTTCCTGTGTTTGACCAGAGAGCAAGCTAGGCTAGATATACATACTATGGAAAATCTAAATCTGAGATTTTAAGTTCTTGTGTGTCTTCTCTTTGAATTCCCCTGTGACTTGCATTTTGCAAATATATCAAATGTGATATGCAAAGATGATGTCTGTAAACAATCTATTACACATTTCTTACGAATTCAGTTGGATGCTGATGCATGCTCACATACCTGCCATTCCTTTAATTCTCTTCTTAGGCATCATTTCTGTACAAGGCTGTTAATACCATCTGTTTTCCATGTCTATGTACACATTATTCTTAGAGCAGATAAACATTTGTTGCTGAAGCTGCATGTGATGCTCTTCTGCAAGGACATGTACCAGAACTGGCAGTCTGGTAGGAGACTCTGACTTCTCAAGTTGTTGCCTGGGAATCTCTTTACATTTGTCACTTTGGCTCTTGCATTGTCCTAAAAATGATAATGAATAATAACTCCTGAAGACCATTTCTTCTGAAAGCATAACTCTTTGAGTATGTTTTCTGGTTCAGAAATGTGTGACCATCAACTAATGTAGCCTGGATCAGATCAACAGAAGGATTTTAGCCATGGAACTGTCTTTGGCTTCCATATGCTACATGCAGTATGGCTATAAGGTTTGCTGATCTGTGTCGCTGGGATGGGGCTTAGAGCTGCAAAGTGCAGACATCAATCTGACAGAAAGCAAGGTTCACACTGGCTGTGTTTGTTTCATTTTTAGGCAAGAGTATGTTCTTGTGCAAATGCCCTTGTTTTTTTTCTGCATTTATGGCTTCTTTGGGTTTAAATAGACTACATAATCCCAAGGTTTGAGATTTTGCAAAAGCTCTTGAGGGATTCAGATTGTGAAGTTTAAGTGTCTCTGATGTCCATTCAGAATAGTTCAATGACTGGAGGCTTCCAGGAGATTTTACTTTGGTGCGTGAATTTTCTTTAACAAAAGCAGAAACATTTACCTGCTCAGGTCAGAGAATATCATCCATAAAACTGTCCAAGATTTCTTCTTGTTTTGTTTGGTTTTTTGTTGTTTTGTTTTTTGTTTTTTTTCTTAATAAGGCTAAATCTTAAACCACTGCATAAATGATTCAAAGAGAAATTGAATCATCTGAGAGTCTGATTTCCTGGACCTTGTAATTTTTACATCTGCGCTACTGCAGTATGGCCCAACTTTGCCTGAGCACAGCTCTCAGACTAGTGAAGGATCACATGGAGTATTCATGAGCAGTCTTCTCTCTGGGCCATGCGTGAGGTGGAGCTTTGAGGCACTGGTGTGTGATACTGCAGTGGAGGAATACATTCTTCAGTGCATGTGCGCCTGCAGACTGCAGCTTCAACGCAAAATGCTGAACTGCATTGATTCCCACATTGCTCATTGTCAGAGCTGAATTCAGTGGAGCTGTCCCTGACTGCTTACAGTGATTACAGATGTAGGTGATGGCTTCCAATCTTCTACAGGGACCAGTCACCGGAGGACAATGAGGGCTTTATTTTGCCAATGAATTTCACAGCAACTGGCTGACAGTAGAGGAAGTATTGAGAGTCTTCTGTTTCAGGTACTGATTAATGTCCATTCAAAGCATTGCAAATTCAGGACCTAACTGGGACCTTCCAGTGTTTTTTTGTCCTAGACTTAGTTTCTTTTTTCTTCTTTTTTGAGACTTTTTGTCATTCTGTTTAACAATCTTCCTTTCCAGCAGTGGAAGCCTTTAGAAGTACAGGCACGACCGTTCTCTCATTGTATCCAGCTCCACAAAGGCACTACCAGGCTTGGATGACTTTGTCCCTAAGCCTGAAGTTGGAGCATGCACAGTCTCTTGAAATGACTCTTTGAGTGGGTCTGTTGAGTGGTTGCAGACTGAAATGCTTTGAAGGTTCTAACATGAACAAATTTAAGTTGATCTTCATGAAGACAGCACATTGGCACAAAATCTTATATCACATTGTACTTTCCATTTAGAAACTGTTGGGTATTTTTCTTCTTCCCAACAGTTACTTAATTCTTTTAACTGAACTGCAAACATTTTCCTTGACCTTGTATTGAAATCACGGTAATTTTGGTAACAATAATTAAGCCTAAAAAATCAGTCTGGTACAAATAACTGACATGGAAATTTTCAGCCTCAGTGGTTGATGTTCAGCAACACTTGATGATTATGAAAGGTGTCAGGCAGCTGTAAGCACAGTCATCGACAACTGTGCTGTATGTGTGTACCAAAATACAGTTTTGATTGCCTTCGTAAGGAATGTATGTAATGGCTCATTGTTACAAGTCTTCCTATTTGGCTGCATTGCACATTTCTGTCTGTAAAGGGAATGTGTGTTTAGAGGAACTGTTGCTCTTCTGCGGATCAAGTGTACACTTTTATGGAAGCTTTCATTTTCCTCTCATATTGCTTTATTTAGCAATGAATTTTTCAAACTAGAAATGCACTACCATTCCTTATGTAGAAAATAATTAGCAGTAAATTGTACTTCTTATGCCTAATATGTTGTATGTGCAGTTTCTGTGTGTAATGATTTTCATGGACTCTCTCAAAACTAAGTATAGTGGTTGTCAAATCTGTTCTCTGTGTGTCTGTAAAGCAGTGATGGAGCTGTAGTTATGAGTGTGCTACATCAGGCTGAGTGTGCATCTAGAGTAGAATCCTCTTTGTCCAAGGTAATGCTTAGGTAGGAGAGTGAATATGGGACGAGCGTATTTCCTCCTAATACCCTCCTGCCTTCCAACAGTTTGAACACATTATTATTTGAACACATAGCCCAAATCTCTGTGGTAATACATATGAGTAAAGAACATGGAACCTGAAAGCTGACGTTTTCTGATTGCTGAGATCTGAGCAGTGTAGCTTTAACATTGACTTTGTGTGTGCTGTTGATGGTGTGTTTTGTACTAGAAGAGAGGAATATTTAAAGATGCAAGGGAGTAATAAGAGTATTAAAAAAAACTCAAAACAAAACCAAACAAAAACCCAGGCCAATGAATTAGAAAACTGTGTGCCCCTTGAGCTTGTTGTTTTTCTTGCTATTTAGTTATTATTTTAGCTTAAAAATTTATTTTCTGGATTAGTTGATGGCACATATACTCCTATGTCCAGAAAATTCCCTAAATGAGCAGAAAATGCAACCAAAATGCTCCTGTGAGTCTCTTTCACTTCTCATACATGATCTAGGTTTGTGGTGCTTGATTCGTATAATATATATACGAATAATTCGTATATTCGTATAATAGTTTTGATTGTAAGAGTCCCTTAAAGTTCATCCCATAAGGATCCCAAAAGTCCAACCCCCCTGTCATGGCCAGGGACACCTTTGACTAGATCAGGTTGCTCAAAGCCCTGTCCAGCCTTGACCTTGAGTGTTTCTAGGAATGGGGCATCTACAGCCTCTGTGGGCCACCTGTTCCTCTGTTTCACCACCCTCACTGAAAAAAATGTCTTCCTTACATCTAGTCTGAATCTATCCTCCTTTAGGTTAAAAAGGTCTTACCAAAAAGCTTGACCCCATCTTTCTTATAGGCTCCCTTTAAGTACTGAAGGCAGCAATAAGATCCCCCTGGAGCCTTCTCTTCTACAGGCCCAACAGCCACAGATTGAGATATTTATGTCAACATGATGGAAGTTAGCTTTGAAGAATTTGCAGTATTTACTTACAGATCCCTACTGTTGCAATACAGTTCTGACCTTTAGAGACACCACTTCTAAGGAGTTCACAGAGCCTTTTTATTTTGTTGAATTTGATGAATGATGCCTGGCTTTCATTTCCCTGACAGACTGTTTATTTTCACCAGGTGTGCTTCAGGGCTGACTCTCTGTTTGTTTGTTTTTCTCCTTTATTAGAGAGATAGTTAGTTGTGAGTAAAATAACAATTACAGTATCTGAGCATTTATTGCTTGTTCTGGAATGCCAGATGTCAGAATACATCTTACAGAAAAAGGATGGAAACTATCTCTTTTTAGTTATAGTAGTCTTGAAAATACAAGGCAAAGTAGAATATGGCTTTTTTGCATTCCATCTGAGTGAATCCTTCAGTAGTAAGCAACTATTTGCATACTCTTTATGTAAGCAAGCTCTAGCTAAACAACATCCACTAAATCTTGTGCAGTCTATTGCTGACTTGCAAGAATTGCTGGGAACAGTTACACCAATATGATCATCCATCTGGCAGAAAAACGCTGTAAACTGCAGTGCCATTAACACTTTTGTGTAGCAAAAGCTTTGATGTGCTGGATCCATTCTGTACCTCAATGAATAACCCACAGTAAAAGAACAGTATGAACAATTATAGTCTGAAACACTCTCTTGTACAAACCTGCAGTTATAATTGGTAGTGAGTGACTGTGGGAAGCAGTATCTTTCGATACTATCTCTCAAAAATATATCAAAATGATTGAACAGATTTCCCAAAGAATTTGAGGACTTGTTAATAATAGACCAATATGTGATTTTAAAAAACACAAGCCTGCAGCTTGCTGGTTTTCAGTAATTAATGGCTTTCTTGAGTGCAGAAAAGTGAAGTTGCCAAATTTGACCTTGGAGCAGAATCATGGCTGGAATATTGAACTTCTTTTGTTTTATGTAAACCACAGTGACGAGTCATGTGATTGTCCTCTGTAGGAGGTTATTGAGAAGTCCTTAAACTGATTGCAACTGCAGTGGTCCAACATGGACAACAAATTAGTTTAACTCAACTTCAAATTGTTTTGCACTAACAAACCCTGTGACTAAACTTTGTGTGTGATCTGGTTGTCAGACCACATTGGAAGTGCATAAACTTGAACATAGGTTGGATTTGCCCTTTACAAGGTAGCGTGGATACTTGGGTTGGATTTGCCCTCCACAAAGTAGGCGTCTTGCAAGCAGACTAAGTGTTCTGGGTAGTTCCTTATAACTCATACAGCCAGTGATGCAGTAGCTCAGTGCAGACTGATGTGTTCTCTCCTGCTCCAGGGGCATCCAGGCAGGATTTCATCTGCAGTTTTAAATATTGGTGTGCAGCTGTGACCATCCCATGCAATTCAAGTTTGTGGAGAGATCATGTATCTTTGTGCTCATTGGTCCCAGTCATACCTCAGGCAACTGTATTGTGGTCATGTACTGGAAATGCTCAGTGTAATTGACCCCTGGAGAGGGGAGCTTTATGTTTGCCAGGTGTCAGGCAGAAGTTTAACAGAGCTATAAAGTCGGGAGTCAGGCAGGTTCCGAGCAAGGAGGCAGCCAGAGCTGCCCCAATCCTTTGTAAAATGGATTAGCTGTGGTCACAATATATTGACTATTGCCTCTCAACAATACAGTGAGAGGTGTGATGCTCTAACTTAAAAATCTTCCACATCTCTTGTTAGAGGTGCCATATTGCTTGCAAACCTTGTGGCAGTGTGAATAATACAACTTACCCAAACCCATGTGCTGCTGAAGCATGTGGAGTCACAGACTTCTTTAGTGAGCCCAAGTTAAAACAAGAAAAACCTGGACTGCAGCTCTCTACCTCAACCAATAATGTTTCCAATTCCTGTTAGTATTTAAGACTATGTAGGAATAGAACTTAATGGAAGCAGAAAGGATGTACTTAGAGCCTCCCTGCCACACTGAATGTAGCATTCAGAGGTGATGCAAATTCTTTATTCTTTTAGGATGATAAGAAAGCTCAGAAAAGTTATACTTGTCTTTACACTGTGTGTCTTTACTGTGCGGGTTTTTACCACAATCCAATTATAATAATAAAGGATAAAAAATAACAGTATCACCTGATTGAAAGATTCTTAAGAAAGGTACTGGACACGGCTCATGTGCTTTTTTTCATTGTAGAATCAGTGTGAGAAGAGACAAATGTAACTGACAGAGAAATAATTTAGCCTCCTTAAGCAAATGCTGTTCTAGCTATGGACAACCTTAGGACTCTGCAATAAAAGTGGTTTAATGTGAACAACTATTGAGGTTTTATTATTAAAAATTATAAATAATATCCTGATATGTCATTGTATTTATCACTTGATGGTTTTATATTCCTCTCTTTCTGTTTTGAAGCACAACTGTCATAATATCCAAGCAGGCCCTATAACAGAGAAAAGAAGAATTATGTGAAAATAACTTTGTACATAAGAGTTCATTAAAATTGAAGCTGTACAATATGAATGAGAGCGTGAATGCCTCAGTTATGAGTAACACTTTGTATGAGTTCACACTCAGATAAGTGTTGTCCTGGTTTTGGCTGGCATAAAGGTAATTTTCTTTTTAGTCACAATCACATTGCTGTGATAGGTTTCAGTGTGAGGGTAATGTTGGTAACACACTGATGTTTTGGTTGTTGCTTAGCAATGCTTGCCCAGAGTCAAGAACTTCTGAATGTCTCAAGCTCTGGCCCTGATGATTTGCACAAGAAGATGGGAAGGAGCGTGGCCAGGACAACCGTGAACTGATCTTAGGGATATTCTGTACCGTGGAACGTCATGCCCAATATATAAACTGGGGAAATTGGCCAGGGGGGACAATTGCTGCTGGGGAATGAGGTGGGTGTCAGTCAGCGAGTGGTGAGCAACTGTACTGAGAAACACCTGTTTCCCTGGGTTTTATTTTTTTCTCATTACAATTATTATCATCAGTAGTAGTATTAGTATATTTTGCTATCACTAGTATTATTATATTTTCCTTTGTTTCAGTTATTAAACCGTTCTTGTCTCAACCTATGAAGCTTTTTCCTTCCCTCGTTCTCCTTGCCATCCTACAGCTACATGGTGCTGAGCTGCCAGCTGGGGTTAAACCATGACAGTGTATATGGAGCAACATTTTACTTTATCACACAATTAAAATTTCTTATCTAAGAACATGGATTTCCTAGTAACCCTTCCTGGATTTGAAACAGCAGTTTCTCTCTCTCTCTTTTTAAAATCACTTCATTTCATAGTGCCTGTTTCATGTAACTGAGATGATCTGATACTGCATGTTGAAGTGCAGGTGTCTCTTGCTTTCAGAAAACTCTTGTTTGCATTGCAGAGGTCAGCCATAGCAAGAAACCTTTCTATCTTAAGAGCCTGGTTACCTGATCTCTAAAAAGCTGTTTCCCTTGGTTGTTCTGGGACTTGTTAAGGCAGACTTGAATTGATTCACTTTTCTGGGCAAGGGTTCAATGAATGGCTTTGCAAACTTGGGGAGTGCATTGATTGCTTGGCAGTCCCAAAATGCTACAAGTCCAGACTGATATCAGGAGATGCTTCTCCCTCTGTAGATGCAAATGTTCTTGTTGTCAGCATGTCTGTGGATGTAAGTCAAGACCTTTATAAAGTCCCAGAACTGTGGTACTTTTTAACCTCTTTCTTCACCTCTCCGGGTGATCAGAGTGGTGCTTTAAAGCTTGATGAAAATATCTGTGGTGAATCTAAAAACTTAGAGTGGGAAGTGGCAACGTTTCTTATTAACAGCTTTGTACCATTCAGGAAGACTGAGAGAACAAACCATTAGGAGCTGTCTTTGTATTGACCACTTCTGTGACAGCAGAGTAGTTTTCTTGTCTCTTACAGCAGTCCTGTAGCAGGTCTTCTGTTACCCAGCCACTCTGTAACATGAGGAGGCTCTTGGCTAGCAAAGAGGAGGTGCTTTCTAGTACTGGAGAAATTACTTCACAGAAGGTGTTCAGTCTGTGGAGTTGTAGGAAGGTGATTTCCTTTGATCACATAATGTTTATCCCAAGGCTGGAATGATATCCTAGTAATTACTGTGCTTAGGTAAAGACAAAAACCTGGTGACTATCTCTAGAAGTAACAGTTTTTTGTCAGTCTTCCTTTCTCAGATCTTTTATTGCCCTTTCTGTAAAACTGTTCTTGTGGAGACTGTGCCAGTGGTCTAATTACTCATGGGTGGGAGGAAACCAATGGCATTTTTTCCACGTGTCCTGACAGTGCTAGAGAAACAGTACTGGCTTAGAGGTCAGCATTGCAGAAGACATTAGGGGTGTTCCAAGAACTACAGGTGAACTGACATAGGCACACCCTACAACTATAATTAATGGTCCGTGCGAATCAGGCAGAATATATGTGTAAAAATCCTTGACAGCTCTTCTGACTTGTGCAGTGTGATATGCAGCATGTTGCCCTTCAGAAGTAATCCAAAATTGGACTTGACATTACTGCTTTTCAGGCTCTTTTTCACACATTGTCTCTTACAGGACTTCACAGAAGTAGCATTCCTTGAAGAAATGTGTTGCTTTCCTCAAACACAGTATCCCAGTCATTTACACCTCTTCTCTTCTTCGCATTTCTGGTATTTGAAAAAGTTGGAACAACTTGCTCATAAGACCTGAGACAAGGCCTAAAGCCAGCAGAATCCTTAAAATGCCTAGAAGTAAAAATTAAATAAAACTACCATAGTCATTAAAAGCTTAACCAGACATCTCTTTTCCATTGCTTTTCATCATTTTCACTGTTGAAAGAACCAAGTAATTTAAAAGTTTAGAGCAGGTTAAAAACAGAAGAGGAAATCCTTTCCAGCTACTCTGGCTTGTGCCAATGGGCACAGAATTCACAGGGAAGGAGGTAATTTTGTCAGTCCTCTGACCTCTGATTTCTGAGAAACCAGCTTATACTTTCACTTTTCAGGAAGAATGAATGAATCCTGGAAGTCTTCTTATCTTTTAAGATTGAACAAACCCTTATGCAGCAGATGTACTATGTTAGTAGAGCTTGTTGGGTTTTGACAAGAGAACTTCTGGCTCTGTATTGTTGCCGTGTTGATGTCAGTGATGTTTCTCAAACAGTGTTTGACACCAAGGCTAATTAGTAAGCAGTTACGATAACTTGTGCCCATGCTGCTCGGGGTTCTTACTCTTAAGGACAGATTGCCTGTGTTCTGGCATCTGTGGGAAATAGCCACCAGTCTTTGCTCATTCCTGAAATATACCTGGAAGTTTCTGAGGAACTGTTAGATGGCCCAGTTCAGTATCATCTCATGAAATCTAAGGAGTGATTTGATAGTACAAACAACTGCATTCCAGCAGCTGGACCTTGGTGGCAGTAGTTAATTTAATGGAGTGGACAGCAGTGGAGAATGGATGTTCTTGGAACCAGATGCTGTCCTCTTTTCAAAATGGGTGACATCAGGTGAGTTTCAAAGGGCTGAAAAATCCCCCATGTTTTACAAGCCTAATAGCCCCCATCCTTCTGCCCTTCTAACCTTGCTACTTAAAGCATTTTCTTTAGAGAAATCCAGTGCCTGGGTGCTGCTGCTGCTGCAGGATACTGCAGGTGGTGTACACTAGTATCTAAATAATTTTGAGGGAGGTTCCATGTAGGTAGGTATTTTTTCACCTGACTTCTTGGTTTGCACATTTCAATTGAATACATCAATTTACAAATTATATAAGACTCTTGTATTCAGTACCTGCTAGTTCTGACCTTACTAAGTCTGTTGAACTTCAGGCCACCTGATATGCTGCTCTGTACCTTCATTGAATAGAATCACAGTCACTGTGGTTAGAAGGGACCTCTGAAGGTCATCTTGTCCAACTTCCTGCTCAAAGCAGGGCCCACTAGAGCAGATTGTCCTATCTCCTAGGGCTGTGTCCTATCTCTTGTATCTCCAAGAATGGAACTTCAGCAACTTTTCTGAACATTTGTTTCAGTGTTCAAGCACACTCAAAAAAGGTTCTTTACATTTAAATGGAATTTCCTTTGTTTCAGTTAGTGGCCATTGTCTCTTTATTCCTTCTGTGAGGTGTTTACACATGTTGAAAAGCTCCCCCTGAGCCTTCTCTTCTCCTGGCTGAGCAATCTCAACTCTCTCAGCCTTTCCTTACCTTGTAAATGCCTCAATTTATTAATCATCTTTGTAGTCTTTTGTTGGACTTGCTCCAGTATGTCTATGTCTCTCTTGTACTGGGAGTTCCAGAACAGGACAAAGTATTCCAGATGTGGCCTACCAGGGTTAAGTAGAAGCAAAGGATCACCTCCTTGGACCTGCTGGAAATGGTATGTCCTACTGCAGCCCAGAAAACTGCTGACCTTCTTTGCTGAAAGCGCACATTGCTGGCTTACGTTCAGCTTGGTATTCACCAGGATCCCAGGTCTGTCCTTGCTCACTGAATACCAGAAACGTTTCTTACACCATTATGAATGGATCTTATGTTATCTCATCCTTTTCATTTAAGTAGAACATGGCTGCTGAGAGCAGATACAAGGTCCTGAGGCCATGACTGGGAGTATCCATGTCCTGCTGTATGTTGCAGGAAGAGTCTTGGTTTGCCCATCTTCAAAGGTCATCAGAAAATTGCTTGGGAGCAGACTGGAAATAACTCGATCAGCTTCTTATGCAACTGTGCTGAAGGATTTGTAATTGATACTTCAATCTATAGACAGCTGTGATCCTACGTACCATCCAGCTGATTTAATTTAGGAATATTGACACGAATTCATGCTGTCAGTGCTCACATATGGGTTAACTAGGGAAGCTTTTCAATCTGAGACAACTGCAGAAAAGAACTTGTTCCAGTGGGAAGAAAAGAGAAAAAAGATGGTAAGGAAAACCAAGTAAAACATGTATCACAAAGATGACTCAAAGGAGAACATTACAAAGAAATATAAGTGAATTGAGTGAAGAGTATTTACTGGATATCTGTATGTCTGGATATTTGATTTAGAATTTTAGTTATACACTGGAAGATTAAGTAAATAATTTCTTACTAATATCCATTGTCACTTTTTTTAGCTTGTATTGCTGCTATTCAGCTCTTGCTATGTGAATATTGTTACTTTGTGGAGTTTCACAAGTCATGTGTCTACAACCCAGGAAAACAGTTAGGCCTAAATGTTTATTTATAACATAGAAACAAGAAATTGTCTTTTGTGTGTAACCAAAATCATATTTGAAACTAACCCTAAAATGATTTGGCTTTTGTATTGAAGACTGAGTGCAAGCTAATGAATGGAGATGAAGATAAACAATTTAGTACTTGGCTGAGGATTCAATTTGTGGTTCAGTACTCAGAAAACATTCTCTCGACTCTTGTGGTTTAGGAAAGTTTTGCCAGGCTGAAAATGATGTTTTTCGTCTCTATTTTCTTTGTATGCATGTGTGTAAACCAGTGGAAAAATTATTTTGCATATTTGTGTTTGAGCACTGATATGAGTGAAAGCACCTTCATTCAGCCTCTCAGAATAGTCTCTCTCTGCATCAGTAAAGTATCTGGCCCTGCACTTAACCAGTGTGTCACTGGTTCCTAATGCATATTCTGTGAGTAAAAGCACTGTGCTTAAACAGTGTGACAATCTGCACTCTGGGTGAGTGTTAGTCTGCAGTGTTACTGTAGGAAGTTTCCGTGATAATAGTTTCCAGTCTTTTCGTCTATATAAATTATTACAGACAAATTGTTGATAAGGATTATAATACATTCACTAGCCACAGTTGTTCCTTTTTCTCTAATCTGATTTTATTGGTTGATTAGTGTTTGTTCAACTCAGTGCCTCTTTAAAGAAAGACTAAAAGGTGGTTCATGTCATGCATTCAAATGTGTCCTCTCCATATAGTCTTTCTTAAAAACAAGGTGTAACTGAAGAGTCATACATAATACAATGATTTAATGTTTGCTGTTCTCTCTGAAAGGAAAAATTTAATTTATAGTAGAAAGAAAACCCACTGAAGCTATCAGAAAGGGAATATAATATAAAGCTAAAAAGCCCCCCAATATTACCTGAGGTTTGGGAGTTTACTGGTACTTGTTTGGTTTATATAAATTTCCTTTTCTTCCTTTTACTCTTTCCCACACTTTTTTCCCAAGGCCTTTTCAAATGTTAGGTTTCATGCAGAGATAAAGAGCCCTCCAGCACTGCTGCCTCCCTCTTGTACAGACCCCAATAACCTGAGCTCCTCTGAACAGTCTCTTCCAAACCTCCATTTCAATACCACAGGATCTGAGAATCACCCATTTCACTGCTAGGTGGCTCTGATTGTGAATTAGCCTCATCATTTATCTAGTGTTTCATTTTAATTAGGTTGGGTTTACCTTGCAGCACTTTTTTCTTGTTTTGCCCCTTCCTGCTAAATCAAATCACATTGGAAATGGCAGATTATTCTGCCATTTTAAAATATTGGTGAGATTCCTCTTACAAGCAGCTCTAAGTACTGCCACAGTCACTGGAAACCATCCACTGACCTTAGACTCAGCTGTAGCTAAAATTAGCCAACTCTGTCTTTGTTAATTAGTTGCTAAATTGCAAGCTTTTGGAGAATGAGAGAGTATTTTGTCCCAAGCTCTTTTATAGACATCTGCTTCAGAACAGCCAGAGTGAGTGACGCACACAGATCCCATTATGCCTAACTCAGGACCTAGGTGTGATGCTCTGGATTGAGAAGTGAACTCCTAAATTATCATCCAGAATAGTCCCTTTTGTGGTTTCTGAAAAAGCCTGGAGGCACCTGAACATCCTATTTCCTTTTTTATTTTAGCCATGAATTTTCCTCAGTGCCTGCAGTCGATTCTTTATGTGTGCCCAAAATTGTCCCAATCTGAGCAGAAATGCAGAAGGGAAAATAAGCCTGACTTCCCCTTCAGACTGAGGACTTTCAAATCCCGATTTCATATCCACCTGCCTGGGCAGTTGGCCCTTTCCCTAGCATGTAGGAAAGGCAGGGCTGGAGTGCATTCTCTGTGTCTGGTCTTGGAAAGAGGCTGGGAGTTGACAGAGATTGGAGCCCTTGCACCCTGCACAGAGATTGCACCCTGCAAGGCTGGAGCCCTTGCACCCTGCACAGAGATTGCCAAGTGCATCTCAGCAAGGTCAGTGCAGCCTGACCTCAGCAGGACCGGCCTGGAGCAGGAACTGGGCCTTGGCACGTTCTGCTGGGAGTTTGAAGATGAGCTGGCTCCCTCCTTTTGGAAGAGCTCCCTTGCTCCTAGCTACAGCAGTTATTTTTATAAAAAAGGTCATACAATGTTTTCCTGCACTTTGTAGTGGAAAACGAGCTTTTGTTTTTGCTTGGAAGAATGAGACGCAAAGCTGGAGCCGGGGGCTGGGCTGTACGTTCCATTTGGGCCACGATACTAGGCTGCAGCCTCTGGTAAGGCTCCTCCACATTAGTGTTGTATCATTATTATTAATATTGTTGTTGAGCCAAATGCTTGGGGTACAGAATTTTAAAAAAATTAAGGTCTGGATTCTGTTACAGGGATGAGTTGCTTAAAAACTAGATACAATAATTTGTTGCTTAGGTATCTGGGTTTTTTTCTGATCCAAAATGACTGTCTCACAGTGTTCTACAGGTCAAGTGTAATAATTAAATAGGAGGAATAGACCAGCCAAATAAAATCCTTATGTCCTGAATCTCCTCACAGCTCCAGTGAATAAAGGCTGGAAGAAATGCAAAGGCATTCTGCAAAGTCTAGTGTACTCCTGAGCCAGTAGTGCTGCAACAGATTAGTGCCTGTAAGACTGTGCATATAATTGAATAGAGGTAACTTATACAACAGGAAAATTAGCTTTCCCTAGATTATAAAATGGGCAGCATAGACAGTAAGTTCAAGACCCTATCAGAGGTGACGTGTGCCACTTGACAAGTGGCAGGCTTCTAATTAAAGTCCCCAGAGAGAAATGCTAGAGCAAAACGTGCATCTGGAGAGATGTGGCTGGTTCCTCCTTCAGGTTAGGAGAGTTGAAGCAGTCTACAGTGCTTAACCTATGAGCATGTTGCTTTTAATTTTCCATTTTTATTAGTATGAATTATTAACCTCATGAATATTAACAAAAAACCTTTCTCAATTTCATTTCATTTTAAAAAATGAAGGATTAAGCTGGTATGGGTGTGGAAGAAACCATCACTGCAAGCTGCTTGGAGATAACAATGTGGAATAGGAGAGAGCTAGGGATACAGACTGGGAAGTGTTTTAATACTGTATGTACCTCAGCATTGGGATATGAAATCTTATTTTAATATTTAATAATTTTTTTCTTTTTCTTTTAAACAAAACAGTGATTGGAAAATCTTATTAGAAAATGTAAGTTCTCAAATTCTGTTGTGCTGAAGCTTTGATGGCCCACAGACCTTCTGCAATGCAGTACCTTACTTCCCACAAGTTTGGCATTAAAAGAAACTCAGAAAATGAATTAAACATGTTTAGAATATTTCTTCTTTGTGTCGTTTTTTGCCTAAATGCTGTGTGCCAGTTAGAGCAATCAGGAGGAAAAAGGGATGGTTTTCTCCAGCAGAATGAGTCAGATGGCCCCCAAGATCTCCTTCTGAGGCGTGACTGTGGTGGGTTGATCTTCACTTGACACCAGGTGCCCCCCAAAGTCTCTCTATCACTCCTCTCCTCAGCAAGGCGGGGGAAGAGAATAACATGGAAAAAACCTTGTAGGCTGAGATACAGGCAGTTTGCTAAAATAAAATGTGACGCTCAAGCAAAGGAAAAGCTCTGAAGATTTTATTCTCTACATTCCATCAGGAAGTGATATTTGGCAACTTCCTGGGAAGAAGGACTTCAGCATATGTAGTGGTTTCTTTGGAAGGCAAACATTGTAAAATAATGAATGTCCTCCCTTCCTCTTCCTATTTCTTAGCTTTTATATCTGAGCATATGTCATATGGTATGGAATATCACTTTGCTCAGTTTGTGTCAGCTGTCCTGATTATGTCCTCTCCCAAGATTTTGCCCATCCCAAGCCTGCTGGTGTGGGGGGAAATGTTGGAAAGACAGCATGGATGCTGTGGCAGCACAAAACGTGTTCTCAGTGGCTTCCCAGCTACTGCTACAAAGCACAGGCTCTGAGGGCTGCTGAGGGGAAAATGAGCTCTACCTCAGCCAGACCCAACGTTTGAAAACAGTGAAAGATTTTGCTTATAAATGGATTGTCTTCTGTGTGATTTCAGGGATTTCCCAGTTCCACTTGAGTTGGTCACTTCAAGAATGAATGTTTGCGTCTTTTGGTGTGCATGTTTGTTTGGTATTGTGGTAATAAATGATCCCTTTTTTCTTCAAGAAATCTGATTTTTGTAAGGTCCATCATTAGGAGTTACAAAAAAAAGTTCTTGTTTGAGTCTTCAGTCAATTCTAACGCTTTCCAAATTTTTCCTTTCCGTTTTCTTATCTCTTCTGTGTAGAAGCTGTACATTATAATATATGAACATATGTTTACTCCTGAATAAATTAACAAGACTCTTGCCAGCATGAATGATCTTAGGTGATTTTTTTTTTAATTAATAAAGAAATGGGATATATAGTGCATAATATGTTGCACAGGGAGAAACACTATATTAACTATGAATTGAAGAACTGTGTGTCCTGCTGATGGTGAACAAAGTCAAACGTTGACAGATTCACTCACTCCATCATGAACAGGAAAGACCTTGAGGATATTTATTTGAAGAGGGGGACCGTAAATCTAGCATACATCCAACAAACAATAGTCCTAAGGTTTTTTCTTTAAAAATACGATGTGCAATATAATAAAACCTCATTATTTAATGTCTGTATTATCTTTATATATAGCTGTAGATAATATGTAATTTTGTATGTCCAGGAAGTAGGTTGGCAGATGTATATACAACAAACAATGTGGATTTATAGACTGCCTGCTAAAGGTTTACATTTATGTTTAATTTACTTTGTGGGTCCTATGGGGTCTTTCCTGAGAGCACTAAAAATGGTTGTCTCACATTTTACAGTACGCTTGAAAAGTGCTGTAATGTGATTTGTGTCTGAATTTATATTTCAGGAGGGAATTCAAGTTATTACTATTTCCTCCTATTAAAATCATCAGGTGCTGAATATGTTCATCTGAAAAACAGGACCATCTAACAGTCTTTTACTCAAGACTTGTAAGAAATCAATATAGTTCCCATCAGTACAGTAAATTACCAACTGAACCACTTCCAGTAATCATGATGCACAGTCTCTTATTAACCCCTTCCCTTCTCTGTACTGACATTTGTATTCTAATACTGTCTTAGAATAAAGGTATTTTTGAATATGGCTGTAAATCATTAGACACTAGAGTAATTAATTCAATTTTTTTTTTAACTAAGGCTCTTATGTATCTGTAGCAATTGTGTTTAAGACTGTGAGGTCTTAATTGAGGCCACTCTTGGTAAGTGTGCAAACACCAAGTTGGGTAGGAGTGTTGATCTGCTGAAGGGCAGGAAGGCTCTGCAAAGAGACCTGGACTGTCTGGATTGATAGTCCAAGCCCAAGTGTATGGTTCAACAAGGTGAAGTGCCAGGTTCTGCACATGGGTCACAACAACCCTACCAGCAAAGATTTATATTAGATATTAGGACAATATTATTTCTTCCCCAAAAGGTTTGTCAAGCACTGGAATAGGCTGCCTAGGGAAGTGGTGGAGTCACAATCCCTGAGGAATTTAAAAGGCATGTGGCTATGCCTCTTAGGTGCATGGTTTAGTGCTAGTCTTGAGACTGCTGGGTTAACGGGTGATCTGAGACGTCTTTGCTGGCCTAAACTATTCTATGGTATAAGGATGTGTGGTGCTGCCACACGAAGTATGCAATTAAATACTTCCTTGGAAATGTGTGGGTGAGTCAAGGAGCAGGAATTGCTTGCTTCATTTATGGGACGAGTTGGGAGTCAGGAGAATTTCTCTTCTGGAGAGAGATTTTCATCTTCAGTGTTAATTTTCAAGGTACATGGACTCTTTCTAGCTACTTGGCTGGAAGTATCTACCAGGGATACATAAGTGTACCTTTAAATTGCGGTTCCTAAATTGAATATTCCAGATCCATGCTCTGTTAACTCACTGTCTTTCAGTATTTTTACATGACTTCACCATTACCGCAGGTTTTTTGGTTTCGTTCAATAGCGTAAATCCAGTGTGGTTGTGACTGGCCTGATGGACATGCTTGAGCCTGTGTAAGGAGCATAGGAGCCTCCAAGAGAGTGGCCTGGGGAGAAGCAGGAAAACTGAGTGTCAGAAAGGCATCTCCTAACTTGCAATTTCAGAGACCGTCATTGAACAGGAGATACATAGCTCACAGGGCTGTATCAGAATTAAGAGACTAGAAAATTATGGTGGTACAAGATGGAATATAGAGGGAATTGGGAAAGGCAGCACTAAGATGAGAGGAAGTTACATCAGACTAAGTCGTCTGAGTTTAAAAGCTTCACAGATGCAACACTGACATCTTACTAAGTTTGTCAGAAACAAATTTAGAAACAAAACCATGTTTTGGTTGTTGCTAGTTTTATATTTGGTAATGCAGTTAAGTTAAAGATTCTGTTGAGTTGCTTATCTTTCATATTCTGTTCATGCTTGTGGTTCAAAAGTGTGGAGGAAGGACAGGATGGTGTGACCTGAGAGGGATTTTATGGAAATAAACTTGTTTTATTGTAGATTTATTGGCAGAAGTAAAAATAGTCATCTTCCTCTTGTCAGAAGTATAAATAGACATGATGTTGAGTCAAGGGACACAGATAATATTCAGGAAGTGCCTTTGTTTACATACCTGCTTTTTTGAGTTTGATCAGACATTTATTGACCAGTATCACAGTGCTTGCTTTGAGGAACTCTATTACAGAGTGAGTGTCATCCAGATCCAGCAAATAATGAATGAGAAAGAGACAGAGAATCATCTTTGATGGTGCTAACAAATAAAAGCATGTCCAAAGCTAATTTGATACATGAGCAAATTGATACATGAGCCTTCCTGTGCTTTCCTGTGCTTTCACTGGAGACATACTGCAGTCATGGGCTTCTTTCTTTCATGTGTCTTACCAGAAGGTAATTCCTATGGCCTCATGGAGGGTTACTGCTTTTGTTAACAGGATGAGAAAGTCCAAGAATGCTGGCTCAGATGTTGGAGAACTTCCTCAGCTGGAGACCTTTAATATTCTTCAAGGTTAAATAGTCTTTGCTTCTCCTGATCCCTATCATTAGAAACTCTTGTTCCTTCTTTATTTCTGTACCAGTATCCCTTGTGTCTCCTATCTATTTAAGCTGGTCCCCAGCCGAGATTTGTTCATCACTTCAGAAGTACCACGCAGGTGCTAATAGCAATTTTGGGAGATAATCTCCTTTGCCTAGGCTGGCAGCTGCCCTTATGCTAGAAGGTAGATCAATAAGGTGTTTGCTGCTATGGTAAGTCTGATGAAAAATTAATCCATTTTTACTTCTAAAGTAAGCAAGTCTTCCCTGATTAGCAGCATATTAGATATCTGAAGGGGGACAAAGAGGATGGTAATGAAAGCTGCAGTTTACCAAGAGTCTGCATTAGTCTTAGGGCTAAAATGATTAGTAAGACAAATCAGATCTAACTGCTTTTGCAAGAAAAGCTGTAGATTTGCCTCAAGGCATTGATGACAAAGTGGCTGATATATCTGGTTGACTAGTGATGAGACAGACATGAGAAGGAGAGACTGGCTCTTAAATTCTCATGGGAAAAGCAAAAAATGTAGGACTGTAGAAGATCTGATAGGTTATCCAGAAAAGCATCATGAAGTCATACCAAGTTTTCTCTGAAAATTGAATTGATTTCTGGTTTGTGCTGTTTCTTTTAAAAGATATTTCTGAACTCAGCATCCTCAATTGTATTAACATCCATTTGTTCTCTTTTTAAATCAGGTCCCTAGTTTAATAGTTCTTCTCTTTTCCCAGTGTTCATCTCCCCCCCACTGCCATCATGAGGCTATTCTCATTCTGCAGGTGACTATTCTTTTTCTTGCCTCCTCTCATAATTTTGCTGTTCCTCACTATGAAATCATAGCCTCTTTCTCTGCCTATTCCTGTTTGCATTCTTTCCTGAGTATATGATGAGAGTTCTATACTTGTGTCTCACCAGCACCTGAACAATGACATTTATGTCTGTGTCTTATGTGGTGTGTCCAAGGAGGCTTGTTTTTAAGCTCTGCAGTCAAGAGAAGCCAACAATCAGCTTGTTTAAGCAAGAGGAAAGCTGTGGTCAGACTATTTCAAGTAAACAAAAAAGTACCACGTTTGAAAAACTGGAGAAGCACACTATTATCTATTAACTAAGAATAAAACAGCATTTGCAGCATTTAAGTATAAACTTGGAAAATTTTTCATCTTACATCATTTAGGGGCTTATGAGTGAATCTCATTTGCCTGTTTTTTCAGGTTTTGCAGGTAAGTAAACTGAAGATCTTGTCTTGATAATGAGTGTCTTGGGTTTAACTGTTTTGCTAGCATTTTCTACTAATTGTTGTGGTTTGACTATTTGCTTATTTGTGAGAACTATGATTAGTGTAGAAGAAAGGCAAAATCAGGCCTACTGCTTATGAGTTACAAAGATAGTTTATTCACACACACACATAGGAATAGAAAAGGGAAAATTGAAAAAAACTCAAAAATGTCAAAAGCACCTCCCCTCCTCCCTACAATCTACTAATTTTTCTACAAAACAATCTATACATCTCTCTCTAGGAGAGGAGACTTCTCATGTTACCCTAATTCTGTCATTTGTTAATGTCACAAAATCTGCAGCTGCCTGAAATCTCTAGATTTGTGCAATCTTAACTATAGAGATTCACCACCAGGAAAACCTAGTCTTCCTAGTGGCTCTATGTTTCAACTTACAGTTGCCTGCGAAATGCTGTAGATTGTGCAACTCTCAGCTTCTTTTGGGGTACTATTTTAAAAATGAACAGTTTAAACGCAAAGGATTTTCTTCATCTCATGGAACAGAGATCTCTTCTCACTCCTCACTGGCACAGAGGGCTTCTTATCTCATCTCTCTCTGTTCAAACATCTCATGGGATCACAGGATTACAGCTACTAATTCAGTATTCGCTCAGTCACTTACAGATACCTTTGCTCAAATCTACAAATCGGGACAATCATTTCCCCAAACAAACTTAATAGATCATAAAAACTAGTCTATTTTTCCATGGTCTCTCCTGAGGAGGGAGGGGGGGAATGGGGTCCTTGAAGAGAGAGTCTAGCTAAAGATTGGCCCCTCCTCAATCTCTTCTTCCAATATTCTTATCAGTTCTTTCTGTTGCCTCGCTCTTCAATCACTATGTTCATTGAAAAGAAGGAAGGAAGGGATTAAATTCTTTTCTTGGTTTCTTGGCAGCTTCTAGCCCCTGGTGTCACATTTTAAAGCTGCACGGTCTCCTCAGGACCAGGAACACCTCCCTCTCCC
Organism: Nicator chloris; assembly: GCA_013400495.1. Taxonomy (NCBI): domain Eukaryota; kingdom Metazoa; phylum Chordata; class Aves; order Passeriformes; family Pycnonotidae; genus Nicator; species Nicator chloris. Next base: position 38,481 of record WAAE01015820.1, on the reverse strand, counting down.
TCCCCACCTCCGCTGGCAGCAGGGGGTGGGGGGGAAGAGAGGGGGGCCTGGCCCTCCACCATCCCGGCCAGCCTTGGTGCCAGCTTGGCCGAGCTCAGTCCCCCCTCCGCCCCTTCCCCCCGAAATGGGGGAAAGGAAGAGAGGGGGGCCTGGCCTGGGCCAGGGGCTGCTCACTCCTCCCTGGGGTCTCACAGCCCTTCCGGATCGCAGCCTGGCCAAACCACTCCCCGCTTTTGGGAGAGAGCTGTGAGGCCTGGCCCACTGCCAGGCCACCCCAGCTGCAGGGTGGCCCTCGGCTGTCACCTGCTGCCAGCAGGAAGGCAAAAAAGAAAACACCTCCTGCAAACTCTGATATTTACCCTGTCTGTGTGTTCACGCAGATGTAACTTCTTGGTTCAAACCATTACAATTAGGTATACCTTTCATATTCTACTCAGAAGACAAGGTCACCTGTCTTGGCCATGCTTCACACCATCATTTTTTACCACTACCGGTTTATCATTTTCATCAGCTTTAAATTACTATTAGTTTTCTTCAGGGTTTTGTGTCAGATCAGCCTCTTACTAGCTATCTCCTCTTGTTTCCCTGTATTTCTTCAGTTCTTTCCACATGTTAAATAAGCCCTTTCTTTCCTGGCCCTTTGCCTGCATCACAAGTGTTCTTTCAAGGCTTCTTGCAAGGTGTCCCTCTGTGTGTCTGTGAACTGGCAGTTGGGGGAGGAGCAGTAGGATATACCAGTGCAGGGAGGTCTGAGCATTTCTGATTAGGTACAGCAGTCTGAGCCGCCTTCCTTGCTCGAGGGCCAATGCCAGCCTCATTGGACCACTGCTTATACTCATGCTAATGTTCTGTGGCATGCAATGTTTCTCCCTCCATTCAAATTTTTATCTAATCCCAGCTTGATTCAATGAGATCTGCAGCAGCTAAGTCATATTAGAAAAAATTAGGCCATCAATCTATTATGAAGATGGAAAGTGTTTTATATTTTGTGTTTGCCCTCAGGGTGTCTCAGAACATTCCACGGCTGATCTGTCCTGAGTATGAGAGGGCTGGGGTTTAGGTGCTAAAAGATGCATACAGATACTGAGGGAGTTGTGGAGTTTTGTTTAAAATATTTGGTTTCCAGCCTTGCAACTAGCCTGAGCCAAGGCCTAGGTGTTCGTAACTGGCACCTTTATGGTTCTCTTAGTTTAGGTGCTTTTGAAAAAAATGTCCTGTCTACTAGGCAGGTAGTTCCTACATCTAAGAGGAAGTGTCTGTCTGTGTTGGGAAATTTTCCTGCAATGGTAGTTAAGTTCATTCTACTTGTGTCTTAGCAAAGATCAGTGTACACTCTTAGAAAATGTTAGTTTTGTCACATATTCTGCTTTTGATAATATATCTGCACTCTCTGAAAATTAAAAATCTACCCCCAGTTTTTACTTATAGCTCTCTGTTTAACCATGTTGCTTGATAAAATGGCCATCTTTTGTGTATTCTTAATAATTTCCTTTGTTAATCTTAGCTTTTTAAAAGAAAATAGCTCTTTAGATCAAGATCCCTCATGCAGGTTCTTTCACAGAACAGATTATGTTGGGAGGCACCTCTGGCAATCATCTACTCAAAGCAGGGACAAGTGCAGCTCAGGACCTTGTCAAACAGGTTTTGAATGCTTCCAAAGCCAGAGACTCCACAAATTCTCTGGACAGTTGGTTTTGATGTTCAGTAACACAGAGTTTGTTGCACGAAGTGATTACTATTTCAGATATGCACAATACAGGAAGTAATACAGGGAAGCATCCAAAATCATTAGCTGATTGTCAGAATCTTGGCCTTAGTGACTATTTGGATTTAGTGATTGGTCAGGCACTAAAAATATCTTTTCAAAGGCATGATTTAGTATCAGAATGAAAATTATTCCAGTTGTGGCTTGGATGTTCTAAGTGTTGAGGGGGAAGAAGGTATAGGGAGGATTGAATTTGCAAATTCAGGTCCCTTAGTGCATTCTTGAAATGCCACATTTGGATGTTTGCTTTCTTACCTCATCACTGCCTCAACGTGTCACTTTGGATTTGGTGCAAGAAAGAGTTAATTTAAAGCAATTTGTGCAAGCTGCTACAGAGAGTATGAGTCAACAGCATTGTGCTTTGAGCCTAAGCCACAGAGGAACTGACATGCCAAGAGTTGAAAAGACATCTCTGTTTTGTGCGCACTCGACTTCCAAAGGCAGTGGCTGGGGTGAAAAACCAATTTGAGTATGAACTAAAGAGTTGCCCAGAGGAAGGAAAGAGTAGTGACTTTATCCATGGCCAAAAAGAGGTGGAGGGCACTGGATGAGATGCATGGCCTCTATCTGTCCTTTCATATTCATTACTGTGGCTGACTCCCTGCCCTAAGATGACATGTATGTTGGCACTCTTTAAACTGGAGTCTTGTATTTTTATTGGCTTTCAGTTGCTAATGTGACATTACAGATCATACGCTTGAACTGTTGTACATCCTTTATAAACTGCTTTAAGATGTTTTAGTGTGATAAGACAATATAAAAACTGAAGTCATTATTGCTGCCTTTATCGCCAGGGGAATTGGACACCTGGCATTGATCTGCAAGAGACTTAATTTCCATAGTTTGTTATTACATTAACCCTTAGAATTCTTCTCGTTGGTGATTTCAAAGAAAGGTTTCCTAATCAAAAGGTCATCCTTTGTAGCATGTAGTATTTGAGAGACACAGAAGGGCAGAAAACCTATGAATGCTGTCATTTTTATCTGATCAATAACATCTTGCTATATTAATAGTAATATACCAGTATTTTACATTGTGTCATATCAAGATCCTACAGAACTGCTTGTGAGTGAAATCTAGCAGTTTGTGAAAGGTGTGCTGCTAGCTCCTTGGTTTGGGGCAGATATTCTGTGCCCCTTTAAATTTTTGTCATTTATCTTAAATTTTTTAATTAAAATAATTATCAAAAGTCTCTACTCCTTGCTGTTTTGTGAGGAAAGACATTGAATAAGGGCCTTATCTTGCTGTGTTGAGGAACATTTTCTAATGAGCTAAATTGTACCATTCATCCAAAAGCCACAGTAATGGTACAGAGGCTGCTGTGATGCAGAGGGAATAACTTGCTCTTTGCTATCTTCTTTTGGTTTCAGAAAAAGGCCTGAGAAGTCAAAGGAGGGATTTTTAATAATTAAAAACCAGAGGAGGTAAAAATTTGAACCTGTTTAAAAAAGTGAACCAAACATTTCATTTTCAAGGTAGTACCAATGTAGCTACAGTTTGATTTGTTTTTATTGACCAGGGCACCTTTAGATAGCAAATGTATAGGGTGTGAATCAAGAGTCAGTAGAGGGCTGCCCAAGACTCCTCCCTGTACTGCCTCACAGCAGTGGTGAAGACCAAAGAAAGTAAGTTTTGGTTTTCTTCATAGGGTAAAATTCTGCTTGATGCTTTGATTCTCTGCTTGGTTCAAGTATTTCCTTACTGTTGGCTCAGCCAGTGTACATCCTTGCTCCTGTTTATTTATAGCATAGCCATGCCCAAAAGATGGAGTCAGAGTTCCACTAGCAAAATCAGGAGAATGTAGACTGTTTGGGTTTTTTAACATTACAATCTGCCTGGGACTGTGTTTCAACATTAACCTAATACTAAAGATAAGTCACAAACTGGGAGTGAATGCCTGCAAAGAGCATAGTCTCCTTATACTTGGGCAGATGTCTTTTTATAGTTGGACAAAATATTTTTCGAGAATGATTTAGATGTAATTAATAGAAGTCTCTGAGGGTTTTTTTCCAATTTTGCTGTGATAGTTTGCTGTTAAGAGGGATTTGGAAGGCTGAACCATGAAGTACAGAACCATCCTGGGAAATGGTGCTGCTAAACTATAGACATATCTGAATTGCAACAATATTCATCCTTGGTATATCTTAAATTGTTTTAATCTGTAAAACCCACGGTCATTGGTTTTCACTAATTTCTTGAGATGATATTTGAAAATAGGTGAGAGTCTATTTAGGCACCTATGTTGGTTGTAGACTTACAGGGGTTGTCCTACCCATGGGAGACCAACTGGCCCTTAAGAACAGCAATTGGTTGTCTAAAATGGCACTAGATACCTGTTTTACATGCCTGTATCTCACAAAACACCAAAACAATACAGAAAAACAATAGAAAAGGGAGGAGTAGCACATAAATCTGTAACAGTAAGGGAGTACCTAACAGATGGAACTCAGAACAAGGTATTTCAGGGCTGAGAATTTTTCTGTAGCAAATTATGTCAGAGTGAGCCTATTGCACTAATCCTTGGGTGATTTTTCTCTTTGGCTTTTGCTTCCAGGCCGTGCTTTGCTGAGACTTACTGACAAAAAGCTTGAACGAATGGGCATTGCCCAGGAAAGTCTGCGACAGCACATTCTGCAGCAAGTCCTTCAGCTGAAGGTGAGAGAAGAAGTCCGAAACCTCCAGCTGCTCACACAAGGTATGAAAAATAATTTTGATGTGGACAGTTACTGAGATCAGATAGGAGAAGTTCTCCTGAGGGCATAAAATGTGACTTGATGTTCTTCTACAGGAAATGATGTGTGAAAATGTCTCATAGATTCCACATGCTTTCTGAGGGGGGGAAAAAAGGTAAAATAATGCATAAATAAATAGAGAAGTTCAGCTGCCTGTTTTGTGTGACGAATAGGCTCCATCTGCAATTTGATGGTGGTCCTTCTTAAGTGTCTGCTTACTAAGATGAAAAGAATTATGTGCAAAGGGCACAGATGGAGGACCTACTGTCTTTAAAAGCACTGCCCATTTTGCATTAATTGTTTACTTTCAGTGTTAGATAAAACACAGTAACACAGTGTAGTTCTGTAACCTGTTTTATGGTAAGAGCTGTCAGTGGAAAATTACCTGTTAGACTGTTTTTTGCAGATGGCTGATTCCTTCTTCATGTTGCAATAATTTTATTGACTTGAATAGAGTTGCTTCTAATTTTTGCTGCTAAGAAAATACAAAACTGGGCTCAATATGAAGTCTATATTAGAAGACAGAGAAGAAGGAGTAGCAAAAAAGCTTATATTTTCCAAACGAGGTTTAGGTGTTTTATTATGACTTTTGTTACTAGCTCTCTAGTAGTGGCTGTGGTAGCATGGAAGAAAAGCAGTCATTGTGGCAATACTGTAAAGGAACATTTAGACATCCTCTACTATATACCTGCAATATTTTCTCAATGTTAAATGTTGTTTGGTAGTCCAGTGAGATAGCATAAACCACATACTCCTGTGGTGTTTTTGTTCAGTGCCTGTTATGTGTTACACTGTATGAAAAAGCAGTTCCTCAGCACATGCAGTGTATTTTTAACAAAATGTCCTTCACACATTACATTATGTTCCTAATTAAGCCTTGCTCACTGTGTTTGGGGAAAAACTCTGATTAGTTGAGTAAGCTGCATTTTATCTGAAAGAGCTGAAGTCTCAACTGAATTGTTTCTTCAGGCTTGGTGTCTTGTGGATTGTGATGAGGAGTTTTAGGGTTCCTTTGTTTTGCCAGAAGCTGTTAATAGAAGCTCACCTCATCTTGTTTCATGTCACAGTTAGTGCACATGCTGAAGCATGAATGTCTTCACCAGATGTTTAGAACTCTTCTTTTTCCCTTTATGCGTTCATCCATTATTCTTACATCCTTTTCTTCAGTGTTGGCCAGTTTCTCTCTTCCACTGCATCTGGAATGTTACTTGAGAGTTTGATGGACTGCGAAGTCCTGGGCATCCACCATCACTGTTATAGGCCTGCTTGTGAAAGTTAGGATTTGACTGATATGGGACAATGAAGATACATTAGCTATAAATTTGGATCAGTTGTTCACTGCTGTCCAGGTAGATTCCTGCATAGACTTGTATTTGACTTGTTTTGAGAACTATGGATTTCCTGTGTTCTGTATTGTTTCTCTCTGGTTCCCCTCTGGACACATCAGCTGGTGTATGACTTACACTCAGTCAGGCAGCAATGATTGCCATTTCAGGGAATTCAGGGCAGCATCCTTTGAGATCTGTTCTTTTCCCATGCAGTTGAGGATACAAGTTTGGCCTTCGGTCCAGTAGAATGAATAAACACATGCTGGACTGTGAAGGATAGATTAGCACTGGATGCAGGGATGTGTGTTCAATGTAGTCTCTCTCTGCTGTGTAGAGGGAATGTTCTTACGTACTCTGATCCCGTAAAGGCAAGATGTCGTGTGCTTTACGAATGGCAGCTTTATGAAAGGCTTGACAAAAAGCTGAAGGTCTGCAGCTCCAGCTGTCTTCCCCCACAATGGTGTTGTGTTGCGTCAGAGCCACTCCAGTATTTCCTTGGGGAAATGGCTCAGTCTGAGAACTTCTGTCAAAAGAATTTATTCCTTGCTTTGCTGGGGTCTGTTACAGTGTAACCAGGAGAGCCAGTACCCACGGCTGGTAGTAGAGTGGGTCAGCTTGGAGAGGCAAAACGCTGCATTCAAAGCTATGGTTTTCAGGGTTGAGTGGCTACTGGTGTGACCACCAGCCACAAGAGCTTGTGGTTGCCCTGTGTTCCAGAGCTAAGCTGGGAATGGCTGTGTGAGGGAGCAAGAGCTTTCTGTCCTTGCGGGGAAGAAAACAGTGCCACTTATCCAAACTTGTATCAGTAAAACAATACAGATACCATTTTAATAAACAAATCCATGAATGGACCTGATGGACTGTAAAACCTCTTGTCTGAAAGCCAATAATCTTCATGTGCTGTTGGTCCACCAAGGATAGTATGAAAGCAGGCATCTTCCAGGTGAATAAAAACAGAGTGCTTAAGCAGACTCTTTATTTTAAAAAGCTGGAGGAACCGAAACACTGTTTACTTTCATATTCTTAAATAGAGCTGAAGTTATGGGCAGAACAACAGTTTATAAGAACATTCCCCTATGCAGCAAATCTGTGTTAGTTGTATGATTCCAGGGTGAGGGGACAGTGGGTGACAGGATGACAGGAGTACTCCTGTCCCTTATCACCTCATTTACACCAAGCTGGAGTGTGTCTGTTGAAAGTGCTTGATGGAACTACTAAGCTTAGGATATTATTTCTCAACCAGAGTGCAACTTGTAAAGCTCTTTGTATGTCAGTTGTTCTCCAAAATGGGTTCTGTCCCCTTCCCCAGTTTCTCCAAACTATGTCCACTCATATTCTTATTATGATTTATATGTTCCTAATCCGGATTGTAACTGGAATAGCTTTCTGTAACCGTTTGGGGTGTTTGTTTGTTTGTTTGTTTTGGAGAACACTTTGAGAACATTTTTTCTCTGAAAAGCTGTTTCTGCCTTTTGGAAATTCCACTCGCAAAGTCCAGGTCACACTGTAGCTATTGCTATGCTGTGCCTTGCTGTCCTCTGAAAAGAGGGAGAAAAAAGCCCTCTGTCTCTCAGTGCACAGCTCAGGAGACTGTTAGGTGAAAGAAGCTGTTAAAACTCGTTCCTGAATTAATGTAGCACACAAGCTGGGTTGCAAGCAATGAGGTCCTAATTCAGAACCCATTGATGTCAGCAAAAAGACTTCCACTGACTTTAGTACGTACCCCAGTTGAAGCTGGATCGAACAGGGAAAGTTTTAAAAAAGCATTATATAATAATTACCAGATATTTTCAGTGGCTTTGTGTTCTGTTGTCTGCAGAGAAAGTTAACCTCATTTTTAAAACTCAATAGCATTCTTTTCTACTTCTGTTTCAGAAAATGACTTAAAACCATTTCATTCTTCTTCATTCAAGACACACTATCCAGTCTCTCAAAGCCAAAATAGTATGTGATTGTGTAATTGAAGTCTTGTCTTGAGTTTTAGGAAGACTCTTCTTGGAGCAAGGACTGCCTGATTGAGGCTATTATTGGTAGAAATGCTATTGCAGCCTCCAGTAGGATAGAAGGGCACAGGCCCAACTACTGATCTGTGCTTTTTTCCCCAGACTTAGTGATGTTGAGGAACTAATTTGACAAAATATCTTCCAATGTCTCTTGGGGAAAGCTGCACACTGTTGGAAACACCATTATTATACTGTTATCACTGTAAGCCTGAGTTGAAAGATTATTTTTTTTATAAAAAGCCTTACATAACTACACAGAGAAGGAAGAAGTTATTCTGAGATTTTTTCAATGTGAGTCCTGCTTTGGACTAGCATAGAAGAGACTTTTCAAAGTGGTAGAACAGTGCCGTGTGTGTTTCTGAGCAAAGTATCCACAGACAGCAATCTGCTCACAGGCCTGAGCTTGAGAAGCATTTTTGGATTTGGATTAGATGATAACCTGCATTTCGGATGATGTTAGGCCCCCTTCTAAGTTCCTCTGTGAGTTTCATATAGGACAGAGTGCTATTTGAATATACTGCCAGGACAGTGTTTCTCCCCTAGCAAAATAGGATAGAACAAAGCTTTGTGCTTCATTGCAAGTCATCTCAGCAGTTGATACCTGTTGAAATTATTTCTTCACTAAGTTTTCTGCTCATCCTGCACTGATGCTCAGTTACTGAAATACATATGTGCCCAATGAGAGTCACAGTAAGACTGATACCCTCCCTCCCTCCTGTTTCCAACACAGTCCCATTCAAAACCTGTTAAGTTATCCTAGCACTGTATTCTTCCAGGAGGGAAATTAGAAGGCCTTCAAAGTTGCATCTTCATCTAAATTCAGGAGTGATGCATCCTAACAATAAAGAAATCAGGCAACAAGTCCCATAAGGCCTTCATGGACAAATGAGGAGCTCCTGGGCAAACTCAAACACAAAAAAAAAAGCCTTACAGAGTGGAAGCATGGACAGATAGCCTAGGAGAAATGCAGAGAAAGTGAGAAGCAGGAATCAGGTTAGAAAAGCTAAAGCTCTGACAGAATTAAAGCTGGCCAGAGACGTCAGCAGCAACAGGAAAATCTTCTATAGGTACACATAAAAGGATAAAAGGAAGACTAGAGTGAATATGAGTCTTCTCTGGAAGAAAATGAGAGATATACTTAGCCAGGACATGGAGAAAGCTGAGGTACTCAACAAATTCTTTGCCTCAGTTTTCACTGGCAAGTTCTCCAGCCACAGAAGGCAAAGGCAGGGGCCAGGAGAATGAAGAACCAGTTGTAGGAGATCAGGATCTAAGGAACCCAAAGGTGCACAAGTCTGTGGGTCCTGATGAGGTGTATCCAGAGGTCCCAAAGGACAGATGAAGTCTCTATGCCACTATCCATCATATTTGAGAAGTTGTGGCAGTCCAATCAAGTTCCAGTGATGTGAACCCTAAATTTTTAAAACTGAATAAAGACTGGGGAAACTACTGGCTGGTCAGTCTCACCTCTCAGTTCCCTCTTGCCCAGCAAGCTCATGGAACCGATGTTAGGGGAACTTTTCTGTCTGGCTATTCTCGGGCAGTCACACTCTCGCTACCAGAGATTTCAGTGCTGGAAGCAAAGCACCTCCACAGTGGGTGGCTCTGGGCTGATTTGTGCACAGCTTGGCTCCCTACACACACACACCACTCTCACAGGCAAGTAAGGTTTCATTACCAGCTCAGCCCAGCGTTTCCCATAGCAGAGTCTCAGACCTCTGAATTCTTTAAATAGCTTTACCATGGTACAGCAACAAAATAACAACAACTGGAGCTGCTGCTTCAGAACAAAGGAAACCCTGGGCTTTTGTATTCTTATGGTCTAAACAGTGGAAAGTCTGGGCTCTTCCTGCTGAGTCACTGGCTCCTGCTGTGTCTCTGCCTGTCTGGTCACCTGGCTGGTGCCACAGGTCCCTGGGCCCTTTGCTATGCAAAGGGTTGGTTCCAGTTCTCAGCCCCTTCCTCAGGCTCCTGCCAGCCAGAGCTCAATTTGCAGCTCTCACTGCAGCTGCTCACCAAGCTACCTGTACTGAATGTATTCCTTAACACAGATCCTCCTGGAAACTATGCTAAGGCACATAGGAGGTAAGGAGGTGATTTGTGTCAGCCAGCACGGGATCACAAAGGGCAAATTGTGCCTGACAAATTTGGTGGCCTTCTCTGATGGGGTTGCAGGGCTGATGGGTATGGAAAGAACTACTGATATGATCTAATTAGACTTGTACAAAGCATTTGAGGCTGTCCCAGATGACATCCTTTTCTTTACATTGGAGAGACATGGTTTTGATGGATGGATTACTCAGTGGATAAGGAATTGGCTGGATGGTCACACTGAAAGAGATGTGATCAATGGCTTGATGTCCCAAGTGGAGACCAGTGATGAGTGTAATTCGTCAGGGCTTGGCATTGGGACTGGCACCATTTGACATCTTTGTCAGTGACATGGACAGTGGGATCCAGTGCACGCTCAGCAGATCTGCTATGGACACCAAGCTGTGTGGTGCTGTTGACACTCTGAAGGGAAGGGATGCCACCTAGAGGGGCCAGGTAAGGGTGGAAAGGTGGGCCCATGCAATCCTCATGATGTTCAGCAAGGCCAAGTGCAAGGTCCTGCACCTGGGTTGGGACAATCCAAAGTATAAGTAGAGGGTGGGTGGAGAATGGATTGAAAGCAGCCCTGGGGAGAAGAACTCTTGGAGTGTTGGTTGAGACGCCCAACATGAGCTGGCAATGTGCACTTGTGGCCCAGAAAGCCAAATGTGTCCTGGGCTGTATCAAAAGCAGTGTGACTGGCCGATCAAGGAAGGTTATTCTGTCCTCTCCTTTGCTCTCATGAGATCCCACCTGAAGTGCTGCATCCAGCTCTGGGGCCTGTGGAGTGAGTGCAGATGAGGACCATGAAGATGATCAGAGGGATGGAGCACCTGTTCTGTGGAGACAGGCTGTGAGCGCTGGGATTGCTCAGCCTGGAAAAGGCTCTGGAGAGACAACACCTTACAGCAGCCTTCTATAGTACCTAAAGAAGGAGTAGTATACTACCTACAAGGAGCTGGAGAAGGACTCTTCAAGGGTGAGGATAGGACAAGGAGTGGTGACTTCATATGGAAAGAGGGGAGGTTTAGATAGTATATAAGGAAGAAATTCTTTACTGTATAAGTGGTGAGGCACTGCAACAGGTTGCCCCAGGAAGCTGGAGCTGCCTCGTCCCTGGAAGTGTTCAATGCCAGATTGGAACCTGGTCTAGTGCAAGTTGTCCCTGCCTATGTCAGGGGTGTTGGAACTAGACGACCTTTAAGGTCACTTCCAACCCAAAATATTCCATGATTCTATAACTGAGCAAAGAAAAAGTGAGAGCCTCATGTTCTGGTGATGGATCATTCACTGAGTTTTAGAGGAACTTTGTAACGGAAACATCGCCTTCAGGGTATGTGTGGTGAGTAAGTCAGGACCGTGAAACCCTCCTCAGCAGAAGTGTTTTACAAGGATTTTGGCAGCGTTATCAGCCTGTTAGTACTAAAGGCAGGCCTGATGAAAATTTGGCATGGAGCCCTCCCAGTCTATCAGAAACATGATGCTCCTTCCTGTTCACCTTATCTGCTTTGTCCTTATGGATATCAAAGCTGGGAGGAACCTGAGCACTGTTGTACTAGGTTTCATCACTGCATGTGAGATTTGTTGTCATTTTCCGTAATCAAAACTTTAAAGTACTAGACTCAGTCCCATCTTCTGATTTCCCACATAATAAGACCTTTCCTGCTGTGGTGGCTCCAGTACACAGCATGAATGATTTGGATTACACACCTGGATGAAAAGGGACTTTAGTGGTCGGAAATTTTGAGAACTTGGCAACTTGCCAAGCACAGGACTGGAAGGTCAAAGAGTTAAGAGAAAGCAATTGCAGCTTGCTGTCCCCCTGCTGTAGACTTTGCATCCTGTGGTATCTGAACTGTTACTGCCTACTGTCCTTCATGTTCCTTGAAGAAATGCTGCTTGAGATCAGTACATGTCTTTGGCCCCCCTGAAAAGGAGTACATTCCGTGAACATTCTGAACTCAAGGTTTTGGCATCCAAGGAATCTTGATTTCATATACCTATGGTGTTTCAAGGCCTGCAGAATTTGAAATCTTGACTGTCTTCTTACCAGACATCACTTCTTTTGTTTTCATTTCTTTGACATTACCTTTTTCTTTTGCCTAGCCCTGAAGCTTCCAGTTGGTCAGGAAGGGCCTTTCTTCCCAAAGCACAGAGTACTATGCAACTGTTTCTTGCATATGTTGCATACGTGGCATCTATCCAAGGCACAGAAAAAAATACTTGCTCTTTCAGAAGAGCTCTAGCAAGCTTAATTCCCAGCCGGTTTCCTTTGCTCTATGCTCCTGTTATGCTCCAAAATCTCTGAGAGACCTTGTGAGTTGAACACAAAGTGTATTATGAAAGCACTGTCAGAAATTACCCAATAACAGTAGTTTATCCCTTATCATAGCATGAAAACTGTGTTCCAGAACTCAGCATGCTAAATTGCCTGATTACAGGTAAAGAAATCTTAACCTTCTTCTCAATACAGGTTTATTTTCACTAAACCTCCATATCCCTTTTACTCCTTTCTATTGTATGTCCTTTTTTCCTGTACAACTGCAGGAATCATTGCACTTGTTCTTAACACTGCTTTCCAAGACTGTAAAACGACTTTGCTACCATCCATTAGACTACAAAAGAGCAGTCTTTGTTGTATTTTTCCCATTCCAGTCAAGGACAGTTTCAGCACTTAACAGAGGATGTAGCTCTGGAATCAGAAGCCATGGTTGTTTGGAGAGGCTTTTCAGATTTTAGGCACTGTTAAGATGTCTGAAAATATTTTTTTACAGGTTACAAGTGTGCACTTAGGGGTTCTGTATGGTTTTCATTTGTTTTAGCTGAAACACAATATTGTATGTGGAGTGTATATCTGAGCAAAGATAAAATATCTAATACACATGCATCAGTGATGATAAATATCAAATTCCATCTATGGCTTCTGTTATTTGAATTTCATGTGTCTCGTTTCTAACCTGAGGAATATACTTTGCAATGCAATCAGTGGTCCCTGGCAGACCATTGCATTGCTGTGGGACTGTTAGTTACCCTTAAGCTTTTGCCGTGATGCTAATACATATTCATATCAAATAACCAAGTGATTCAGCTGACAGGTAAAATAAGTTCCAATACACTGGACAATACATTGTAATGCACTCTGGATAGGTTTAGCACAGAATTGTCCTTCAATATGTGTAGTATATTAGTTTGGAATATGAATAAGGAAACATAGGACCTATGAAGCTTGTATTGATGAACTTCTCTGGCAAGATTTTAGCTGTATAATATTCTGATGTTCTTGCATTTTTATGTGTTTCTATAAATAGTATTGCAACTCAGTCTACTGGTAATGTAGTATTAGCTGTTTTGTATCACTGCAAGATCAGATTGCAGTTGTCTGGTTTTCTCATTATTTTATTAATGTTGATTTTTTTTTTACAATTCCTGCTTTTCAAACTTCTCAGAAGTCAGCCTACTGGTCAGTTTGGTCTGGAATGTTTAGTCCTTCTGAACTAATGCATACCCAATACTGTCTTACGTTTGATGAATATATATTACATATTTATAAAAACACACATACATATGTATGTATTTTCTCACTTGTGTAAATTGGAAAGAGAAAACCCAATTTTTCTCACAGTTTAATGAAAAAGTAAACTATTTCTGTTTGTGCTGCAGCCAGTCATGAAAGACTTTTATCTAAATAGGAAAGCTTTCGGCAGTCAGTCTGTTATTTAACAACAGCTGTTTGTGATCAGTGCCAGTGGAAATCACTTGTTTTCACCCATTCACAAAGAACAGGCTGGTAAAAGGGATTCCAGGAATAGGTACACAGAGTTTAAATAAATCATATTGTAAGATGGTGCCATTTACAATGTAGCATAATTGTGATTTCTGATAAGATTTTTCCAGAAATCAGGCATAGGATAAAATTAGGATTGATCCTAGAATGATCTGCGTTGGAAGGGACCTGAAGACTCTAGGTCCAACCCTCCTGCCATACAGGCATACCCAGCCACCTTTCACTAGCCCAGGTTTCTCAAAGCCCTGTCCAATGTGGCCTTGAATAATTCCAGGGATGGAGCATTCACAGCTTCTCTGAGCAACCTGTTCCAGTGCCTCACCACACTCACAGTAAAGAATTTCTTCCTTATGTTCAATCTAAAGCTACCTTCTTTCAGTCTGAAGCCTGTACCCCTTGTCCTGTTGCTACATGCCTTTGATAGTTGTTTTATAAAAGAACTGAGGAAATCAGAGCCCTAACTATAATTCTGACCCCTTAGAAAGTACATGGAAATTTTCACAGCTCTGCTTCTCTTTCAATCCTGTCTTCATCAACTAACACTTTTTTTTTGTCAAACTGAGTGCATAGCATTGGAAATAAGAAGATAAGGAATGCCATTCTCAGTTGGATCCAGTATCCCTCTGTCCCACTACTTGGCCTCTAACAGTAGCAGATGATGTTTAGGCAGATCCTGGGATCCTGTTCCCTCTCTGTGGTCCCATTCCCTTGGGCTCTCCAGCATTCAGAATTGGTGCATTTGGAAGAGTATTGCCCTGCCTAGTTCTTTAGTATCTATTGAGAATCTGTCTGACAGTCTTAAGAAACAAGTTGTTCACAAGAAGTTTTTTACAAACTAAAATATCATCACTGGCAGCCTCAGTGGTGACAAAAGTGCCAAAGCCTAACTTGGCATGCCTTCAGTTGGGTACTTCTGCCTTCCACAGAGACTGTAAGCAATCCTACTATCATGTACATAGAGTAGTAGCTGCACATCCTCTGTGTTTCAGATCCAGCAGTCACACCTCAGATGCATCAGATGAACTATACCTGTTGGTCTCCATCGATTATTACAGACACTTGGAATGGTTGGCAGATATATTTGTCTACGCAGTAAATGACTAAATGTGGCTCAGATAAATTCCCACTTGCTAAGCCTAGATGTAAACTCCTGCGCTAAAAGAAAATTTGGTCTGAAAGCTGGATGAATTGCCCTCTTCACTCAGATGAGTTTTGGGAAGATGATCTTGCTGATTTTATGAAACTGGTATTGCTGTACCTACATAAATGTGTCTGTCTGTAAAGTGTTTCACGATATTGGCAGTTCTAACAAACATGAAAGTCACTTAAAGCTTTTTTGAAACTGTAGAATAAAGTTTAGCTGTTTTGAATCCCTGAAGATGAGTGTTGCCAAAGAGTTCAAAAGCATTTTTCTTCCTGTTGTTACTAGCATTTATGGCCTGTGCAATAAAAATTTCTAATTACTGGAAAGATTCAAGCGAGGCAGGAAAAAAGTCCTCTCCTTTTTATGCCTTTGTGAAGTTGCCTTTCTATATTGTGTAAAAAGAACCTGTTTTATTTAAAAGCTTCTCTTTTTCTTCATTCACATTCTTTAAAAGCTTTTCTGTATTGTAATTTTAAAAATGAATGTGGTTCTATTCAAATAAAAGTTTACTCTTAATGGCATTTATGCTTCATATGATAGAGCACCTTCATTTACTTAGTTATACATAGGCAGTCAGCAGTGTTATGAACTGTTTCGTTTTTACTAAGGAATATGCAGATCTCTGGAATATTCCACAAAGGAAAGGGTGGGTTATTTTAAATCCTTTATTTGACTTGATCATAAAGCATGGGTACTAGCCTAGTGTTTTATGACATGCTCAAGTATGATTAATAATTTTAACTATGCTGGTTCCCCCATAAGATCAATATTATAGAATTTTTCCAGTCACTATTTCAATGTATTTTAATTGAAATTGATTTCCTATGAAATAATAAATTGAAGCGTATTAACAATGGTCTTGTGGTCCTTGACATTCAAGTTCTGACTTCCAACGAAATTCTGAACAGTTTTTAAAAAATACATGATTTACCTCTATATACAGCATAAGTACTCATGAAGCACCTGTAATTTTTTGTGTTAATTCCAGTAAATGACAGCATAAATACAGCAGCCTTAATTTGAAACAGGAATGCGAATGAAAATGTGGCAGAGAATTGTTTTTTTTTTAAAACAACTTATTTTTCTGTTGGCAGTTCAGCTACAGCTCTGTAGTATGATCTTAAAATTGAAAAATATTTTTATCAGTGAAAGTGCATGCCAGTCACATGAATTATTAGAAGTTACCTGTACAAAGAAAAGATACATTGAAGTTCTCTGTAGGAACTTCAGGTTTTCCAAAGGTATCACCTGGAGGACGTTGAGTTAATCTTTGACTGTTTTTCTTGGGGGCAGAGTGATAAGTTGAGTTTTAGGCAGTTTGTACTTGGCAATACCACAGTTCTGAAGCTCTTCAATCCCACTAAATTTTCATCCACATCTTAGAGCTTATTCTTGATTAAGTTTATCCACATTGTTGGAATAGTTTGTTTACATGCATTTGGCTTAATCAATGGCTTCCACCTGAAGACAACCTGATTAGAAAATAACCAGGCTCAGGATTGGCACAGTGTGTTATATCCAGCCAGCCTGGTATAGTATGTCAGGTCTCTGACTTGGCATACTAAGAATGCTACACAAGAGGACTGGATTTCTTTCCTCAGGAACTGTAGAGATAACCAAGTTAGAGACTTCTGTATGTGAGCAAAAAGGCATTTCAATGTTCCCTTGCAAGCTTGAGCACAGTGTGAAGACATGTACATTGACATGGTCTTCGAGTTTTGAGTCCTCTACACTAAAAAGAGGATTCGCATCTTCCCAGTCCATTTGTCTGGCACACCCAGCTGCCATCAGCTAGCAATTCATGAAATGAGATGGAGTTGAAGCAGCTGGAACACCTGGACCTGGAAACAAGTAATTTTGTCATATTCTTTCTTTAGTGAGACCAGTTAAGAGGCTTACTTCTGATAGCATCAGTCAGCAGACTCTCATTTTTCCACATTGAAAGAGCACTGACATGTAGGACTTTCAGGAGCTGGATTTTGAGAAAAAGATCTGAAAGAAAAAAGGTCTTGCGCAGCAAAAGGAGGAGATTCTTACTGATTTTGCCTTCTTCAGTGATGCAAAGCTTCTGTTCTTAAAGTTTATTCTCCAAAGTTCTCTAAGTCCTCCAAGGTCCTATGGTTTTTGTTTTCTTTCCACTTCGGCATATGTCAGAGGTAGACATGGAGAGAGAATGGTAATCACATTTCATTCATTCTTTAAACTGTTAGGTAATTCCAGTTTTCCTTAGGAATAAAGGAAATCCTTCTTTCTTACTAATTTTGTTTGGTTTTCATTTCTTTAAGAAATCCTGAGCAACTGAAGATTGTTGTTAGACCAAGAGATTAATACCTCCTGCTCTAGTTTTATTTATTTCTCTGTAGTCTAAATGTTTAGAGGGCTGATTAGACTACAATTGTCTGCTGAAGAATTTCTTTACTTCTTTCCAGAGAGTGTAGCTATGTGAAACACTTTTCAGCAGTTCCTTGTAATATTCTGTCATAAAGTGCCAAGATGGTCCTGCTGTATTTAATGAGTATTTAAAGAATGTTGGATGGTGGAAGAAGCAATCATCTTAGAAAATGGACTAGCTTTTAAAAGTATCAGGTAATTAAGGATGCAGATAAACTTTTGAAAATTCCCTACATTGATCACTCCCAGTATCACAACAGTTGTAATTCTCAGTCTAAACCTGAAAGACTTTGAAGCAAAAAAACTATATTTCAGATGAAAGAGATAGGAAAGAGGAAGGGAAGGATACTTCTGCCTCTAAAGCTCCACTGACAAATCAATTGTCACCTGGATAGGTTCTGAACAGATCTTTCTCTAGATTCCAGAGTTGTTGTAATGCCCATCTGTGTGGATACCATCCTTTCTGTTACAGTGGTTGACTGTGACACTAACCACTGATATGGTTGACTTTTGTGTGTCTCTGCTTAAACCTGGAAGGTTCTGAGGGTCATCAGGCAGCCAGCCCTTACAGCCCATCAAGGTAATGAATGTCTTTTTGCTGGGATGTATCTTCAGACATTGAGACACCTATGAGCTTTTTTGCCTTTTTCTAGAAATGTTTCCTTTAGGTGTGGAGTTTTATCTCAGATAGCATAATGAAAATTGTGGTTTATTTTCTTGTAATCCTAATAAGCTCTTTCCTAGTGAATTATTATTTTTTGCTGATATTTGCTTGCTAGATGTGTTTGTTGATAAGTTTTCTTTCTCCCTTCTTAAATATCCGCTGCTGTGATAAGCACTTAAATGTGTGACCGTTGCTTTGTCAGCAACTCATGTTTTCCTTTGTTATACTGTTACTGCTGTTCTTGACAACTTTTCGGTTCTCTCTGGTAATGGAAATGTCGCTGAGGGAATTTTACTTTACTTCTACATGGCTTAGCTGATCACAGGATAATTCTGGTATGAGAATATGTGTTTTACTGATTTCTTTTCTGTTTTCTTTTGATCCAGATGATCAGAACCCAGGCAATTTAAGTGAGGAATGCAAATAGATGCTGGGACAAGAAGAAAATTCCTTTTATCAGGGATGTCTAGAAATTAGGAGCACCTAAAGATAGTATCTTCCTTAAGTTTCTGCTGCTTATAATTAATTTGGCTAGGGTCCTTGGGAAAGTCTTTAGCTGACGTCAACCTGATCCTTACTCTTCTTCCACAAATTCTGTACCATTTCTAGCACAGCAAACAAATAGCAAGAGGAGCTACTCTGCTAAGAAGAATCTAAATGTATGTCTACCACCAGCTATGATTTGCTTTTATCCCAGTTATCTCTCTTTGAAAATTGGAGACCTCAACTTTGTTCTTGGTTCTGTGTGGGCAAGTGAAAGAGTAATGCTCCATTGCTTGCAGAGAAATTTAAACTAGTAAAAATGAGAATAGGATCAACCCCATTTTTCCTCTACAGCATGAGACTGTAAAGCCCATTCAAATCAATGAAGGGTACCAATGCTTTGTTGACCTTTGGATCAAATCCATAAACCTTTTTATAACTTAAAACCACAAATACAGAAACATAAGGGTTGTATTCTCTAACCCAGCATAGGTCTTTGTCAAGTTGAAAAATATGATCTCTTGCCAATTTTATTGTATCAAAAATACAATTATGATATTTTATTCTATTTAGAAGTTTTTTCATGACTATACAAGACCTATTTTCCCTTTGTCTCAAAATCTCCTTTGACGATGTGCACTGCCTGTGTTATTTGCAATCCAATTTCATAATCACTGCTGGAAATGAAAATAAAAGCTGCACTTTTATCTTATTCTTTATAGTCATGCTCTATACTAAAATGGCATAATCAAAGATAAAAACAATTAGACTGTCTTTTAGCTTAAGCAGTTTGAAGAGTCTTTGTCACATCTTGCCTAATCCAGCTAAAACCTTGGTGTCCAATTGAACTCATTGTTCGCATTCCTCAAATAATCAACAAAGAACAAAACCCTTCCCCAGAGATAATCTGTACCCTTCTAAAACAGGTGCCTGTGATAGGTGCAGTATACTGCCCTCTGGAAATTCATGCCTCTGTCAGATGGAGGACTTGCCATTTAATTCAGGACACCTACATTTAATAGAGGAAGAGTAGGTAGTAGCTCTTCCTACTTTTTGCTTTTCAGCATCAAGCGTGTAACAAGTGATGTTACCAACTGCTAATTTGACAGCAAACTTGCACTGCCTTAGTATAGTAATTTTATTTCTTTATCTGTTTCTGTTGTCAAAATCTGGTTATGCTATGCCTTTATATTGCACTTTTTTTCTGCAAGAGATATCATCTTTCATACACTTTTTATTAACTTTTTTTAAATTGAACCTACTTAGTATTCACTGGTAGTAGAATTAAAGCAACATTCATGTGTTCATAGTTGAACTTCTAAGGAGTTGCATGTTCTGGGTCAAGGGTTTGGGCGTTGTTTTCTCAGTTGTAATTTAAACAATCTTTAGTCTGAAGCAGACATGGATGCATTTTATATATTGTCTTGGGATAAGTTTATAACTTCACTTCTGCAATTTTTCTCAGACATGAATGCTTTAATAACTGCAGTTAGACTGATCTTAGTCCTCTGAGTTCTTCTTTCATCTGGATATGGTTGAGCCTGATGCAAATATTGTATAATTTTTATTAATTTTTTATGATTGTGGATTTGTTGCCTCTGTGGAGCTGGATCTAGTCTTAGACAGGAAGGCCAGGACCGGGCTGAGAGCCCCAGATGGAATGCCCACTAAGAACTGAACTTCTACCTTATAATTCAGAAAGTTTACTGCAAAATTCTTCTGTTTCATATAATTAATTAGTGCATAGTTTCAATTAAATAGAAAAGCCAGTAAAACCTATCAAAAAATGGAATAGTGATACAGAAGGTTGACTGAAAAAAAATTCTTCATATGTCTTTTGTTTGGGCTTTCTGTGTCTCCTTTAATGCTCTCTTGCA
This sequence comes from Nicator chloris, assembly GCA_013400495.1. Classification (NCBI taxonomy): domain Eukaryota; kingdom Metazoa; phylum Chordata; class Aves; order Passeriformes; family Pycnonotidae; genus Nicator; species Nicator chloris. The sequence goes on along the minus strand of WAAE01015820.1, from coordinate 18,219 downwards.
TTCTCATGCAGCTCATTCTTTTTATTGAATACTAAAGCCTTTACCATCTGCCAAAAGGTTTTATTTTGGGGTTTCCTCTTATGTGGGAGGGTGATTTCCTCCTTCCCTTCATGCTAGTTTCATTGCTATCTTTAGGACTCGGAGCCTACTGGAGACCTTCCTGTCTCCTTTTTATTACACAGTCTCCTCCTTCCGTGCTGCAAGTTCCTGCTCCCAGGGGCAAAGAAGAAAACAAGAGCTGAACCTGCCTTTTTGAGCTGCCTGGCTGATGCCAACAGGAGTTTTAAACACAGGAGTCCAGTTCCTGGAGCGTAGGGCTGCACGGACTCCTCACCGACGTTCCTGGGGTGGGTGTTCTTAGGAAGAGTTCCTGTGCAAAGTCTGTGTGCAACCTCCCTGTGCTTTGGCTGCAGAGTGCAGTGCCTTCTGAAAAAAGGGTGCTGTAATCTGTAGCATTTAATCTAAGAGCAGTTTATCCCTCTCTATTTGTTAGTCTTTTGCCTCAGCACATTAATCCAACCTGTTCTGCCATTGTTAAGACATCTGCAGCCATAACCCTGTAGTTTCTTCCTCTTATGGGAACTTTAGATGTTTATTTTTTCTATGAACGTATCGATTTCCTATCTTTACCTTCCTTGTGCTGCAGAGAAAAAGAAGTGAAATTGAAGGTATTATATTTGCAGAGGGATAGAATTGCATTTTTTTTTTAATGCCTGAAAGCAAAATAAAGCAGATGGCAGTCTGGATTTTTCAGCATAGCTCTCAAGGCTGCAGGGAATACAGCTGTAGTGGGATGTGAGTATCCAGTTGTTGAGCCATGAGCACAGCAGGAGAATGCTGTGAGCCCTGGTCATGTACCTCCATTTAAACATTGCTGCAGAGCTCTGCCATTATCTCTCCTTGAAGTAGATGCTACATGGGAGAAACAAAGGCTTCTGCCTTTTCCCTTCAGCCTCTGTCTGCTGGGAGTGAGAGCAGTCTCTGAGGATTGTGCAGTCCTGTTGCTGCCTGTCCTAATTTGCTGTACAGCTGAGCCTGTGACTGGAGGCAGTGTGAATGTGGAAGGCACAGGGAGTTGTGCTGGGTGTCAGATCACCTCCTGAGGGCTCTGCCAGGATCCATATCAACTAAATTATACCTCTGTTGAGTGCATTTCTAGCACTCCTTTTTTGATATTTTATTTGATCACTGGCATTACACCAAACAGCATGTCAGGTAGTAATAGGAATGTAATATTATTTTATTTGTGATTAGCTCATCTCTTGGGCTCTGAGATGTTCTAATCTCTGTTCTTCCATCATCACCCAGTTTTCTTTGGAGCTCTATCGTTTGGTTTACTTACTCTCCCTCTGTAATTGAAAACTTTACTGTTGATCACCATGAACATTTTTCAGTGCTTACAAATAAATGGTCCATTTTCCATCCCTTCAGTGCATCTAGTTTTTCTGACTGGAGGAATCTAATATAAGGTTGAAATGTGGATGAGGAGGATGAGGGTGACCCAGGGTGTTACCTAAATACCTGATCTACAGATAAAAAGCAGTGCTGAGATTTCTGTTCAGGAAAGTGCCAGAAAAACTGCCTAGTTCTTAGCACTGCCTATTTTAATGACATTCAGTTCCAAACTCCAGGTACAGCATTGCACAGAGAGGTCAGTGGTGCCCATTTCTAACAGCGGAATGGTGCAACATAACAGCCTGAGATGACATTTTCTCCTGGAAAATAAGAGGGTTATATAAAAAACTTTCAAGCAGGAGACACATGTATCTCATCATTTAGAGAGCAAGGCTTTGTGCTTCTGGTTAAACACAGGTTTCCATGTTCTCCCTGTCACAGATGCACACACATGCACACACTCTAATTGGATAAAACTGTAAACAGTAAATTAGGGATATGATTAAAAATTAAACAGCCACTGCAGAAACCATCAGTAGTAAATGCTTATTAACTTACACATAACAGCATGCTGGTGTGATAGCTTCAAATTGCCTGCTGAAACTGATTTGCAGCAAATAAGGCCAGCTTTCTAAAAGGATATTTCTGGGTTCCAGTAACCAGACCCTCAGCTCTGATTGCTTGTTTTTTTTCCTTCACAATTTTTGCCAGCCTTTTTTAAGTAACTGATAATGTGCGTGACTTTCTTTAACTACAGTGGGTGTTGTCCTTTGCTTCTGCTGCTTAGCGGAATGAGTCAGGATGGGCCTGATCCAACTTTGTCCTCTCTCATCCATTGCAAGACTTCTATGGTTTGCTTGTGTTTTTACAGGGCTTCACCAGAGCCCTGTCCATTCTGGGACCCATCTTGCTTGCCCTTTTATGTACACACTACATGATAACATGGAGGGCAAAGCTGATTTATACAAATTCACTTGCCCTTCTGTACTAGTCTGAAAACAAACCAGCAGGAGATTCCAAATCAGAACTACAATTAAATAGGAAAATTAAAATAAAGGCAGAAAATACTGGCTTAAGCTGACAGACTCAAGATACAACCTGGCACCCTGTTCATCAGGGTGGTGGTAGCCATCTAATTAAATGATGGCTGCAGTCCTGTTGGAGTGATGGATGTGGTTCTGTTGAAGCAGTAATCCTTTAGAAGGGTCTGGTCTTCCTCTGAAGGTCCACTGGTGGTTATGTAGCTCTTGTCCTCTGGGAATCCAGTAGGTAAGGTTGCTTGTAGTGTTCCAAACCTCAGATTGTGTCCAGGTAGGAGTGCTTGGTTCCTTCTCCTGGGTGGAGCATTTCACAATGGGATGATGTAATTTGATGGATCATGCAGTGAGACTCAATGGCCCATTAGCAGAAGATACTGTCCCCCCCCCCCCCCCAAGGACTTATCAAGGATGAGTCATGGAAGAAATAAAGAACACTGCCCCACCTGGTTTTAACAGCTTAGGAAGATGGTGATAGAATACATACCTTTGGTTACATCTTACATTGTAACCTAAGACACCATCCAAGTGCGACATCTACACATCCACATCTGGGATCTCCAGACCAGCTCCACCTGGCAATGCATGGCAAAAGCTACAGTTTCTGGAAAAGGCATCCTTCCAGCTCTGTGGGCCCTTTCCATCTCATCTCATCTCATCTCCTCACATATATGCCCTACTCTGTGTGTCCTGCATGTGGAGTCCAGTGTGTTGAAAGACAGGTTGTTTGTCCATCCTGCTTTGTGAGAGTTAGCATGTTTCCAGCCAGGGCAAGGGATTCTCACAAGAACTTTTACAGCCTTCATTGAATATCAGCAGCTCAATGCTAGCTTTAGGTGTTATGGGGAAAGTTGAAACAAGGTTTAAAAACCTCTCAAAATCGGGACTAATCTGGAGTGAGATTAGAGCAAAGCAGAATCTTCTCTAGTGAGCTGTAGCTTCTTGGGTATTTGCTTTTCACGTGGGTTCTGTAATATGGATATTTGACCGGTATATAGTATAAAGGAGCATTTGCATACTCATTTCTTACATTCATATGGGTGAAACTGAGGGCTGCTCTCTCCAGAAAGCTGCTGAACTTTTTGCATCTTCTCTGGGGCTCCTGTGTTCATTTAGGCTGGAGACCTCTTTCCCTCTTTTCTCCTGACAGTCAAAATCAAGAAATGAATGGGTGTTTCTTGAGTGAAGGATAATTATAGTCCACCTAGAATCAGAGGGTTGTATATATCCTGTAAAAAAATCCTTTAATTCTACCTTCCTGTGAGAAAGTAGCACATCCCCTGAATCTCTGCTAAACTCCTTGAATGTGACTGCAGGTGGGTGAAACGTGGCTTTTGTTAAAAGCACTGCTAGAAGATGATTTCTATCATTAACACCTCAGCCCTCTCAGCTGTTTCTATGCTTATTCTGTTCAGCTGGTGTGGTCCATATTGGAGAAATGCAGTGGGTGGCTCTGTGGTAGCTGCTAGTGTTGTAGTTCAGCATTGGCTGCAGCCACACTCTGGTGAGCTGGCCAAATGATGGCACATACTGGAGCAGCTGTTGTCTGCAACAACGGTTACCGCCAGTTGTTTAGACTACTGCCTATGTTTTGAGGGATCTACAGGCTGCCTTGACTAGTGTATTTACAGTGTGAGTTTCTGCAAGTAGAAGGGAAATAGTGTGAGATGTGATGCTGTGGCTCTGAGAAAGGGGAGGACACAAGGGGTGCAAACCAGGTCTGAGATGCAGAGTGAGGTGCGTGCGGCTGCGGAGTGCCACAGCAGGAGCCAGGATCCTTGGCAAGGTAGATTCAGTATTGGCTTTACTCTCATTTTCTGGGGTTTGGTTCTTGGCTTTGCAAGGCCTTTCCAGTATAGTTATGTCCCCGTCCCAGCAACCAATTCTCACAAGAGAGAGGAAGCCACAGGTACACAATGTGCCCAGGTGAAAGACAGGGAGCAAGGTTGGAAGCCCACTGGCTTAGGTTCATAGAGCTGAATTGCTGTCAGCAGCAGAGGGAAACCTCTCCAGAGTGGTCTCAAGTGTACAGAATACCATAGGGAGCCGTCCTTTTTCTTCTCAATGTCCTGAAGAACAGATGGATCTGACATGTTTATTGCCGTAAGCTGTCTTGTTTTATGAGCACATCAGATCTAGGTACTTGACAGATGTGCCAAACAGAAAATAAAATCAATCCTTGCTGAGAGTTATGTATTTTAGCATCTGTGTTTTCTATTTTGAACTGTTCTCTTTATTGTCCAACTTAGTCTGTGCAAAATCAGGAGGAATTTTCATTTATAATTAAGGGAAGATAGAAACAAGCAAACTATTACAAGTGCACACCAATATGTGAGCTTTAAAAGCAGTGTTTGACACATTCAGCTTTTTGATTCAGAGCTGTATCTGGGATAGCAAAAATGTCAGATTTGATGCAGAGTCCATGTTGAACCATACTGCCAGTAGTGAAGTCAGATGTATACGTTACAGATTGAATATCTTGATACTTTAAAACCTGTGTAACAATTTCAAAAACATGAAATAAAAGCTTTTTGAAGCCAGCAACATGTTTGCTCCAAAGTTATTTCAACACAGTTCTGAATGTTGAAAGATGATTTTATTCACAACTACCCCATTAGTGTTTCTTGCCTTCAGCATGCACTTGGATTCTTTGGGGGATGAGGCAGCAAGTGCTTCTCTGTCTTTTTTCGTAGCAAGTGCTCTGTCATGGTTGAGCTTTTTCTTCCTCTTAAAAAAAAACAAAACAAAGTACTAAAAATTGTGTTAACGTACTGCGGTATTTTCAACAGTTGCAAACTGTGCAGTGCAACGTGGGTATGGAATATTTAATGTGATTTTAAATTAAAACTGTGCTACATATTTACTTTTTTAAGCAAAAGTACATTCGATTTATTTGAACTTCAGACAGCAGAGTAAAGTTAGATCATACAGGTTCTTGTAATTACTTAAATTTCTATTTATCCATGTATAGCAGTGACTGCTGCTGAAACACAACGGAAGTCAGACAACAGACTTGGAGAAAGTCACTGGTTAAACACCTGTTGTTGAAGAACTAAACTTTTTCTACTTCTGCAGGTGCAGAGATAATATCTTTTTCATGTTTGTTCAGCTATTTCAGTTCAGTGACTGGTTCATTCAAAAATAAGAAACCACTTGGGAGGAGGGAAAAAAAAGCTGAAAAGCTTGTCTTCCTCTTTGAGTCTATAAACAAAATCTGTGTGGTAGAGGATGAGATCTGCCAGTTCTATGCTCTTGAGAAATATGGCAACTAGAACTGACATGCAGTTCACCAAGGTAATGCTTCCTTGCTTAATGAGACTGGTTAGTTAAAAGTTTAATGATAAGCTTATTTTTGCCTTGATTTTGTAGTTTATTTGGAAAATACTGTTCTTCAGCATTTTTATTGCATTTCACTTTAACATCTATTTTATAAGTAGAACTTAACATGAATCCAAAGTAATAAAAAATACTACCTAGAATAATCTATCACTACCCATGTCCAAATATAATGAAACTGTAAGGAATGGAAATCAATCAAGAGTCGTGTGTGAAAGTGCAAATCATGTAAATAAATATGTGTAAGTTTATTAGCTGAATAAGAAATGCCATTCTTATTTATACATACTGTCTTTAAGTTTATATCAACAAGCTGAAACATTCACTAGTATTTGTTTTCTACTGCCCACAAGCTTAGGATAAGTCAGTCACAGTCAGCACAGCTTCATGAGAGGAAAGTCCTGCTTGTCAAACCTGACTTCCTTCTAGGGCAGGGTAATGCATGTAGCTGATCTAGAAAATCCAGTAAAATGTAATATTTTTTTTTAAAGGGAAAGCTTTTGGATACTATCTCTCACAGAATCCTTCTGGACAAAATGTCCAGCACGCATCAGAACAGTTGTGTTAGATGATGTGTGGGTAACTGGCTCACAGGTCAGGCACAAAGGGTTACAAGTGAATGGGGTCACATCAGACTGGCAGCCTGTCACTAGTGGGTTTCCATGGGGCTCCTTCCTTGGCCCTGTTCTCTTCAACATCTTCATTAATGATCTGGACGTAGGACTGGAAGGAATACTAAGTAAGTTTATTGAAAATATTGAACTGGGAGGAACTGTCGACACTCTGGAGGGTAGAGAGGCCCTGCAGAGAGACCTCAACAAATTAAAGGACTGGGAAATCACCAGCAATGAAGTTTAACAAGGGCAGGTGCTGGATCCTGCATGGAGCAGCCCTGGCTGTGTGTATGAGAGGCTGGAGAGCAGCACTATGAAAAGTGGTCTGGGAGTCCTGGTTGATGGGAAGATAGACATGAGTCAGCAGTGCCCTGGCAGCCAGGAGGGTGAAGAATGGGGGACATCAGGCCCAGCATCACCAGCTGGGCAAGGGAGGGAATTGTCCTGCTCTGCTCTGCTCTGCTCTGCTCTGCTCTGCTCTGCTCTGCTCTGCTCTGCTCTGCTCTGCTCTGCTCTGCACTGGGGTGGCCTTATGTCAAGTGCTGGCTACAGTTTTGGTCACCACAATATAAAAAAGGCATTAGGCTATTGGGTAGTGCTTTGCAGAAAAACACCTTGGGGTCTTGATAAATAACAATTTAAATACAGACAAAGAGTGTCCTCACTGCAAAGGGGGACAAGAATGTCCTGGGCTGTACAAGCAGCAGTGCAAGAGAGCTGATCATTTCCTTCCATATGGCACTAACACGATGAAATCCTGAGTAGTCTGTGCAGTTCTGTGCTCAGCACAGGAAAGACAATGACAAACTGGAGTAGGTCCACAGAACAGGTCCCCAAGGCAGTCAGGGTCTGGAGCACATGATGAAGGAAAAGAAGATGAGGGCTGGATTTATTTAGTCTGAAGTCAAGGTTTTCGGGGTCTTACATCTGCAGCAGCCTATTGGGAGAGTGGAGAAAAGGGAGAGCCAGACTCTTCCCAGATGCACACAAGACTAGAACAAGACGTAATAGACACAACTTGTAATGCAGAAAATTCTAAGTAAATATAAGGTGGGGAGAAAGAGTGATGAAACAGTGGAACCGGCCCAGGGAAGGTGTTGATCTCCATCCTTGTTCATATTCCAAACTCAACTGGACACAGCCCAGTACAACCTGCTCTAGCACTATTCCTGCTCTCAGGAAGTTGGGCTGGAGATCTCCAGAGGTCACTTCCATCCAGCACAGTTCTGTGATTGGTAGGTGCCAGTGTGTGAGCTAATTGCCCACTCTGGGTCACTCTTGGGAAAATATGAAACACTTGAGATGTTTCATGTGATTTTCTTTAGGCATTTACTACATTGTAAGTTGACTCTCAGTCTGGGAGAGCCTGATCTCTTCTTTGGGGTGACAAGCTGAATACATGCCTACCCTTGGTCCAAGTGAATCTTGTCCAGGCTGTCTAACAAGAGTTAAAATCTAAAGAGGATTACTTTTGTTTCTGAGGACAAAGGAAATTAGTGAAAGAATTTACTTTATGCTTTATTCTGAGTCATAAGAAGAAAGTGGTTGAGAATTCGAAGATGGGAGACAATGTGAGTGAAAATGATCACAGAAGAGTTTCTGATCTGGAGGAAAGGAAGGAATGAGTAAAAGCAGCTGAATAATGTCAAAGGACTTTAAAAGAGCTTTTTTCTTTGAACTTTGAAATTGATAGGTAAGGACTAGGAAGGGATGGAAAAGAAAGTTCAAGGGATCTGGAGGTTTTTAGAAGGCAAGATTCTACAGACATGGCAGCAGACTGTTCCACTGAAGAAGGAAAAGACAAAATATCACGAGTACTTCAGGCCCTCTGCAATTAGTGAAAATCAGGGATTCTATAACTAATGACAACAAGATAATGCACTGGTAAAGGAAAAATTGAAAAAGTAACACTAATAGCTAGTTGAATGAGTGACAATTACAATAGGTATTAAAATTCAGGTTTTTCAATGCTATAGAAATAAGGGAAAGATGTAGGAAATTAGAGTGCTGTTACTTTGTGGACAGTGAGAGGAGAGCTGGTCACAAAGAAGAGGATGAACACCAGCCTTTCTTGGATTCCATTTTCCCAAACAGGCTAATTGTGGTGGGGTGGTTGGAACAGTTTAACTTACACTGAGGGAAAAGAACACAAGCTAGAATGGGGGACAGAGATGAAATAATATAGGGAAGCTGGACACAGTCAAATCACCAGGGTCTCCTGAAAATGTCCCTTGTGTGCCTCAGATGAGACCATCCCTGAGCTTTAGCTTTTAAGGACTTGTGAAGGATGAGGAAGGGCAAATTTAAGCATGAAAATGAGGAAGCCTGTCAGCTTAACTTTGATACATGGTGAAATGCTCCTGAAAATTATTAATCAATTTGTAAACACCTAGAGGGTAATAAGCTGATGGAAAAACAGCCAGTGTGGATTTATTAGGGTAAAGAAATGTGTCAAACCTTTCTAATTTCCTTTTTGAGTAGAATAAGAGATGTAGGAGGTAGAAATAGTAGGTATGTCTTTAGTACAGCTTTTGGCAGTGTTGTGGAAAGCTATGTAGCCTTCTTACAAGTAAACAGGTTAAAAATAATCTAGGTGAAATTATTGTGAGACAGGTGAAGGTCTCCTTGAAGTGCTGTGTCCAAGGAACAGTTATTGTTCGCTCGGCAAATGGGGAGACAGCCTGAAGTGCAGTGCTGCTGTTGCATTCTGCCCCAGGTCAGTGCTGCTCATGGTTTCGTTGGTGTCTTGAACAATGGGCTGGACAGAGCAGTGTGCAAGGGACTAAAAGCTCCAGTAGGCCTTGGTTATCGTGGAGGTTAGGTTTAGAGTCCTGAGTGGTCTTCATAAAATGCAGAAATGGTTAAAATTAGTGAGATGGGAATTTAGCAAATATAAATAAGGCCTTCAGTGTAGTGTTTTCCCCAGGAAGTGAAAACAAATGTGTGTATGCAGACAAGGGATATCTGAGTAAGTAACAGTGAGAGAGCATGTGATGTTGAATCAAGCTGAATATGAATCATGCTGTGATATGGCTGGCAGAGAAAATGGGGAAGAAACCAGACTCTAATCTAAGTTAGAGTGTTGTGTGTAAGCCGTAGGACATCCTTCAGTCTTTTCTGCGGGCTGGCTGTCGCTCTGCTGGGAGAGTGTCCAGAGCTGGCTTCACACCATGGAACAGTATAGACAAACTGGAGAATGCCAGAAAAAAGAGCAGTAGGAGTGAGCAGAGATTTAAGAAAGACCAATAAGAAAATATTGAAAGAATTAGGTCCAGGATGCAAGGACAGAGATGGAAAGAGAGACAATCTTTGAAGTATATTAAGGTTTTTTAATATTAAATCATAGGGAGTTTTGTCATACCATCTCCACCTAACCAAAGGTGAGAGGAAAAGAAATTAGCTCAGTTTACACCTAAGGAGGTTTAGTTTGGGTATTAGAAACGTAGCATAAGCATATAATAATGGAGTAATTGGGGGAACTGGAGTAGAGTGGTAGGTGTGAGGACTAAGTAAGAGTCACCTGTGTGGATATTTGTCTTTGCCTGGAGTGAAGGGGTAGACTCGATGATTTTTTTTGAAGTACATTTCAGTTCTCTCTTGTGGTTCAGTCCACTAAAGGAATATACAGATTAAAAATGTAAAACAAGAGTAAAACTGATTTAAACCAAGGGTTCCTTCGTGTTAATTTGAACTGTGATTATATTGAGCATTTCATATATTCCTGGTTTAAATTAATCCTTATGTTGCAGTATTAGTATCATCTGTTTATGGAGGTCTTTTACAATGCCCTTTTGTTGATTAAATAATATTTTATTTATTAAATAATATATTTTAATACGATAATATTTATTTTAAAATACTCCTTGGTCTGATAATCTCTTTGAGTATGAGTTATGCAAGTAATGATGAAGAGACTACAATGTTCTTAAAATTATTCTCAGGTATTTGGTGAATGCCCTAGTATTTCAGTAAATTGGCTGAATCCATACTGTAAAAACTAGACATCTTGTGAGACAATATGTCCAAATAAATGCCAATTTCTTAAATATGTAACACTTGCATAAAGAAGTATCTGCTCTCTAAAAATGAACTGCTCTCCAAACACACAGCTCATCCAGGCAGTAGCCTTGTATATCTTACTTTATCCAGTGTTGTACTGGTGACATTCATTCAATGAGGAGACCAAAATGGAAACATGATAGTTATTTTTCATGTTTGATTTTATTCTCTATGAATTTAATGTAAAGATGTTTATGTTAAGCTAATTATACCTTGGCTTTTTGTTTTCTGCTGCTGGCTGAAATCATGTAGAAAGATTATTTTTTTCCCTTTTCCCTAAAGAATGGAACATTCGACCACAGATGCCATTTTTTACATTAGATAGAGAACCTTGCTGTCTATTACTGCAGGTGATTTATTAGTACATAGGTCACACTGAGGAACAGTGACTAGTCAACAGGACACAGAAATCACACCACACAATGCCTGCAGAATCAAATTATCTTTGATGCTTAATATTAACCCAAACTGTAAAATAAGACTTAAACAAACAAAAATCCTCAAAAAAGGAAAGCCCAAAAGAAAACAGAAACCAGAGAATTTCTGGGATAAATTTTCTTCTTGCAGGAAATCTATGCTGAGCAGAGCATCCAAAGCAAGGGAAGAGCTGGATTTTGGCCTTCTGTATTCTGCTGTGCCCAGCTGTCCTGCTTCCTCTGTCTCTCTCTCTGCACATATGTGCCACCCACCTAAGGAAACAAATAGAAATGACTGGTCCCAGTGTGGCACTTCAGTCCTTCATGTTGATTCTGGCCAGGAAGATTTCTTGTGTATAATAATGGTTTATTCACACCCCCAAAACCTGTGCTTCTCTCAGTTTGGAGGGCACATGCTCACCTGCTGGCCCAGGAGCCTTGTCACCCACTGAGTGCTGTTTAGCCAAATGACAAGCACCTTTCATCTGGGAAAAAAGGATCCTTAACAGCCACAGCTAAGGATGTTTCTGACTTGGATAATGTATTAACAGCAGGGATGAAAGAGTTAATTCATTTTTCCATCCATAATTTTTTCTTTATAGAACTGATTTGACACAGTCTAGCAGGGTGCTGTTACTGAAAAATTGAAGCGCCAGGTGTGATTAAATAAGACCACACATTTCATTCCCTCTTTAATTTCACATCATCCTTCAGCAGCTGTACCCTTTGCTTTCTGTTAGTTGGAGAACACATTGCTTTTGCAGCAGGCAGCTTGCTGCATTGGTAGCATGCACCATTGGGCTGTTGTGAGTCAAATCTATTTGTGTGCACAAATTACTTATTGTTTGATGGACCAAACCTATTAATCTGTTTATTTCTCAAGTAGAAAACACAGAGTGCATTTGGGTAATGGAGACAAACCTAGCTTGGCTCCTTGGTATTTCCTGAGGTTCATCCATGCAGCAGAACATGTGCCATTCTATTGCAAAGAGAGTAAAAAGGTAAAGACAGTGGTGGACTTGAGATCTTTCTTCTGTTCCTACGAATCATAGCTCTGTAGGATCTGATGAAGGCACCTGCTTTGCTGAGATTCTGAGACTGAATCACTGCTATCCTGGCCACTGCAGGGCTGTAGTACTGGCACAGTGCAGAGATTGTACCCTTGTCCCTTTGATGCTGCATCAGAAAGGTGACACTGAGGCCTCAATGGCTATTAGCAGTTAGAACATGATGCCACAAAAAGAAAGCAATCATGTTTTTAACTGTCCTTTGCTTTAGAATAGTGTTCCTATGTAAAACTGAATTGGATCCTTAGAATATTGCTGGTGGTTATTCCAGGCAATGTTTCCTCTTACAAACTTTGGCTGGCCTTGCTTGTCAGCCAAGAGCAGCTCAAAACAAAAACATGTATCTTTTAATTTTGTTCATTCCTCAAATAGGGATTTTTCTGTAATAATGTGGCACTGTTGCCTGCAATTAAAAAAAAAAAAGTTTGTGTAGAAGTGACAGTGGCCTGGTCTGAGATGTTCCAGTGCAGTTCTGCCATAACTAATCCAAAGAACAGAAGTCTGTGCTCTGTTGTGCATCAGTTGAATCTGATGTATTGTTGTCCTGTGATGTCAGCTCCAAGGCATACAATTCACAGGAACACAGGTTTGGGTGTTTCTGAAGAGGCCTGCTGCTGTAGCTTTGGCTCTGTGTTCTCCTCCTACATCTCTGGGGCTGCACTCCATTTATTTCCTGCTGCACTCGGTGGTGATTTTTATACGACCATGCAACTGTGGTGTTCCTGATACAATGTGCTGACCCTTCTGAGCAATTTTGAGCAGCATTTGGCTGTTGCCTATTTATAAATGTGACTATGCAGCACTCTTGCCTGTCCTCCAGCACCCTTAGCCCCCTGTGTAAACCAGCCAGTTTTGCTTTCCAAAAACTTGTCAAAAATTCATCCATCAAAATTAAACAGATTAATTAAACAAGTAAAAGGGTACCTGAATACTACAGCTCTTTTATTCCCAAGTAAACAGGGTTTTGTATGCTGTAGCATTATTCCAACATGAAAGAAAAAAGATGCCAGGGGACAGTGACAGAAGGAGTTTGGAGGTTCTAGAGATGCATCTGGGCCTGTGTTTCAGTATAAATAATGCCTGTGAACACCTGCCCCTTCTTAAGTTTGATCTTGGAAGCAGCACTGGGACCAGATCATTTGATGTCTCCTTTTTTATAAATTGAGCTCTGCAGATAAAACTGGCTGCCTGTAAATGCAAGAGTGTCCTTAAAAGTGAGCTGGCATTTATGCAAACTTAAGTCATGCAGGAGAAGATACTCTTTAATATGTGAGAGAACAAAATTTAAAACTCCATTGAACTCCAAAGGATTTTTCTTTTTCTTTTCATTAATAGGCCAGTCTTCATGGAGATGGAGAAGGCTGCTCTGACTTTTGTTCTCCTGTGTGATGGAACGTCACTGTTACATCCTAAGTCTGAGCTGTCTAAGATTTACTGGTGTTAATAAATATTATTATTTCTTCACTGTGTATTCACATATATACAAAGGAAGTGTTTCAAAAGGTGAAATTATATTTAAGTAATTGTTTCTTGTTATGCTGAGGAATGTTTAAATTTATTTTTTGAGGTCACAATGAAGGGCTTAGGGGAGCTCTCAGACTGTGAAAATTACCCAGTAATGTCAGCCTAAAGTACTTAAAAATACAGTGTTGATCCCCTTCAGAAATAATGAGGTTTAAAAGGAACCAACATTTTGCTCTGGATGTTTTGGGAGGTGGAGTCTATAGCCTATTCGTGGTTTGAGGCTGAAGCATTAAACCTTTCATAAACCCAAAGTAAATATTTTCATGCCATTCCCTGTTTTTCAGAGCTGTTGCTTTAAGGGAAATGCTAGATGAATACTGGAAAAGTTGGCAGTAGCCCTTGCTCCTCCTGCTGATGCAAAGCAAGGTGTTATTTTCCCTACTGCTTTCCCCATATCCCTTCTTTTCGTTAGGGGAATGAACCTCTTTCTCTACCTCGAGAAAATGAATGCTTTTGCCATCAGTACTGCTTTTCCATCAAAGTCCTTTAAGGCAGTTCTTTTCCTCTCCACAAGCAAAACAGCCTTCACTTACACTTGCTCTGTGATAGGTTCCTTCTCCCTGAGGGAGCGCAACATCTGTTTCTTCTCTTCCATAGAGAAAGAGAGAGACACTCTCAAGAAATTCTTCTCCTTTCCTGCTTGCTAACAACAAAAGAGATTTTTAAGGCATTTGGTGTTTGTGGAAAGGGGAAAAGCCAATAGAGTACTAGACAGGAAAAAACAGCCATGGAAAAATAAATTGAACATAATTTGAGCTATAATGAAAGATCTTAAAAAGAAGTCAAACTGCCAAGCTAGAAAGCAAAAACGTGCATCTTGACATAAAGTACCTTTATGGAAGGATGTGCTTGGGATGATAGTGTAGGACCTGCACTTTGGGACATCTTGGCTCTAAATCCGCTCTGAGCTTCTTGGGTGATGCGAGATCAGAAACTTAACCCTTACTTGTTTTGATGGGCCATATGTAAAATGTGGTGGTGAGATTTGGTATTTTGTAGTGCTTGAAAGCACAAGAAAATGAAGTTTCCTAAACAGAAGCAGCTGTGCCATTGCAGTGATGGCAGTTTTTTGTGTATGATACTAAAAAGAGTTTATATCCTTTAAAGTATGGGAAGCATTGTGAAACGGTGCATTGTGCAACTGCATCCCTGGGGAATCAGTTTGTTGTTAGCATAGTGGATCCTGCAGCTTCAGTAAGGGGCCTACTTGAGAATGAGTTAAAAGGTGTAAAGTGAAAGAGAGCTTCATAGAACAACCCTGTGCTCTGCCTGCTGACGCCGTCCGTGCATGTTGCACAGATTTTGAAAGCAGCAGATTTTGTTGCATACAATCCACTTGCTAGTTTGAAGCCAAACTGAAACCAAAGGCTCTGAGCTGAGCTGTTTGTGGTCTGGATGGGGGAAGATTTCACATCTCTGTGGGTGCTTCTGCTGTGGCACATAATAAGAAGCTGTGGTCAGTGGGAGATAGGGCATTCTGGCTGCTGCCTGGAAAATCCACATGTGCAGCTTTAAGCTACTAAATAAGCATTGCAACCTACCAAAGCTCTCATTTGTGATATGGTTAGAGCTGGTGTCATACAGATGACTAGTTCCATCATTCAAAAATTCTTAAACCCATATGAATAAATTCAAAGATTTTTATCTTGTAAAATTGACCCACAACTCCTTAAACTCTCTTATATGTTTACAGTTTATTACTTCAGCCACTGACAACATTACCAGTTTGAACCTAGCACATCTGGATTTTTTAAGACTAAGGAAAAGTCTGTAATGTGCTGCAACTTCCTCCTGCAGTACCAATCAAAATAACCCAAAGATACTCTGTTTTTGCTACTGATACCAAAACTGTCTCCAAATCAGTATGGAAATGTGTTTGGAGGAAAAGTAAGATGTGAATTTCAGTGGCATCTTGGTTTAATCTTTTTACAGCTGCATTTGCAAAAATACCCATTCCTTGGTGGTTATTGTGTGTTTGGAGGGCCAGTACAAATACCATTTTCAGAGGTGTCAAAGTAGGAGATGGTTGTTAGTGGTGTTTCAGGACCCTCTTCATTCACCAAGCATATTCTTTGTATGTGTTTCTGCAGATCACTTAGAATAGTTGGTGTTTAAAAATTCACCTACTAATAGCACGACTTAGACGCAATCTTGCAACATGGTATGTGTCCTAATCTGATGAATTTGGGATACATGCTGTGGTTTAAAATAGTCAGGCTTAGTGCATTGGCTGTAACATTTCCATGGTGTAACATTCACTGGTGGCAGTTCTGTCCTCTCTCCAGTGCTTATTGAGATGCCTGTATACATTTCCCAAACCTGCCATTCACTTCCATTGTTAGTTGTGTTTGTTACTAAAGGAAGCCACCAGATTTCCATCATCACCATCTACATGTCCATCACTGAGGACAGTATAGCTTGTGGATAAACAACAAAGAACTGAGGAGCAGAAACACTTGAAAAAAATAAAGTAACAAGCAAAGAAACTGACTGCTGGAAGGAGAAGATTGGTTGAGTTGTAGCAGAAGTAATGAAGTGTGAAATGTGCTATTCCCAACCAGTACGCCATGCTGCTTTAATTTGCAGAATATATAATTATAAAACATTAACATTCCAGTACATCAGTCTTTGACAAAAATTGAAATGAAAACCGCAAAATGCATGAGTCTATTTCTAAGACAATAATTGTAATAATGGTGGATAAGAAATGTAAATAATTTTCCTGATTTTAAGATTATGTCTTTAAGATTCTTTGATTTTGTGCCCTGGTAAATCTTTGCATACTGTTGCAAAACCACTTAGTTTAGTAAAGCTTTACTTGTGGAAGTCCTTCCAGCATACAGTGGAACCCACCCCCAAGAAGATGTGTTTTAAAAATCAGATCAACTTTTATCTTTCTAGTACTTGATAATGATTTATACTAAGCCCATAGACAACCTGGAGGATACAGAGTGCATATGCACAGACCTGGCTGGGTCAAGAGATGACCTTTCTGAGTTGCTGTCTCCAGAGGAAGGAGCATTGTTTAGTCACTGAGATGCTAACAAGATGGTGCTGAGAGATGAACTAATTTTGGTAGCTTCATGCAGAAAAAAAAGCCCCTCTGAAACTTAATGACCTTCTGTAGGGGAAAAAGGCTTTAGGCATGAAGATACAAGCAGAAATCAACAAGGCTGTCATCTGGGAGAGAACACAGAAAAAGAAACAACTGGAATGCACTGCATGTTCTACTTAACTAAAAGTTATTATTTTGACATAGGAGCACAATTGACAGAGCAAGTAAGGTACAAAAAAATCACTGTGTTTAAAACACAGCTCTTGATCCTTCACAAGGAATAAAGCGGGATTTTTATTAACAAATGCCCAA
Source organism: Nicator chloris (assembly GCA_013400495.1). Taxonomy (NCBI): domain Eukaryota; kingdom Metazoa; phylum Chordata; class Aves; order Passeriformes; family Pycnonotidae; genus Nicator; species Nicator chloris. The sequence continues at coordinate 1,404 of WAAE01015820.1, read as the reverse complement.
TGTCTAGATGTGTTGCATGCACATCATCAAAGGCATTGACTCAATACAGCACTAAATTCTCAGAATCATGAAATAATATATGCAGGAGTAACCTGGGGACCATAGTTAGAGGTTGTACTGAATTTGGGGGAGAGGGATACATTTCTAACAGGAACAAGAAACTCCTACTATTGAGTTTGAGTCAGATATTCAGACTTCTATGTTTTTGGGAATGTAATACTCAAAGAGGCGGATGGTTTAGAACTGCTGTTTTAAAACTGTTTAGAATATTTTTATAAAGAAATAGCCTTTTACATGTTCAGATTGTGTCAGCACTCATACAAGAGTGGATGGCAGCATGGCCTGGGTACATTTCTTAGGAAAAAATGTCTAGTAGACAGATATCCAGGTTTTATGGACCATGTAGTTCCCTTTGCACTGAAAAAAATCAGTGCGTAGAATTTGTAATTCTGTCTTGAAAATGGATAGAATTAATTTTAGTTGGCAATATTAATGGTTTGATAGCATATCACAAATGTCAGTTATACAATTACAATACTAACTCATCATGTCATGTAGCAACCATACAGTTGTTGAAGGACATGATAATGGGATAGTAACTTACTCAAATTCATTTGTATGTCACCAACCCCTGGCCACACACTTTGGTGGTGACCAAGACAAATAAGTTCTTTCTTACAGTAACAACAACACTGCAGATCTTCAAGGATACCAGCCTTTGTGCTGATCCTGAGTATGTGACTCAATGGCTTTTTTCCTGTGCTACTGGGGGGACTCTGATACTGGAAGCTGTCTTAATGCAGAGAGCAGGATATTGTGCCCAAGCTGTGACTCAGAGAATGAGTTGCTGTGGGACTTCTCTAGCTGGTATTCCACATTAGACAGGTGGTGCTGGTCTTGCTGAAACTCCCACTGTGCAAAAGGCTGACAAATGCTTTGGACTGACACAACAATAATACCAACTTTTTGTGGTACATGAACCAGAGGAATTCAACATATCCCTGAACTAGCTCAAGTCTTTCAATGTTCTATTTAAGGGATATTGACAAAACAGGCCACATTATCACTCAAGTGATATGTAAGCTATAAAAGGACCTGGACAAAAAGAATAAATAAAGGAAAAACTCTAAACCAAACCTATTTTCTGCTCCTATGCTCCTACTGCTGGTTATGCAGAAGCAGTAAACAAGCCCTATTCCCAAAGCTGTGCTGACAGCACTGATGATGGTGGTGCACAAATTAGAAGGTAAACAAAAAGCCGTGTTAATTTCAAGCTCCATTAGAAACACAGGCGGTAAAAAAAATCAATGTCTCCCAAACAGAAAAGGTCAAAATTGGTAGGGAAAGAAAGTTGTTTTTCCGGTAGGTGTAAGACTTCTAAATTATTATTATTATTTGTTTTAA
>WAAE01015818.1:117445-146280 GCA_013400495.1 Nicator chloris | reverse complement strand
CTGATATTAGACATAATTTTAATTTAAGGTGTAACACCTGCTCGGTTTTGGGTGCCTTTTGGAGTGGGGGTTGGAAGGGGGAATAATCACAGTTAATGTTTCATATTCCAATCCTGAACAGCAGGTGTTCAGATGAAAGCTCTGAAATATCAATTTGAAATTAACTCCGAACATTTTCCGCTGCTGACAGTGCAACAGTTGCTGATCATTTTAAAAATACTGGCAAATCTTCCCGTGTCAATAACCACTTATCTTCAACATATGTGGGGTTATTTGCTTCAGCTTAGATCCTGAACTCGCTAAACTGCTGATTAATGATGGTTCTCATCTGTGACAAGGGACTGAGCACTCTGCAATTCAGTTTCAGTTCAGCAGGCCATCTGACATGCCAAAATTATTTCAAGCAGAAGTGGAAAATCAGTTCTGCTTCACATCCCAGATGTTTTCCATACACAATGACATCACGTGCTGAAACACCACCAAAGTCACTTCCAGCCAGAAAACTGGAGTATTCCTTCAGGACATGCGGAGAGCCTCAGGACCTTTCACTGCATCAAGGTTGTACTACTCAGCAAACAGACAAAAAGTTCCTTTGGCTGAGCGAAATGTTTTCCTATGCTTGCTAATATGGGTTTCTGAGATGAAAATTTATCATCAAACCACAAAATAACACAAAGCCCAGCATACTCTGAACTCTAACTCTGAGATCTCCAATCCTTTCATGCATTACCCTTTGCAAAAAGTTATTAGTATGAGCTGTGTCTATTTTGTTGTCAGAACAGTGCAATGAAGTCCAGAGTAGATATGCATGCTGCTGAAACGCAGCTGATGAGTGGAATGATCAGTAGAGTGGTCAAGTATCCAACTTGTAACTCTCTTACTGTCACCTGGTCCACCTCCATTCACAGACTCAAGAGGAATTAGTCTTTATCAGAGCAGTTACATTTTCACCCTTCCTATACTCATTAGGAACATTAGAACTCATTGATCAAACTATTGGCTGAAGACCCAACACAAACGTAGCAGTTTGAATTGCTTGTAAGTTGTATTTTGCATGTCCAAGTACTGGTCATGCTTGGAAAGTTATGGAAGGCCTCCATCCCTTGGCAGAGATGTACAAGAAGTGGTGTAAGCTGCTGTCTCCTCTCTCTAATGACCCAAACCAGCACCTCCCTGCAGACTGTCTAACAGGACACAGGCTGGAAGTCACCATCTTACCAGTGCCATTAACAACAGCAGTACTACAGGCAGTGAACAGCAATCACTGCTACAAACTAACAGAGTTTATTTATCACCCTAGCACTCCATCTATCAATTGCCTTTACTGAGATTCACCACCAGCCATGTCATAAAAAAGGCCCCAAAGCCTTGCAAAAATTTTACAGAAGACCCTGGAATGAAGGTCTAACTTTCTCATGGCAAAAAAAAGGACCTAATTTATGTCCAGAAGCTAAATTAAAAATTCTTCAGATCTTTTGGTCTTGTTTATCTTTTATATTAATACAAGGCTATTCTTATTTCATTTTTATTTGATCTCAAGACACTGAATTCAGAAACAAATACACCTCACACAATAACATTTTTTTTTCCATTACTTCCACATTTGGTTTCATTGACTTCTGTCTCTGGAGCCAAGAAACAAACAAACACACATGACAGCAGCTGTAAATAAATAAAACCCAGGTGCATGCCTAACTACTTCATCATCCGCTCATTATTAAACCTTGCAGAGGCAAACAGTGCTTGGATGCACTGTACTGAGCATAACAATCAGCATCAGGCCAAGAGGTCAGGACTCACTCAGCGGCATTTCACAACATTTGAACATTACACCCATGACAAGAATATGAATGAGTTCTGTGCAACAAACACACACTTCCAGAGGGACAGGCAAAACACATTTCTGTCACCTGTGCTGTCAGTCACTGCCTCAAAGCAGCACGTCTCTTGACAGATGCCAAAAAAGAGACACAAAGCAGGAATTTCGAACAGCCCGATTTTTACATGTTTACTTTTACAAAAGCCAAAGACAAAATCACTGCTGTGGACTGGTCTCGTAAAGAGATGTTTCTGCAACAGCAAGTGGCGACTGCCTTGGGAGTTACAGCAGTAGCCAGCAGAGCTCACTTCTACCCTCATCAACAGGGGTTTAATTCTTGTGAGGTACAAGGAGAAAACCCATTAAATTACCAGCCCTGCTGCTCACACAAAACAACCACAGACCCACTTCAATTGCTGGCAACAGCTGCCATTCCTCTGGAGGGACTGGAAACCACCAGAGTGGGGAATGAGTGCATGGAACACAAACAGGCTGACTGAAGATGCCACGGGAAGACAGAGGAGACAAAAGGGATCGTCCATCTGAAATGCTTGCAGAAAAAGGCTTTGCGGGGAAGCACAGAATTCAGACAGGGGATGGTATCTTTCTTCACCAATTCCAGTCCTTCTTAATTCCATTCCTGAACTTGCTTACTGCCTCACAATTCCATGCATGCCTTCTTTCAAGTATATTTTTTTCGTCTGTGCCTCTTTTCTTTTACTTGGTTTTCTTTTTTTACTACACCTTTTACAATTTCCTTTTGTTGCTTTTTCTACTCATACTGCCTACCTCTTTTCTAGTCTGTCTGATTTCTTGGTGATGTGTCCTATGCTAAGCTACCCTGGAAATAGGGATTTGGATATTTGGAAATTACAGATAACTCTACCTGAAATTCCTAATATTGCTGAGTGTGTCTGTGAACTCCACACACAATTTGAAGCACCATCTCAGCAGGCAAATAAAACCAAAAGAACACACAAAAAAAGTAAGTTTTCCTACATTGCTAAAACCAACATATGGTCAAGTCATCCCAAAGTCAGTTAATGCATCTAAACCTGAAACAGCTCCACACAACTATTTCCAGAAACCCTAAGACCAGGCTTTTTGTGTTTAATTATGACATTGATTAAGGTATCATTAGTGTCCCTGATCCTCCAAGTTTAATAATGAAAAACAGCCTCTTAAAATTTACTCCAGTGGAACAACCAGCTGCCAGAAAACATGGACAAGCTCTCTCAGTGTAGAAGCAAATGGTGCTCCTTGGGAAACTCTGACTTTACACAGCTGTTCTTGCTCAGATTTGTGAGGAAATTTATAAGAATACAATCACACAACCCCCTGAACTCAGAATGGGTATATTAACAGCTTTTCATCTTGCCAGGGTAAACTTCATTAAACTCTCTTCATACACAGCAGATGAAGCACAATTGATCACATACAGAGTCAGATGGAAAAGCAAAATTAGCTGGTTTGGAGATGCAGGGACAGTTAAAGGCAGCTGAGATTTTTCGTTCCATTTTCTTACTAAAGACCAACATTTCAAGTGACTAAATTTAGTTTTACTTCTCAGATAAAAGAAAAGAAGATGCAGGTGCAAAATCATTTAAGACCTGCTAACATTCTACATTCATTTCAGAAATTACCATACACCAAACAACCTGATAACAGTCCCATTTTGGTCAGGGACACACAGGATTTTAAAGCCCGTGACACATGACAGCCATCATCCTTCCAAGTCCTTTAGCAACTCATCTATTCCTCAGTTGCCTCCCGTTAGAGAGTCCATTTCTACATCTCCAACTGCCCCAAAAGGAAAGCAAAATGTTTCTGAATGTCTTAGCATCTATATTCTGCACCTTTGCCTAAGATAGATCTAGGAGACAGGGAACAGAACAGTGCAGATTTCATCTTCCCGCCAGATTCCGAAGGCTGCAGGAATAAGCATGGTCTGCCTCTGCCATTCTCTCTTCAGTCCTCAAGTTTCTAGTTTAGGATGAAGAAGAACAGGCTAAGATAAAGACAAGGCACAAGATAATCCAGGTCACATAAAGAAGTTGAAACAGAACACAGTGCTGATGGAACAAGGCCACATGAATTTATGTCTTACAAAACAAAACAAAAAAAAGGGATACTGAGAGGGTTGAGACTCAGGAAAAGCATTGTAAATAGGAAACACTTTAGATACTAGCAAAGAGATTTTCCTCTTTTAATACAGACACAGTCAAAATATGTCCCTGCTACTAATACCTGAAGAAAAAACAAAAATGGAAAGGAAAAGTGTCAGTTAATTCTCTGCCTGTTTGAGCTCTTCTTTAGAAAACTTTGATTTGAAATTTAGAACAGTTCATGCAAGTGATAATGTAGATTTAAAAGCAAAGTATTTCCTATGGTTACAAACTGCCAAAGAGTAATTAACCGTGGAGAAAAGTACAGCAGAAAGATGCTGTTGACCGTTCATGGAAACAAACCCCAATTTTCTTTTCCAACATTCCATCACAGGCGAGCTCCTATAAAGGTCCCTCTTGACCTGCCTCACTCCCTCTTCAAATTTCCCATCAAGTATGGTATCAAAGGAGTAGCCCTCACATCAGCCCCGTGTTCCATCATCCTGTAATCCTCATGCTCACTCTGATGTTAGCTGCTCATGTAGGAGCAATAACCTCCATCTGTCTGCTGAACAACTTCAGCTCATTCCTTAAAACAGCATTTTCCTGGAGGTATATAAAGAAAAGCTAGAAAGACCATAAAGCCATGGGAAGTGCCATCACTTCCACATTTTCTTCTTTTCTTTCAAGAAGAAACCAGGAAGACTGGCCAGATTTTAATCTAGGCCAGATGATTTTTGCAGAGCTCTCAAAATACGATTACAGCAACTCCACCAGGCACGGGGAAAGGCCATAATAAGTTGACAGGGCCCATGGAGAGTTACAGAAGTGCAGGTGTGTGGTTGTAGGACACGAAAAAAGGATGAGAGACTCTAAATATTTCAGAAGGCAAAGAGCATAGAAAAAAAGGCTTTTTTTCTAATTCTTAGTATTTTTATAAGGTGTTCTGATACAGACTGAACATGATTGGTGAATATGATTACACATCTTTCTGATCTCATTGGTTAAACTAGAGAAACAGCTCAAATGTTTTGAGAACTAGAAAAGCAGAACACCACTTGGAGAAAGATTGTTTTGAGAAAGGATAGTTGTTTGCCAAGGTTGTTTTGAGAAGAAGCTTTCTTGAGAACTTTTTCTGTGGGAAAAAGTTAGCAGCTGCTAGGAAGCTAAAATCTCTCAGACCCAGAAATATCAGGCCCACAGCAGATGTAAGAGGGTGATGCCCAGTACTGTCAGCAGTAATGAATTACTGCTAATTTGTGCTCTAATAATTCTTTACAGAGGCAATGGTGAGGTTATTATTTTTTAACAGGTATGATTATTTGGTTGCTCATGGGTAAGGTAGATGTTATCTGAGCTAAGTCAGGGAGGCTTCCGGACAAAACCAGGGAGGAGGTACCGATGCACTGTTCAATTTAGCAACTGTTGCCATGGAAATATCTTTTTTACTGACTGCTGATGATTATCTCATGTTTGAAATGTGATTTATGCACATTCTATGCAAAAGCAGAGAAGCATATTTATAAATGAGCAAACCATGTTTATTCCAAGATTAAAATGCAGTGTCCTCCATGTACGTTTCAGAAATACATAATTTGCCAAGACAGATTATTAATCATGAAAATATATTGGTCTTCTGCAGTATATAACCCAATTACCAGAGTAAAGCAGAAGCCCTTTCCAGATCCGAAATTAACAGGAAGAGGAAACATAATGCAATTCCCCTTTTCTTCCTCTTATCTTCTCACAGAAAAGGACAGGGAGTGAGCCAGAGAGACTATCTGGTGCAGCAGCTGCTATTGTTATGAATTTACAAGTGCACAGGCAGCACGAAGACATATTCAGCTTCCTGCTGCAGGATTTTTGTCAGTTTTCTTCATATTGGCCTTTGTGTCCAAAACTAGTTTTTAGAATCAACGTTTCTCCACAAGTTTAAACACATTTATCTGCTTTGTACTGATATTTGCTTGCCAATCATCTCTCTTTCCACACATTTTTTCTATTGTACAGAGACTCCACAGGGATGATTCACTTATTTTTGTATGTGTGTGTAAAGCAAGCTGAGAGATGCCAAAAAATACCTCCATTACTTCTGACAACCTCTTGAACTGGCCAGAAGTGAGGGTTTCTTCACCACTTGCAAAAAAAGGCAGCGAATGAAACTAGCAAGGAGGACCAAAATGGATGGTGGTGACCAAAATAGCTTCAAATGCAGGAAAAAAAATGTTTCTAGCTGCAGACTGACAGAACAAAACACCAGGTCCTGTGAGAAAGTCCCAGCAGGCCCAGCAATTCTAGGAAGACAAAAATTAGAGGTATTGAAAGTCCCTGCTTTAAGATGCAAAAAGCAGCATATAATTGCAGAGCATCTGAGAACTGAGACTTCTTGTATTAACCAGCCTGCATGAAAGTATTTTCAAGGTAAGGAAAGCAAGAACTGGACCAGTTAAAGTAAACATAGAACAACAGGTCACACAAAGTGAAAGGACTCTGGAATTGCACAAAGCCAAACAAAATATGATCAGTACTTGAAGTACCAGCAAAAATACAGAAAATTGAATGCCTCTTCTCCTATGCAAATAGACAAAAATTAGTCATTCAAGACCTGCAAATGGTTTGCTGAAGCCAGGTGTGATGAATCTGTTTTTGTGTTTAAGACCTCACAGAAAAGAGTGAAAAATCTTTAAATCAAAATCCCCAAACTGCAGATATGTTCCACCAAGGCAATGCAAGTTATCAGTCAGACTCCTTGTGTGTATTAGGTCTCGTTTCTGAGCCATACTGGGAATGGTACCTTGATAGTTCAGTGGAAGATTGGAGTTCAACTGTACTTTGTTCGGTGTGAAAGCAATATACCCACACATTTCAACTTCAGTACTGCAGCTGAAGTTCATCTACTACCCTGCATTTGAAAAATGTACTTTAAAAACCACCTAAATTTTAGTTTTGTAACATGTGAAGATCAGAGAACAGTTGGTAGTGAAATCTTCCACTTCAAGAATAAGGCCACTATTCAATTCTCCCCTTCTATTTTAATGCCAGGTGGATAAATATATAAAGTTACAGCTTGCATGCATTATAGTCTTATTATAAACAGAGACACAACACCAAAAAAGAGCTGATTACACAATACCCAGAAATTTGACGAAGTACAAGAGTTCTTGAATAAGCCCAATTAATACATCAATTGTTGAGTGACACCCATCAAATGTGGGTGCAATGACAGAGCTGGTAAATGGAGGGACTTACAGCTGAAGCCCACTCTGCATGAGCCTGGCCAAATTTAAGAGAGATATAGCAAGAATAGAATCCACCTCTACTTCAGTTATCTTAGCAAGGCTATAGAGAGACAGCATTCCTCAGTTCCCATAGCAGACATTCAGTCCAGCCACATAGCTAAAAACATACTTAGTCATCCATACAGATACTGACAAATCAGATCAGAAAATCAACTGTCTGAAGCACATACTTCGAAGAAGCGGGGGAGAGGAAGGAAAAAAAAAAAAAGTTTTTGCGTTCTTCTTATTTCTGGGAATTAAATTAAATAAGCTGACAAAGCATTTTTGCTAAGGAACACAAAATCAACTGAAGGTGTTGCCAGCACATAATAGCTAATGACAGCATAAGAGCATCAGTTCAGGCAGAGACTGAAGCCAGAGACAGCAAAGGCCCAAGCAGAAAATGTTAAGGTCAGTCCAGGTAACATTCAGTTTGTAATGAAAGAAGACAAATGCATGAGACACCCACTCTTAACTGACAGAACCCAGCCAGTGAATTCAAAGTCACTTCTAAACCCGAAATTGTAAAGATGGTTTCAGAAGGTCCAGTTGCAGAATATGCCAGATTAAACATATCTTGCCCACTGCAGCAACTACTACATGACAGCGGATCAGAAACCAGGGACAGCAGGACAAACACTCCTGGGAGTACTTGAGCCAAGTCACCTGCTCTGGTCAAGATTGTGCCCACACGATGCAGCCACAGCAGACTGAGCCATCAGCAGAGCATCAGGGCAGCGTGAACGGGAAGCACCTAACCTGCACTGTGTGCCACACCTACAGCACACTTTATCCTTAAAGAACAGCAGCCACCACCACTGGCATTTGCACCAGCGATTAGAACTGCCACCACCATCTTTAGAGAGGCACTTTATACAAGACATGTCAGTAAACAAATTAACAAGGGGGAATGGGTTATGCATCCTCGCTTGACAGAGTGACACATGTGACAGCTCCACTCAGGCTCTGCATGAAGAAACAGGCTCAGAGAGTAATAAAGATTGAGCTTTGACCAGTTAAGTGTTAATAATATCTGACACACATGGATGAGGATTAATCAGGGAGTTGTCAGGACTGTTATAATAATAGCTGCTTGAAATGCTGTTCAGTGGGAGGGATTCTAAAAATGAGAATACATTCACTTAATATATTGCAGTGCTTGCTTTAAAATGAATCATGAATAATCATTAGAAGGCTTCTGGTTGGAGGGAGGGAGTATTTCACATGACCCAGATGCTGGCTGCACATCTCCACAGATGGGATTAGAGCTGTCTGGTACCTAATAATGAGAGCTCTGTTTCAGCCTCGTGCCTTTTATTTCACTCCTGGTCTAACTGCAGCGGCAGTGCGGAAGTCCATCAGTTTTAGCCAACAAACATGCTGATATTGCTGGGGTTGAGTAAAACTACAATGTACATCCAACTGTGCATGTGGGAGGTTGTCAAGGACGTGCACTGGAGAGAAGACTGAATTCTGCCTGTGGAAACTTTTTCTGCTGTATTGCAATTCTGTTCTCTGCAATCAAACATAATGCAGTAATGTTCTTAGTGCTGTGCTTAATTTTAAGTACCTGGATAGTCTGATTAATGCACTGTTCAACTGCTTAAAGTTGGATTTGTTAGGATGATTCAGTTGCTTAAAATTAAGTTATGCACACATATCCTGGTAAAGAGCTCTCTTTTTTCAGTCCTGTGGGTAATACTGCATCCAGAAATGCTTCTGATAGTAACATTAAAGCATCCAAAAATGACAAAATGCAGCTGAATACATTTTTCGTAGCAAAAATTCAGTAGTCAATGAAGCTGTTACATCTTAAATCAAGGTTAAACAAAACTAGCTGCAGGCTCATAATGCAGAGGAGTATCCCAAATTTTTATTTTCTTCCATTTTGACTCTGGCACCCTGATTACACTGCTTATTTGATTCCTTATAAGACCTCCTAGAGACAGACTAGATTTACTTTTAGTCTACTGCTAATACCAACAATGCAGAAAAAGGATTATGTTATTTCCTATTAGAAAAATCTTCCTTATCATAGTTGTTCACTCGTAAAAATGAACCAAGAGACAGCACTACTTCAGTTTTTTCCTCCTTCTGTTGAAGTCGGGTACCAACTGACTCATCGCCCCTTTAATCTGTGGGTCAGTATCAATATTCATGAGTGCAACGTCTATTTAATAATTAATTTAAGGACAAACACTGCTTAGATATGGTAAGTACTTGAACTTCTAATATGCACCAAGGTTAAATACTTGTTAGAAATACCTTATGTTCTCACATCTCAATTACCTCCCAGGAAACAGAAAGAAAAAGATTTTTCAGTCATATCAGAATGTTTTGCCTACAGATTTGTAATATTGAATTTACAACAGATTTCTATATGCTATGCAACAATGTGCCTGCATTGTTATATACAACATATGTTATATGGCCTTTTCAACCACAGGCACATAACCTGTTGATCAATGTAAATGGCATTAACTTCTGTATTTGTGAACTTTACACATGCTACATAGGTACAGTGATGATATCTCTGAAAAATATCAGTAAGCAACGCCAGAGCGTAATTTAAGTTATAAGCCAACAGCAGTCTTTGCAACACAGTGAAATTCTCCATCTCCCCAAAAGGCAGGCTTTTAATTTCCAGGTGGCTTCATCACCATTTATCATGATTTGCTTCTATTTTTTTCTTTTTTCTTTTTTTTTTTCTTCTGAAGGAAGGAAGATTTTCTATTTCTAGCCTGCTGTGGTATGCCTTCCATTGAGGGATCTGTAATTATTTAGTCTGCATTTCCTGCTGTGGTGCAGGTGAGGATATATTTCTGGAAGTGGCAGCAAAGTCAGCTTTAATTCAGTCTAATTTTACTCCATTAGTTTTTTATTCATTAAACGCATCTTTACTATCTCCCACCATTCGACTTCCTAAAAGAAAATTTTCCCTATGTGAACGTGCAACTGACCTTAGACTGCTTTCTTTTTCTGTTTGCACACATTATTGAGGGGTTACATACAAAGTCTTTGCTTGGAAGATACTGGACAAACTTCAAAGAACAGAGGTAACACACAGGGTCCTTCAAATCCAGCTTGAGCTGGGAATTTTGTCGAGGCATGGATCAAAGTCCTGTAACCCAGCCAAGATTCAGGATCTTCATGTTTGAACAAGTGAGCTGTGAAATAACAGCTTGACCATGATGCTTTTCTCAGAGGATGCTCATGGATTGTTTTTGTGGTCACTCAGTCCAGGACGTGTTCCTTGGCTCCTCATCTCCACGGCAGCAGAGAGCACAGAGATCTCCCCCCTTGCCCAGGGTGATGCATCACAGACCTGTCTTTTCCACTAGAACCTCAGACCCACATTTTCTGCCACAATGCATGTTATTTACAATTTTTCATCTTTTCATCATTTTCATTAAGCATTTTGAGGTAGCTTTTCTATTACTAACCCTCAATACTCAAGGATCTACCCTGATATCTGCAATTTAACACTGAGGTTCACAGAGCTCTAAAGAGCATCCAGGAGGTGCCCTTTGCAGGATTTGTCACTTCAGACTAAATCACTTTTACCCTCAATTATGTTTACCCAACTATAAAAAAGAGGCAATAATACTTATTTTTCAAAGATGACATGAGGCTTATTAATGCTTGTTTAAGTGCTTTGTTATGCTTGAATGGAAAAGGAAATTATTATTATAATTTTAAGTGAAGCTTAATTATAAAACTGTTAACATAAGCTTATTAGAAAAATGAATTCTGAATCGCAAGCCAGCAATTGCTCACTCTTAAAACAGTGTGAGATGATTTTATATGCATCTTGCTATCACTAATCCCCTCCTCTCTAAATCCTACATTTGTTTTCCATATTGCAGCTAAGAAGAGGCAACATGCAAATTAAATTTGGTGTTGAATCAATCAAGAAACAATACCTAATAACATATTTGGTGATCTGTCATGACTAGAAGCCCGATTAAAAAAAATAAAAACAGCCTCCATACAAGCCCATTCTGTTTGCTATATACTAAAATAAGCTACACATATGATTTTTGCTGGTACAATCTCTAACCTGGAAAACAGGCTAAATTACCTCTCCTTCGAAGGCAGGCTGAGAGTTGGGTGTTTTCAGCCTGGAGAAGGGAAGCATTCTGTACCTATAGGGGTTACAAGAAAGTTGGAGCCTTTTGCAGCTGTAGTATACAACCTTTTTACACGGGTTTATAGTGATAGAATAAGGGGGAATAGCCTTAAACTGAAGAAGGTAGGTTTAGATCAGATATATCTGGAATAAATTCTTTATTATGAGGGTGAGGCACTGGCACAGGCTGCCCACAAAATTTGTGGATGCCCCATCCCTGGAAGTCCCAGGCTGAATGGGGCCCCTGAGCAACCTGGTCTACTGGAAGGTGTCCCTGCCCATGGCAGGGAGGCTTGGAACTGGATGATCTTTAAGGTCTCTTCCAACCCAAACCATTCTATGATTTTAAGAAGATCAAGTCGCCAAATTGTCAAGACAATGTAAAATTTGCAATAAGCTTCTCTTGCAAATTTGCAAATCCTAGACAGCACAGTTCTTCCTTTAATCAAACAACAATATGAAATCCTTTATGTGGCTTGCTTAGAAGACAACTCAGGACTTACAAAAGTGCATAACACTGAAGATAAATATAGTTATTGTACAGAAAGAATTGAGCAAAAGAATTTGCTTTTACCTGCCATAATGTATTTGTCAAAACAAATATCACTTCAAATCATCGCTCCCAAATCTTCTGCAAATGTGTTCTATGAGCTTAAGCTCTGACACTTACACAATGTGTACAAATAAAGGCAGAACTCCGGGATCATTTCCAAACAATAAACAGAAAGAAAATAATCTCACTCCATTTCCTCCAACACTGCCACCAATTTATACTTCAGAGGCTCACCAGAAGAGGTAAATAAACATAAAATCTGTTTAGATAAGGCACTGCTCATAAAGTTTTCAAAAAGAGGATAAGTATTTGATGCTAAAATGAGGTGCCTTTGAAAAAGGTCCTCTAGAGCTGGGGGCTTGTGCTGCTCCCTGCCCAGAATTGCTGTGTCTGGGAATGCAATGGTTTTTTCCATGGTCACAAAAAAAAAGATACTTCATGCTGGGGAGGGGTGTGTGGTGCTGTGTGAAGCAACAACAACAAAAAATAAAACAAGACAACAAAAAAATCCCCAACAAAACAAAAACAAGTCCAAAATGAATATCCAGCAAAAGCCAAGACTTGAAGAGAGGCATCCAGTATTGTCCAATGTTGACCAATACTGACCCAAACCAAATGTCTGTATCAACAAACAGGATTTGAGCAGAACAGAAGGAGACATTAATTCTTCACTGATCACCAACAGGACCATTTAAACGCAATTAAGTTCTGTAAGGTTAAAAAACAAGTCTTAAGGGAAACAGCTCTCCAGATTTTCAACAGAAGTTGAAAACTGTCAGTAAGAAAATTGTCAGCAAAATCAAGAGACTTCAGTCAGCTGTGGCCATCACATGTGGCTGGACCTTGCTTGGAAGAAGGAGTGCCACCACTATTCCCTGCCCACTGCAGCACTCCTGGAGCATCACTTCACATGCCACTCCCAACAGCTCTCCCCAAGCACAAGATGAGAGAGGAAGAATGGAGAACTGGGAGAGTAAATACACCAAAATTATTGGATAGAACAGCCTGATTGATGCTTTTGAGACAAAGGGAAAATAAGAACAGTTGAAACAGTAAAGCCTCAGTACTGACAAGCCTCTGATGGACCAGGGAACACGAACAACGTCACAGAGCTACAGCAGACTGCTGCTACTGAAGCGATCAGGAAACCCCACACTTAAGGACCACCATGTGCCTGGCTCTCTCTGCACCTGTGGCAGGTCACCTTGTCCCCTTGATGATATTTCAGAAAGCCACAAGGTTTTCCACTGGGTTGCTGGGTCCTCCCTCCTGCATGCAGCCATGGTGTCCTTAGAACAACTTCCCATCTTTGAGACAACTTAGCTGAAGGCAAAAGTTTTGCCAATTTGGAACTACCACCAGTGTCAGACACTTATATTTTCCTACTCCTAACTTCGTTAACAGATTGAAGTCCTAATTTGCATGAATAATTCAAATGCTGGTAACTAATTGCGCTTGTTCCCTCAGCACACTTTTCCCATGGCACTTGCTTGTCCTAACAACCCAACTTCAATGACAAAGGTTTGATGTCATATTAGCAGCAGGTTTTTTCTGCCTCCTTATGCAAACACCCTTTGCCATTGCCCTCCATGTTTCTAGGCTGCAGGTTGTGCAAGCATAGCACACTTGTCAACTGGACTTATCGAATGTTTAACAAACTCTCACTGACTGTGTGAAAGTCTCCTGCAAACAAATTGCAGGATGTCACGTACAGCATCCAAACCTGGGCTCCAAGAACAACTGTGTCAAAGTTGCTGTTCTTTGTCTGTGTCCCACACCATCTTCACTTTTCCCTCTCCTTGTTTTTTAATCCTTCAGTTACAATACATCTCAACAGCAAGCATGGTACTCTGCAAACAAACACACCATATGGAAGGACAAATCAATTCATTCACTGGCTTAATTTTAATTCTGAAAAGCCAGTTACGATTTACTACAGATTCTATTTATTTAAAAAATCAAAATTGACAAGCCAGCACAAATATGCAATGCTGATGATGCACTTTGCTAGACAATTAAGCCACAAAATTCTATAGCACTGAAAATAGCACACAATACCACATGCACATAGGGGCCAAGTTCTGTATCCGGAGGAAGTAGCTTTGTATTCCATAAATTTACAGCATTTTATATCTCACAAAAAAAATTGCAGTAAACCCCAGCATTGAAGGTTTCCACCCCCAACCACCATTATGTGTTATATGGAAGCCATCACTAAAAGGCTGATATTTAGCATGAAAAAATAACTGAGCATAAAGACTAAGTGCCAAAACAGAAGTGCAATACCATTTTCTGATGGTAAATTTGAGCAATTTAATGGCAGCATCTGCTCTTTTTGATAAAGAGGCAGATGTATTTTGGGCCTCACCCTAAGTGAATGAAAATGAATACGTTACTTACTAAAAAGCAGTATTTTACATAAACTCATAATACCAAACCTACAATGAAAATCTTATTCCTTCTGATGACTTACTAGCCTAGCAGAAGCTTTGAGCCCAAATATTTCTTTTTACTATAGGAACAAAGTGATTCTCTATATGAATTTCATGTTATCCATCTGCAGAATAACACAGTATTGGAGATGGAATACTGGCTTAAATCTCTCTTGACACCATGTTTTATTTTCCTGCATGGTAATAAAAAGCAGAAAGTTTTATTAATGTAGAACCATGCAACGTACCAGGAGATACTCTGATACTATTCACCATGAATATAGATTAACATTTTAGGGTTTATGGCTAGTTATATATTCATTAAAGTTACTGTAAACAATATCACATGGAGGTGAAATAAACATGAAAAAGCGCTCCATGGCTTTAGGTATATTCAACATCACAAAGCTCCTCATATGCTCATTAAGTGCAATGATGGAACAGATATAAAACCAACAAAATGACACAGTTAAACATAAGTCTCCCTTTGTTTAAAACTCATTCTGCCTCTATCTGGCTGCTGAGCAAGTTATCTTTACACATGCTTGTCCTTCAGAGCAGTGATACACAGTCCTTCCAAACTGCAGCTCATTGCTCCAGCACAGAATTCCTGGAGGACAGAAACATTCTTCTCACAGACAAACAGAAGGCATTCATAGCACTCTCTCTCTCAGATAATTCTCAGCTCCAAGTGGAAGCTCTGCACTAGAACATAAGGATCGAAAATAAATAACATAAATTTGAAGTGTCAAAAGCAAGTGCCTCACATGGGAAAAAAAATCAGCAACATAAATCCTGCAGAACAAAGGTACACTGCTTTTTTGCTGTCTGTTCTCCCTCCTCCCCACAGAGACAAGGTGCCCAGTGCAATAACTCAAACAGCCACTGATTTCTGGTCTGGATTTACTGATTGAATAAAGGAGCATCCCAGGCAAGGAAATCTATTTCTTTTCCAGCATGGCTATTAAACACTCTCATCACAACCAAGCTTTTTGAGGTACGAATTTGCTTGTCTGAACTTCCCCTATATGTTTAGGCTGAATTTTTCTCTCAAAGTTGAATTTTTAAGGTATTGTCTTGAAGACATCATTTAACTTTTTTTTTGAGTTTTTAACATCGCATTTACTTATCATCTTGAGCTGTACTAGACACAAAACAAGCCTGCAGATCTAACCCAAAATCATGCAGTTGCTCTTCTGGGCATTCCATACAGTATTACTTTGAGCATCTGTTTTGGGAAACATCCACCAAACCTTTTCAAGGACAGTTTCTAACACAGAGACTGCAAAAGATGAAACTACAAAGCAACACATCTGAAGAAGACTGGACACTGAAAACAAACGGGTGGTGGATGCAGAGGAGGAACAATGGTTTTGTCAGTAAGGCACAGAAATAAGAATAACTTTATTTGGGAATCTTTTTATTACAAGCAGGTTCTAAAGCAAAATACTGGCAATTCTGATGGCTGAAGCAAAAAGAGCAAGCTTCCTTCTCTACATCCCTCTAAAAGTTCTGAATGGAATCCAAATCAGAGTTCTGCTGACCTCTGCAGAAAGATTCAGCATGCAGAGAACCGTGTTAGTTGTGAAAATTACGTGTATTTTAACACAGTTCTTAAATTGCAAAGTTAAAAAAGAAGCAGTGTTTATCTAGAGCAGCAAGAAATGGAGTAGGTGGTGCAACTGAAGTAGCTGACATCACAAGATCAAAGCAATTGGGCTTTCTAACCCAGCAGGATGGGTAGGAAAAACCTGAGTCTTGATGACCCCAAAGTCTGTGTAAGGCATCATTGGGGAAGGGAAGAAGTGTGCAGGTCTATAGGTGAGGCTGCTCAATGAACACAGTCACTGGGAAATGGCATTAGGCCACTGCAGGGATATTGGTTTGTCTATTCAGCCAAGCTTTTATTTTCTTTCTTTTTGATTGGTCATCTAGTCTAATCCCCTGCAATGAGCAAGGACATCTTCAACCAGATCAGGTTGCTCAAACCCCCATCCAGACTGATCCTGAATGTTTCCAGGGATAGGGCAACTATCACCTCTAAGCAATCTGTTTCAGTATCTCAACATCCTCATTATAAAAAAAACCCCAAAACTTCTTTCTTATACCTGCTCTAAATTGATCCTCCTTCAGCTTGAAACCATTACCCCTTGTCCTGTTGCTACAGCCCCTACTGTAAAGCATCCCCACCTTTCTTAGAAGCTCCTTTTCAGTCCTGGAAGGCTCTTCCCTTGGAGCCAACTTTGTCCAGGCTGAAGCACCAGTATCTCAGCTTTTCCTCATAGGAGAAGTGCTCCAGCCTTCTGATCATCTTTTTGGCCCTTCTCTGGGCCTGCCCCACGTCTATCAGGCACTGAGGACTCCAGAGCTGGATGTAGTACTCCAGGTGAAGTCTCATCAGAGAGGAGTAGGCTTGCTAATTAAACTGATGTGTACACTCAAATGTACACATTTGAATGTAGATGACTAAAATTAGACCACTGAGCACTACAAAGTTTCTTTGCAATATTTCCAGGTGTGAGATCAGTGGTCGAATTCATTTTATTAACCACCATTACACTGGGTTTTGTTGCTGGCAGTCAAATCCTGACAGAAGACTTAGAATATATTAAATGTTGTTCTCTCTTTTATACTTAGAACCCAATGAAAATCATTGTAACATACAAGGGGCTACTGTTTGATTACTCTAGGGAGTAATTTTATGCATAATTCTCGTTGTTGTTTTAAAACCTGCCCCTACTGCCTTCAGCCTGTTAAAGAAGCATCTACCTCCACCAGAATCTACCTTCACTTTGTTTCCATGACCCCACCAAGTTCTGCTTGGTTTTATATCCTTTTGATTTTCAGAGTAAACCTTAACAATGAGACACAAAGGTGGCCTACAAGCCCACAAAATCAAAACAAACCAGTTCACATCCTGAAGGGTTCACTCCAGGCTTTTGAATACTTCGGTTCTGACAATACTGCTTCCCACATGAGAGTTTGAGCTTCGTGCTCTGTTGACAGCCACGCGTGTAACCTCAACTAACAATTGCCATGTCTGCCCAAAGAAGCCAAAACCAAGCAGATATCCTTGTCTTTATTTTTTCCAAATTCTCAAAAGAAAAGCAGAGAGTTGCACTACTGGTTAGTTACATTGAGGACTCTATATATCACCTTCAAAACACTTTATGAAAGGGTTTATAGGTCATTGCTGTTTGTGGGTATGCCACGTGGGTATTTTTTGACAGTGTTGTATCATGGAAGACATCCATGAGATTCTCCTCGCTCAGCTTGGCAGAAAAAAAAATTGATTTTAAGTACAATAGGAAATCAAGCATTCATAACGCCACAAAAACATTTATCTACACGCTGATGACTGAAATCTAACATAAAATTAATGCAGGCATTATGATTCACAATTAAGCTATGCAGATCTTTTCTAGGAACAACTCAGAATTTTTTGTTGCAAGCAAACCAGCATCAAAATGCAATTTTCTTTTTGACTTGCCTTTTAAGTTCCTGTTTTAAGAGTTGGAGTCAATTTTAAAACACTATCTCTGAATTTTCAGTGGTGAATCACCTATATAGTATTCATACTGATTTGGACTGGATATGAAGTAGTGAAGTTAAAAATTATGATACACACAAATAACAGTAACCACTTATGTTCAGAGAAATGACTGCTTTGAGAATACAGGGACAGGAACATTTGGATACCATTCTAGGCCCTCATTTCACCTGGTTCTGATGTGCGACCAAGAAAAACCATCACATCCACTCTATGAAGCACAAGGTAACGAATTCCACCCTGCCTTCTCTTGCGTGCTCTGTTTCAATCCTAACAGCCTATAAATCAAGAAAATCCTCCCATTTATGGCTCCTGTCATGCAGTGCTGGCAGGCTAGAATGGAGAGCACTGACACCTGCTCCAAGGAAAGTAATCCCACTAGCTGGATACCTCTTTGGAGTTAGATTTTTAAACAAAGGCAGTAAGGAAGCAAATCAGAAAGTCTCTGTAACCCCAGTGAAAGAGGCCCCTGCCTTCCCAAGTCCCTTCAACCCAAACCATTGTATTACTCTACCCTGCTGCACTGGTCTAGATAAACCAGTTTGGGATAGTAACCATGCTAACACAAAGCTACACACAAAATAAATTACTCCTGAGCCTGCTGTATAAATATTATATTTAGCCATGATTTCGTATCTGCTAGGAACAGAACATCTTATCAGGGTGCTATTAGACATTTATAGTATTTTTAAAGCCCCTGCATTTTTACAGTGGGTTCACACAAGAAATGGGGATTTTTTTTTTTCCCAGAATAGGGGTAATATGTACACTCAACATCACTTTTTAAAACAAAAAAAATCCCAGCATTTTCAATGCAACCAGAACTTGATCATCATATTGAATATCTAGAAAAGTTCTCATAAAACCCATACTGGGTAGAAAATGGTGAATTAGGAAAGAGAATTTTTAAGACAAAGAAGTAATTTCTATCCCTAAAAAATGTCAGACTGCCAGAATACAGGAGGACACAACAAGAGAACCATAGGTGACTGCTTACCTTCTTTTCTTCTCCAAATATTTAGCTCATGGCCACTGAGGACAGAAGCCTTTTCTAGATCGATTTTTCCTGTGAGACTACTGGCTGTTCTTATAGCCTTACTCTTCTTTAAAGTGATTAAAAACTGTAAGCCTCAGCAACTCTGATTTTTATAAAACGAATCTAGAGTTTTTCATCATCCAACAGCTCAGGAATGCCTACTTAATAAATACATCTCCTCAAACTCCTCAGTGGTGAATTGCTCCTATTAATTCTACCAGAAATTCGAACATATTAAGAATGCACACGTACTGCACTGGGCCTGCAGTGTTCCCTCTCTTCTTGCCAACCTTCAGTCTGCATCCAACGCAGGAAGGATACCAAGTGCTGCACATGATGCTGTGGATGTACAATGAGTTGGAATGACCTCTGGATAACCTCACTCTTCTGGGCAATCTTCTACTGTGCATTTTTGCCTTTGTGCTTTCGCTTGTCTGCCACTCTCCGTCCCAACAACAATAGTTAGGAGACGAGGACCACGACACGAATGTGACACTTGCTGCATTGCACTGACAACCCCGTACACACCTTGGGCTTCTTTCATTCCCTTCTGTAGCTGGGAAATGACTGCCCAAGAGCTTAAAGCTGCTCACCTAATGCCTGTGGAGCAGTTGGCACACTGCAGCCTTGAGCCAGCTCTACCTAAATCCTTGTGCAGGGAGCAGGGATGCAGTAGCTGATGCTGCCAGCACTGTGGGTGCTCCTCTCTACAAGAGCAACACCCTTCACCCACAGTCAGTGCTCCCCAATCTTTCCAACACACACAACAGCAGAGGAAAAGCTGGCAGTACTACATGGTGTATTCAGTTTTCTGCTCCTGTTGACAAACTGTGAGAAGGAAAAGCACTTTTGATAAGGACAGGCCACAAAGAAATAGGCACAGAGACACACCACACTGACAAGCCTTGAAGAGGAAGCAGGCAAAATCTTTCGCCCTGTGGTCACAAAATACTTCCCACCACTTTATATAATACGGGTTTGTATGCCATGCCCATTAGCAGAGCTGAATTTACTGCTGTCTTGGTCTCTTTNTCCTGGATATTCTCCATAAGGTTGGGAGAGCCTGCCAAATACTGAACTAGCCTGGCAGGTGGTTCAGAGCTATTTTTTCCACCAGGAACTCAAAAAATACAGCAGACACAAATATTTCATGGGTTATATTCACAGGTCATGCCTGACACAGGAAAGCATTAAGCTCATAAATTAAACTCACTCCTTTTCAGTAAGCTCGGACTGACATGGCAGAATAAAAGCATTTGGTCCAGCATTATTCCAGAGAAAACACTAAACAACTGGAGATCCCTCAAAGACACCAGGCACTTGAATTTTTTAGACAAATTTCATTTTCACATTTTAAATATGCAAATAGCTTGACCTTTGCTGGCCCGGTTCAACTGCTGAGGGAATATAAACATAGATATAACACAAGCTATGTCTGTGTCTTCACAAGCATTAGAAAGACAGCAAATATTCACTTTCCAAATAAATAAAAAACAATTTTTTTTTAAGACTACCTCTCCCAAATGTCTAAGACACATGTTTTATGATCTCAAAATTCCAATATACCACTAGGGAATAATCTTGGTGGAAGGGCTGTGCATTTTTGAAGCCTCACTCTTTCACATACTCAAGCTTCATTTTTTCCAGTAATATAAACAAAAAGTCCACATTTTGTTAAAGGAAAGCTCATAGTTTCTCACATGCATGTAATACTCAGCCCAGAGCACTAAAAAAACCCAAACACTGCATGAGTTGACAACGTTATATTTCAATATAATTTAATTAACATACTAGTCTCAGGGGCTGTAGGAATAACTAAAGACAAACCAAGGATGGAGGGAGAAGGGATATGAATCAGAATAAGAACTAATAGCATAAAGTTATCTGAGTTTAAAGGGCAGTGAAAACACTCTGCAAAACAATACACTGGGGACACAGAAAAGGAAAAAAAGATAATCAACAAAAACAACAAAAAAATGCCAAGGCAGGACAATTCCCTTTATGGGCATTTCCAGTGAGGTTTTTTGAAATAAAAGGTGATCAAGTGGTTCCACTGCAAAGTCTATAATCCAAAGGGAAGATCCCAGCACTTTCTGGAAAAAATCCAGTCCCCTTGAAAAGTAGAGAAGGTGAGCAGCTGAAGTGTTGAGTATTAGAGGTGACTTCTGGAAAGCCTTTGTTTGCATGTGGCTGATCACATGACAAATAGCTTTTGGAAATGGGCTCAGGCAACAGTCCTCCAAGGGGAAATGTGTTGCACATTACATCGCCATCATGAGTAACAGGTAATAAGTCTTTACATTTATCATAGGCAGCAAATTTAATATAAACATGGTTTTTCTATTAGGCAGAGGAGCGGAACACAAGTGTCTCAGAGAAAACTGTGCTCCGAGTTCCTCTGATTTTTCCTCATGTACTTTACACCTGTGATGAACACAAGAGGAACCAACGCAGTGTTCCAAAAAAACACGTGACTGTAGTAGCAAGATACCAAGCCAAGACACTACAAAATAGATCCTCAAATGTTTTTTTCAAGAACTTAAAAACTCCCCAAAATTCCTTTATCCCAGATACTTTGCTTCTCTGCACAGAGATATCAAAGCCTTTCTCTCACTTAATTTCTAATAAAATTACTAACTCAGCTTTAAAAAATGCCCATGGCCCACAGCACTAACATTAGCTTTTTGCTAGACAGAACACCCCAAGATCTTCCCTTGCTTGTTCTTTTCTGTGACGAATATTGATAGGTACTTTTGTTCTCCAAATGCTACTTTTCCTGACCATTTTTAAAAGATTTTGACAGCTAGTTCAATTTCACTA
The DNA here is from genome assembly GCA_013400495.1 of Nicator chloris. Taxonomy (NCBI): domain Eukaryota; kingdom Metazoa; phylum Chordata; class Aves; order Passeriformes; family Pycnonotidae; genus Nicator; species Nicator chloris. The sequence goes on along the minus strand of WAAE01015818.1, from coordinate 124,558 downwards.
ATAATATGTTAGTTTTTAGATGTGGTTTCTGATTTCACATACAATTTCTACAGTTGCAAAGCTTGAGTTTCATCAACAGAAATTCCTGAATGCAAAGTAAAGCTATATTATCAAATTGTCTGCCTTAATGAGCAATATTAACTGGAGAGAGCCCCCACAGAGAGCATAAGCCCCAGATTTCAAACTGCATTTGCTACACACGTTTACAGAAGCCCATGCCTAATTCCTATACAGACAAACCTTTAAATCTATGATGAAGGGTTGCATTAAATGCCTGAAGTCACCTATAGATTTTTTTTGTGGAGCTGTAGCCTCACAGCAAGACCTTACGGTCCTTAATTTCTGTTAAACATATTTGACTAATTTTGCCCACTAATGATGTGTTATCTGAGAGTTGCTTGAAAGTTCTCAAGCAACTCTCTTTCTATGACATCTCTGAGTTCTTTTGACACATTTCACATGCTGTTTCTGAAAACCTGATATTTGCACTGATTACCCACCCTAAAATCTAAATTGGAAAGAACAGAGCTGGAGGTGACTTAGATGTGCACTGACCTCGGAAAGCAACCTGAACAGAGCCATTGGTAAATGCTTGAAATACCACACAGCAAATATCAATAGCTGAAACATTAAGATAAAGACATCTTGGTGACCTGGGGGACAAATGATCAAGTCACATTGCTTGTAGACATAGTACCACTGTGTTCCAAAATTAGCACTACATATACTACTAAATGCAAAATCGCCAGGAGTGGGATTATCCTCAGCCAGCTTCTTAAGAACTATTTTTCTACTTACACAGCAATTTTAGTAATGTTAATGGTGAGAGGAAATGAGCTGCCATGGCTCTCAGCTAATTGCATTAACATGTACAAAACACCATAAAAATTTCATGCAATATCTGTTTAGCAACCATTCATCATGGACATGTTAGCAAAATCCGTTATTTGCACCACTCCATCAACTGCCATGAATCATACATACTTTGCTGTTGCCAGCTTATTTAAAATTCTCATTATCTACAACTAGCAGGTTATCTGTATGCTCCTAAGCCCAGAGCTAAAGCAAGATAATATTAATTCAAAAAAAAAAAAAAAAACAACCCAAAAAACAACAACTTCCAGGCTTCATTGTGATTTCAAAAGTCACCCAGACCCATTGATATGCAAAAGGCTCAGTGTCTCAGTTTCTAAAGCACAGATATTAAGCCAAGATGAAGGCTGTCTTGTTAACCAGAATTACCTTAGGACAGTAGGTCCTAAAAGCCATAAGAAGTTAAAAATATCATAGTAGTAAAAAAAGAGAAGCTATTAAGTTCTACATAAATCTACTGCTTCCACTAGATGTCCACAAGTCAAGGATGTGAGCACCCAGACTGTGACTCCTCATGCCACAAATCACTCTCCATGTCCACTGTATGTCTTGTCCCCTTGGGAAGCCCTCTGGATTGCAGCAGAACACAAATTCTCTCAGTGGCACTCCAGTAGGCACTGCTTTCTGCTACTCATCTCACTTCAAAGCAGTCAAATAGATTTAACTAACACCTGTATAATTTTTTTTCATCAGCTTCATCAAGGATGAAAGTGTCACCAGAGCGTTCATTTCATCACCCTTAACATTACCCACCTGCGACATCCACAAGTAAGAGTTCTACCTCCCTACAAGAACATTTCAGTGACTGGGAGCTACACCTCATTGGAGTAACAGTTGCCATTTTTGACAACAATTCTATTGAGATTACATGAGAAATCTGAAAATAATTCCACGTCTCCCAAAGGTACACCAAAACCATCCTAAAGAAATTATCAGAACCAAAATGACTTATTATGTATGAAATATGCTTTGAAATTATTAACAGACAAGATAGTTAAAGCTACAATGTATTCTTAAAAAGACTATTCTATTTCCATTACTGTTTTCACTATTATCCTAAGGATAAAGAGATATATGTCAAAAAAATCTGTGACCACTCCCCACAATTTTCTTCAGTCATCTCAAAGAGAAACAAAACAACCTTTCGTCTTCCCCCATACCAAATCAGAGATGGAAAACGTTAGTTACAAAAATCGGTCCAAAATTGTGGATTTTGCAGTAGTCAAACAGATTTTGCCATTTTAAATAGTGCTCAGAACACTGCATGTGTAGGGTCTTTTTTGAATTATTTTGCTATATTAACACTTCCTCTGAAACCACATTCTGAATGTGCTCCATCTGATAACTGTGCAATGCAGAAGTTATACACTTGGAAGACTAATTATAAGAAGACAGCATTATGTTAATGTGTACTAAAAAATACTACAAGTTGTAACTTTAATTTTCCCTGCCTCCCCCCTCCAAAAAAAAAAAAAAAGAAAGGAAGAAAAATCAGCATGCATTTCAGCATTAAGCATCTTTTGGCATTTGGCTTTTTTTTTTGCCAAGAAGTATGATTTAATAAAATAATACATTGTTGACTCACCACAGCATGTGCTATGTCTCATCTATAGGAAATAGTTCAAAGGCATCAACTTCATGCATGGGTTGCCATAGCTGATATTTGAGTCTGGCCTGCTGTTGGTACAGGTTTCTAATACTAGCCCTAAGCACAAAAAAGAGAAAGAAATATTTGGGATTTATTTTTCAAGTCTGATTGACACAGAAAATTTCAGAAAACTAAACTAACCTGGTATATCAATATCTGCACATCGTATAACAAAGACTTCAGATTTTCCTCTGATAATACCATAATGCACCTCGTTGAGGCAGCATCTGTACCATAAATTTTCTTCCTTCCACGCAAAGCAGAAAGGCAGGGGAAAGAAAATAATGCAGAATGAAATGCTGTTTAAATGGGAGAAGTGTGTTACAGTTATTCCCCCAACAGCAAAAAAAAAAAAAAAATCAAGGCCTTAGTGCTCAAGAGCACATGTTCAAGACTGTTCAAATTGAAACAGATGGCACTAAAAAAAAATCATAAAACTGATCTAAAATAGGGGGTTTTTTTCTATACTATCTATCTTTCTCAGGCCAGATCTTCAAATTTTCCTTTGGAATAAGGAAGAGCGGACACTTTATCCATAACAAGTTGAGATATGGACACAGTCCCCTGCCACCCATACCTGGGAATGGAAATTAAATTTGACTCATGACATTATTAACAGCTTTAAAAACTGTGTGATATGGATACATATAGGCATCAGGAAAGGTCGGTGAATTATTGCTGTTTAACAAATTAGAACCCCCTTAAAAACAAATAACAAAGCTTGTGACAAAAAAGTTCAACTGACAAAGCACATGTAGCCAAGAAACTTACAGACAACCTCAAGAACTGTAGGAAAAAGCAAATGCTGTGGTATTAAGATAATGAATAAGAGAAGGAACAATCAAACATGGTGTTCTGGTACCTAACCACTGAGCAAAACTAAGTGATTACTGTTACGTATAAGGTTTGAGCAACATTGTCTTACCCCTGTATCCTAACATGCTCTCAAGTATCTCAGAAGAGAATTAAAACTTTGTACTAAGAACAGAAAATGAAAAATCCTCATGAGAAAACAACTACTTAACAAAAAAGGGCCCAACTCAGGCCCCTGAAATCCCACCTTCAAATTACGGTTCCTAATTTGCTGGGTTATTGACCTCTTAGTGTAGAACCCTGGTGAAGCAGCTATTGACTTGACTGGAAGGCTTTTCTAGACCTCCAACTTTTACTGATTATTACCTCACAAAAGTCCTGAGAGAGTCCAACATAGCCAAAGATTCACATTAGATCAGGTCTAGCACACCCCAAATTTCCCATGTCACTGCCGTGACGTGAGCTAGGGTCTGCACTCACAGGGTCATCAGCATCGTCGTGTTCTTAGACAGGAGAAAAGCTAAAATAAATTAGGAGAAAGCCTGCTAAAAAATACAACAGTTGTTTTTCCTTTTTCTTGCTGTAAAAAGACATTGCCCCGTGCTCCAGGCATTGTCAGGAAGATCCTAGGGTACACTAAAGCTCATGAATTCTTTGTGTAGGAATGAAACTGAGAGCATACCACCACCACCACCACTAGTGAGTTCATACACTAAAACTTCGACCAAAAATCTCACTGTATAAAAAACCAATAAGACTGGAAAGTTTTGGCACTTGAATTTCCTGCCCTTGTCTTCCAACAACTAGCCAAGACTGATTCTAAAGCTTGCTAGCAAAGCTACAGCTATCATGCTAAAACACAGTAGAGCAGCTCAAGGACAGCTGTGTAACTTTCATAAACAGTGGACAGGGGACCAGGAAATTGCATCTCATCCCCTTTACTGTTTTTGATTTCTACTTTAATCACTGATGGTCCTTTTATGAGGGTTCATTTTCCTTCCAAGTAGCCTTCAAAACAATAAGGGTGCAAGAATCATAGAAAAGGACCACCAAGCGTGCAGGAATCAAAAGCAGAATATGAGCATTGAAGGCCAGAATTTATTCATATATACATATTCAGTATTGTAGTCCAATAAAGACTCTCTCCTTTACTCCTGATGACATAACAGAGCAGCAACTGTGGTGATTCTGCAATCACTAGGCTTTCAGGACATAATTTCTAGTAGTGCTACTATTATAAGCTCAAAATGTAATCAGTGGAATGGGAGGCACTATGAGTATAGAATGCTTGTGATAAAAAAACCCCAAAAATTTACTTGGATTTGAAAATTTATCAACAAGCCAATGATATTTTCTGTAATTTGGAACTGTCCAAGGAACTGGGTAGTATCTACTGAACAACAGTTTAAGAGATTGCCAATTTTGAAGCTGGAGGCCTTTCCCTAAATGCAGCTTTTCTCTCTTCCAAGTCTTAAGAAAATCATGATGTCGTCTGCAAAAGCAACGCTAAAACCATCCTCCTTTGGGCCTGCTTTAGCCCTCCCTTAAATTGGATACATTTTGCAATGAACTGTAAACTACAAGTAAACTTTATGACCTTCTCCAATACCATGGCAGTGAAATTTTGATAACTCTTTCTTTGCTTTCCCAAGCCAGATTTGGTACTGTAACACTGTTTGAAGGATATTGATCCAGTACTGTTAAATTGCTAAAAAACAGCTGCAAACATGCCAGCCACTGACAGTGAGGAAAAAAAAACCCCCAAACCTACAAGAAAACACTCATCCCTGTTGTCTGTTCATAGAAATGTGTGTGTGCACTGAAGGAGCTTTTTAACAGTGAGAAGGACATTCTCCAAGCAGGCACACAGGCAGCTGAGGTTAACTTATTTTTCATGGTAAGTGATTTCTGTCCTTATCCTATTTAGGAACATCCTTGTAATCCTAATACTCCTCAACAAAACCATAATTACAACATAACCCTGAAAAATTATGCATACTCTGAAACAGCAGGACAGAGCTATGAGCAAGAGTGCAGTTTACTGAGAGTCAGGGAAAAAGAATATTGTTTAATGGCCGAGGTCAAATCATCTTTGTCATTCACATCTGCATCGCTCTAAGACAAAGTCATTAGCTGAGCCAACTGAAAAGGTATTCCTATGCCACCATCCCTAGCAGGAAGAGAGCAGACAGCCAGAGGACCACAGAAGAAAAGATTGCTCCAGTGGTCCAATGATTACATAGCAATGTACTGAAAGAAGGTTAAAATAGTGGAGGTTTGGTGCACCCCATTTTCCCCAAGGCGTGGGGACCGAAGACATGTTACATGTGAGCAAACACAAACAGCCCTGTGCTGTACCAAACAAGCCTGTTCTAAATCAACCCTTCTCTTTTGCTGAAGCTGGCTTGCAGGACAACCTCTGTGTCCTCCACCAAGCTGATTTCAGACTCCTCTGATCACTTACAATATACCCATTTGTGTTTTCCTCCTAACAAATTTCTACTCTGTGCCATAATTTCCCTCAAAATTTGTATTTTCACATAGTGTTGATTTGTCCCTGTAGAAGCCTCTGGCAAAACTTACAGTGAACATTATCAGAGGAGGGGAAAGTTGCACTGAGGATGTCAGGAAGCTATGCAGCAAAAGGAACCCACGTAAACAAGCTTACAATCCCCCAGCACACAAATGGTGTGAAACATGCCCATCATGGTTCACTGGGAGCACTCCTGCTTATTAAACAATGCTGTAACACTTAATTATCCAAGGCAAATTTCTGTTACTTCTAATAATGTCACTGTTCTGTAAAAAACAAAACCCACATTTCTTCCTGTAGCAGTAGCTTTTTCTGCCAGAGGATTTCCCTGCAAAGCAACATTGATTTCACTGCAGCATCACAGATTGTTAATTCTCTTTTGCAAAATAACTGGCCCGTAGCTTGCTGTAAACATTTCTCCTGAAAGCTCTTGTGGTTCTGTAAAACCCAGTGGGCTGAGTTGTTCACTTGAATCCAAGTAATGTGGAAGAGTGATGATTAAAGGCTACTTTCTTAAAAACAACCCCCACCCCCACATCCAACAAGGTCTGTCAAACACTTCCAAACACACACTTTTTTTTCCACTCTGCAAAAAGCCAAGACTTCTGTCCTCTGAATCCTCCAGCTCCTTCTCCTCTCTTTATTTTTCCACATCCAAATTTTACATGGCTGTGTATGGACCATATAAGCCCCATAACATCCTCATTTTTCTGCTGAACTGCAAGCCAAGACACCTCCTTGCCCCCGAAGCCCCCAGGCAGCGTTAGAGGTGATGAGGCTGAGTAAAACCCCAGTGTTTACATGAGCCAGCTGGTAAAGCACCACCACACTCCCATCCACGGCGTGCCCCTGCCCTGCTCTCACGGCCGCCGGTCACCTGCAGCGCCCAAACATTAAAGCTCATACACACCCGAACACAGGAAAATGATGCTTCTCTGGCCACAAAATGGACAGGTGCAGCCTGCCTGCTTCGCTTCGCAGTTTACTTCATTAACCTCTCTCTCTCCCTCTCCCCTGCTTTAATATTTTTTTTCCTCAAGCAGCAATCAGTATTCATCACCCCACCCTGCGAAAGCAGTTAGTCAAAGAATATTAGCATCAACCACCTACCATTCCTTGCTTGCGCGCTATTCTCCTCGTCCAGAAACCTTTTCCCCAAACTGCGACTTTAGGTGGTATTTTTAAATCACATTCCAAACAGTGCCGAGGAAAAAAAGAAAAATGGGCTATTTATAATAAGGGGGGG